>OY735899.1:1812500-2401209 GCA_963506565.1 Tachystola acroxantha | reverse complement strand
CCAGGTATTTCGATGATAATCTATGTTAAGAGCCTTCATAGAGCCAACTAGCGCCGCCAATCTTAAAAAAATAATATCTTCCAATATAATCAATTTTATTAAAAAAGCTATTTACAAAATGTTTATTACGATAAATACTATTTTTCAATATACAATACATGGAATAATTGCGACAAGCTAAGTTGTAGTTCACAAATGTGCCAAAAACTGCCGTTTTTCGCAATTATGTGAACTACAACTTACCGACATTGAATCACGATATAAATAAGCATAGTATTTATCGTAATAAACATTTCGTAAATAGCTTTTTTAATAAAATTGATTATATTGGAAGCTATTATTTTTTTAAGATTGGCGGCCCTAGTTGGTTCTATTAAGAGCAAAAATATCCATATTTTAACATCGTGTTTTCTCAACATCGAACATCCCTAGTTTATGGAGGCCCATATGACGTCATACCACAGATAATCATGGCGGACGGTGTTTTTGATCGAGTTTGGAATGTTGCCTTTTAAAATCTGTAATTTTTTGTACGGTATAATAGAACGATTATTAAATATTTAAGACCAAAATTTTTGGGATCAACCAGCATATTGTTAAAATTCTTAAAATTAGAATCTAAACACAATTATCATTGTTTCCCAGGACTCTATTCCGCTGCAAGAGATGATCAAAGAGGCGCCTGCCTCCGCCCCCGCTCCCTCGCCCGCCCCGGCCTCCGCCCCCGCGCCCGAGCCGCAGCCGGAGCCCGCGGTGAAGGAGGAACCGCCGCTAGAGGAGACTCACACGGAGACTGACGACGATACACCTATGGAGGTCAGTACAGTCGAGGACAGAGTTAAGTATACAGGGGGCCTCAATAAGGTTGACATTTTTTCAAAAACTACTGGACGGAATTTTATAATTCTTTTACAGTTACATAGTTTTAACTTTTATCTCTCTAACAGTGAAAGAATTCTTGCAATAGGTCAAGTAGTTGTTGAGAAAATCTCAACCTTAAAAACTGTCCTGTACACCTTTCTCTGTGTTCCACCGTACATTCACATGAAAACACAAAGAAAAGTCTACAGGAGAGTTTTTTGTTTTGTTGTTAACCTATATATTGTCCCACTGCTGGGCAAAGGTTTTCCCCGCTCCTCTTCCATCCATCCCTGTCCTGAGCCTCTTCCAGCCACCCATCCCTGTATCTAACGATATCGTCTCTCCACCTACGCCGCGGTCTGCCCCGACGCCGGCGACCGTCCGCTGGCACCCATTCTGTGCCAGTCCGGGCCCATCGGTCCGGCTGCATGCGGCACACGGGGCCCGCACAGTGACACGTTAATGTGGCTGCTTTGCGGGCCACGTCTGCTACGACAGTTACCGATCGCAGGGTTGTTAAATATCTTTTTTTAAGAAATTATGTAGTCATTGTGAAATAGTGGTCATTTTGGTCCTAAATGATGAAAATCATGTAATTTTCGATAACAAAACAAACATATCTTATTACGTTTTGATATTTTCTTGCATATGCGCTATGCGAAACGAAAATCTAAATGATAAATGGAGAAAAATTGGTGGCTCTGTTGGAATAGAGCGTGCCACGGAATGGCGAGGTCCCGGGTTCGAATTCCGGTCGTGATGAAATTTTTTCTCCATTTATCATTTAGATCTTATTATTTTTGTCACCAGTTGAGTCGCGAAGAGGAGAAAGATGGAAAGAAGAGAAGAGATTATTCAAGAAAGAAGAAACCCGATTCAAGAAGTAAGTAAACTCTACAGGGTGTCTTTGAATTCATTCGACAAATTGAAACTGGGGTTTTTATTCATGATTAATATTAAATTGGTATATTTTTATTTTATCTTTAATTGCGTTTAATTTACATAAACGCTGTGAAATGAAATGAAATGAAAACACGTTTATTTAATATAACACACACTTAACAACAATTAAAAATAAACTAAAGACATATGAAATAACATTTGGTGGTGTAGTGTTATATAAAAAGGGCGGTCAGCTCAGCATAATGCTGTGGCCGAGGCCACAGCGCTGGTTTTCAGCTGCCCCCAGTAAGTGGTTACACGGACGCAGGTAACATTGTGTGAGCGTGCAGAATTAATGTATGTCACAAGCCTAACCATACATTTAATTTTGTCGAATGAATTCAAGGCCACTCTGTATAGTATCATACATAACCTGAACCTGCGACCTTGTCATTCCAGGTCGCAGGTTCAAGTCCTGCCCACGGCAAGAATTTTTTCATCATGTTCTAATTTATTATTAATTTTTTTTAAAGTTACTTTTCAATTTATTGTCAGTAAATATATAAATAAATATTAATACATTACATCTAACTATCTGTAATGCAAGCCATTCAGATAGTTCAACCGACCTATTTTGTACATATAGTTTTATTTTAGTTTAGTTATATTTTAGTAAGTACTTTTATTTATACATTACATTAAAATACAATGTCAAACTTAAAACTAAAATATCCGGTGAAAAGTCAATTTATTATTAATTAGTTTATTTAACATTTTAAATATTATGTATTATATTTACATTTTTATGACATCTTTGCACCCCCTACGTTGTTTTGTTAAGATGTCTCCATCACCCGAAGGTTGCCTGGAAGAAATCGCTTAAAGCGATAAGGCCGCCTGTCTGTACACTAGCTAATTTTATATGTAACTTATGTATTTTCATTTGTGAGCAAATAAAGTTTATTTGATTTGATTCTGTATATTGTTGTGCAATAAAGTATTCATGTATCTAGTCAGCCCAACGACTTATTAAATAGTGCAGTGTTTGCAGCGTGCTCGGGGTCCGAGAGCGCGGCGGAGGCGAGCGCGCCCGAGTCGCCCAGCGCGAGCGACGCCGAGCGGCAGCACAGGCTGTGGAGGAAGTCCGTCATGCTGGTGTACAGTCGGTGAGTGCTGTTGAGTGGACTGCACGGGTTTGTTAAGTGTATTGCACGGGTTCGTTGAGTGTACTGCACGGGTTTGTTAAGTGTATTGCACGGGTTCGTTGAGTGTACTGCACGGGTTTTAGTGGACTGCGAGGATTTGTTAAGTGGACTGCACCAGATAATATTCACTGACTAGACGACGACGTCATGCTGGTGTACAGTCGGTGAGCAATTTGTTGACTGTACTGCACGGGTTTGTTAAGTGTATTGCACGGGTTCGTTGAGTGTACTGCACGGGTTTTAGTGGACTGCGAGGATTTGTTAAGTGGACTGCACCAGATAATATTCACTGACTAGACGACGACGTCATGCTGGTGTACAGTCGGTGAGCAATTTGTTGACTGTACTGCACGGGTTTGTTAAGTGTATTGCACGGGTTCGTTGAGTGTACTGCACGGGTTTTAATTCTGTAATTCTTTAATGTATACAAAATAAATACACGTTACAGTAAAAAAGAATTGGATGTACATAAGGTGTGCTTAACTCTACGATAGAGTTCTCTGCCAGCAAACCAGTGAGAGAGAGATACGAGTTCTGGAGCAGGCAGAACAAGTGTGTTTTAGTGGTCTGCACGGGTTTGTTAAGTTGACTGCATCAGATAATACTCACTAACTAGACAACGTCATGCTGGTGTACAGTCGGTGAGCAATTTGTTGACTGTACTGCACGGGTTTGTTAAGTGTATTGCACGGGTTCGTTGAGTGTACTGCACAGTTTTTTTTGTAAACTGCACGGGTTTGTTGAGTGTACTGCAAGGGTTTTAGTGGACTGCACGGGTTTGTTAAGTGGTGCAGTCCACTGTCCCTTTCTATCTTAACCTTTTAAAACGAAATGTGAAATGGATAGCAACACGATTTATAGGAACTGAGGTTTAACGAGGTTTATGAATAACAGCATTTATGTATGAGGTGTCATTAGATTCGGCTGGATTACGAGACCGACATTTGACAAAAATAAACAGTATTACGTGTTTGTTTTTAAAATCATCATCATCATCAGTCTATTTATATTGCCCCACTGCTCGGGCACAGACCTTCCCTTACATCGAGGGAGCTGGGGCCATAATCCACCACGCGGGCCCAGTGCGGGTTGGCGGATTTCACATGCCTTAGATTTTTTCATCTTCTACGACATGCAGGTTTCATCACGATGTTTTCCTTCACCGTTTTGAGAGCACTCGGTAAATGTACGTAAGTTTTTCCGTCGAAAAAACCGAGGATAACTCATTGGTACATGGCTGCCCTAGCTGGGTATCGAACCTGGGACCTCCATATTGCAAGTCCATTGACCCAACCACTGAGCCACCGAGCTCTCAGTTTTTAAAATAATAATGCTATTTCCAGCCTGTGCGCTCACAAGTACGCCTCGCTCTTCCTTCGCCCCATCTCCGACGAGGAGGCGCCCGGCTACAGCATGGTGGTGAAGCGGCCCATGGACCTCACGGCCATCAGGCGGAATATTGACGCGGGCGGCATCAGGTAACGTCATCATCATCAGCCCGTGTCAGTCCACTGCTGGACGCAGGCCTCTCCCACGCTTGCGCTTGCCCCACGGACACCATGCTAATAATGAGACTCCAGGCGGCTCATAGTGCCCTGGTACTTGTAATGATACTTAAAGAGCTGGAGGTTCTGTACAAATGGAAACAGCAGGTGTTAAGTGAGACATATTGAGACTCCGGGTTAGCCATGGTCTCCTGGTACTTTTAATGCAACTTCATCATCATCAGCCCGTATTCGCAGGCCTCCATGGCACGACACTCGACGCTGGCGCTCGCCCCACAGACACCATGCTAATGAGACTCCAGGCGGCTCATAGTGCCCTGGTACTTGTAAATGATACCTAAAGAGCTGGAGGTTCTGTCCAAATGGAAACAGCAGGTGTTAAGTGAGACATATTGAGACTCTGGGATATACATGGTATCCTGGTACTTCTAATGCAACTTCATTATCATTAGCCCGTGTCAGTCCACTGCTGGACTGGCTAAGTTGAGAAAGAAATGAATATTTTTACCCGACTGCTCGAGAAGGATGGTAATGTTTTTCGAGTGTATGTATGTCAATTCCTTCCTGCCATCCTGTAGCCTAAACGGCTTGATAGGTTCTAGTGTATGAGGTATCGTTAGATTCGTCTTGATTACGGGAGTGTCATAGGGTATAAAAAATTATCAAAAGGCATTGATCTCCTCTAAACAACTAGATACACAGTCTGCCTTCTAAAAATGCCCGAGCACAAAGAAGGTCCAAACGGATGAACGGATCATTTGCTTTATTGGACATTATTTGGACGTTAACAATGGACGTTTTTTGAATTGTTTTAGTAAGACCTTTGTGTATATAGTTGTTTATAGGAGGTCAATGTCAAAAAGGTATAGTTTTTTTTGCAGACGGATTTTTTGTTTTTTGATTTCATATTTCTTTAACCTAGGACTACTGCTGAGTTCCAGCGCGATGTATTGCTGATGCTATCCAACGCTTTGATGTACAACAGCAACGAGCACAGCGTGTATATGATGGCCAGAGAGATGCACAGAGAGGTAGGTTGACTTCACACACAGAAAACTGCCAAACTCACACAGTTTGGCAGTTTTCTTGAGAACTGAGTTTTGTTTATTAAGGGCCTGATATGAGTCAACTAGCGCCGCCAATCTTGAAAAAATAATATCTTCCAATTTAATCAATTTTATTAAAAAAAGCTATTTTCAAAATGTGCATTACGATAAATACTATTTTTTAAATGATTATTTATAACGTGATTCAATTTCGGTAAGTTGTAGTTCACATAATTGCGAAAAACGGCCGTTTTTGGCACATTTGTGAACTACAACTTAGCTTGTCGCAATTATGCCATGTATTGTATATTGAAAAATAGTATTCATCCTAATAAACATCTTGTAAATATAGCTTTTTTAATAAAATTGATTATATTATTTTTTTAAGATTGGCGGCGCTAGTTGGCTCATGTCAGCGCCTTAATACGGCATTACTCACGTGATACCCGATTCCTAAACGCGCATCTCATCATCATCAGTCTATTTATATGTCCCCACTCGGGACAAACCTTCCCTTATATCGAGGGAGCTCGGGCCATGATCCACCACACGGGCCCCCTGCGGATTGACGGATTTCACATGCTTTAGATTTTCAAATTCAAATATATTTATTTGTAGAAACGGGTTTTTTTTCTTCTTCTATGCAGGTTTCATCACGATGTTTTCCTTCACCGTTTTGAGAGCACTTGGTAAATGTACGCAAGTTATTTCGTCGAAAAAACCGAGTATAACTCATTGGTAAATGGCTGCCCTGGCTGGGAATCGAAGCTGGGAATCACGAGATTTGATTATTTTTTCTAATTTTCGACCCCTCGTTAATAGGGCCTAATTGCAAACCACCTCTAGTATCACCCCTTTCAAGGAATGTATCGAATTTCCAATCACCTTGTATACTTTAGGCTTTCTCCATAGAGAGCGGCGTTCATACCGTTCATTGATGTATTTAGAATTTTGAATTCAGTTCATTGGTAAATATGTGTTTTAATCTTGTATCGGTGTAGGCACAGAACCAGCTGAGCATGTTGCTGGCTGCGCAGGCGCACGCGGGGCTGGTGAGCGCGCCGCCCGCGCGCCGCAAGCGCCGGCGCCCCGACTCGCCGCCGGCGACGACGCCGAAACGACAGCTGCACTGACAGCGCTCGAAGCCAGTCAGGTTCCGGTAATGATGACCGGCTGAGGCTTGGGGGGGATTGTATTTGAATTATTTTTAATATGGTAATTGACAAATGACATTGCCACAATTCAATGGAGCTTTGCCCCACCTACAAAACTACGAGAACAGAGCCACCGTGACGGGGTACGAAATCACGGTGGCTCTGTTGGAATAGAGCGTGCCACGGAATGGCGAGGTCCCGAGTTCGAATCACGGTCGGGATGAAAAAAAAAGTATTTTCTGCATTATCATTTAGATTTTCTTTTCGCATAGCGCATATGCAAGAAAATATCCAAAAATTTTATCACGATGAAGATTTTCTAGCCGTGGGGTAATTTTTAGAGTTTGAGTTCGGGCTTAAAACTGTCAGTTTTCATACAATTGTGAAAGTCGTAAGTGCGAGCTCATGCAGAGTCTGTGACTATCGGAATGTAGAACTAATTTGTGTACTGTAATTGTCGATTCCCTGGTTCTGTTGATTGGTACGGTCGAAGACAGAGAAAGGTGTACAGTAGTGTTTAAGGATGAGATTTTCTCAAAAACTACTTGACCTATTACACTAATTCTTTCACTGTTAGACAGATAAAAGTTAAACTATATACTGTGAAATAATTATTCAAATCGGTCCAGTAGTTCTTGAGAAAATCTCAACCTTACTGAGACCCCTTGTATACTGATCTGTCTTCGTGCGTCGCTGAGCGTCGATTAAATTTAGCGTGCTACAATCTAGAACCGCCACAAGTGTCTGACTAGCTATAATTTGTTAAATACAAACTTACCAATTTGTGTAATACAGTATGTTAAACTAGCAATAAATATATGTCAATGAAATAGTTGTTTTATTTACATAGAGAATAAACTTCGTCATGATAGCTGTTACCTTATCATAACCTGATAGGCTTTTGAAAATGGCGGTACACGACGGTTGCGAAATTATTTGATAATTTTCAGTTTAATGTCTACAGTGGGTTTGTTGTGTTTAATATCACGTTAAGTTAATCAGAAAATGTTCGCGAATGACAGTGAGCCTAGTGAGTTATCGCTCTTATACTGGGTAAAGTGGTGTAGTACATAAATGAAACAGTAAGTCAGCTATTAATATACATTTTACTTATAATACGTGGTACAGTACAACCTGACACAAACCGACTATTGCAGTAGTACAGATACAATGCTACGTGACGCTTACTTTAACCATAACTTGTAATAATCATAATTTCACAATAGTGAGCCGTTGCAATTTATTGAAATGACAAAACGGATCGCCTCTCCGGCAAGTTTCCGCGGGAACTAGACGTTTTCCCGTGGTAAAATGTAGCTTAATAATATTCTAGGATCCTATTTATATGTATGCTTAATTTGATGCCGATTGAGAAGCGTTGTTAACTTTACAGTCGTATGAAAATCATTCGTTTTACGACAGTTTACGTTTTAAACCATAGATACAGGCGTACCTTAGACAGATTAGGCACCCAGAAACCATAGATAAAACCGTAAACCATAGATAAATTGGCGTTTCACGTAATAGACCTACAACCGCCCCATAGAAGCCGAAGCTCTGCGGTGTTGCCATCTGGATGGGAAATCGATCGATTGAAACGTTATATCACGTGACGCCTTTCCCACACTGGTAATAAACAGATATTTCACTTCCGACTTTCGATATTACAAATCCGTTTTATTATTTCAATTAATTATACAATTTATCTTTAATTTCGTACATCAAGGTACATATGACAAAACTGAACTTACAACAGTTTTTAGAGAAAAATTGAGAAGGCGATTCATTAACATGTCATTCATCAATAATTGTATGAATAAAGAGATTGATGAATCGTCTTAACCACTGCATTTCGGAGTGGTTGGTACACCATAATAGTCCACAGATACGATTCGAACCCACACCTTTCGAATCGGAGTCTTACATATTAGTCACTGGACTATTGTGGCCTAGGCAAGCTAAGTTGAGCCCTTTAGTTCTAGTATTAGGTATTAAAACAACAATTTATCTTAAGAACACTCTTAAATGCTTAAGAATAAAAATTCAAATCTACCTAATACTAAAACTTATATGATTACAATCAAATGAGTTATCTATTTGGTTTTATACAAATAGCATCCTCAAAATTAACGCTCTAAGGAAAATGAAAATTAGTCATTTTTTAAAATTTCAAATAACTAAATTCAGTTGTTAAATATTTATAATAGAGTTAATTTTGAGGATACTTTGTGTTTCTATCGCTTTTAAGCGAACATCATTTCTTACGATCGCAGCGTAAATGATTCTTCTATCTTTCAAGCAGACAATGATGGCAAATTTCAGTCAAATATTTCGTCAAATCCGACTAAAATGTCTGACAATATTAGGTCAAGTTCCTTGGCAACGATGATTTGTGCAAATCATATTAAAACGTTCATTTTAAAAGCCAAGGATACATTAGGGGACAAATGTCCTGCGACACGTGTCGCCAGGGACGTCGGGTGAAGTAGCGCGACGTTGCCGGACTTCGCGCGACATGTCTGGCAACATCGCGCGACACGGGTCGCCAGGGACGTCGGGTGAAGTAGCGCGACGTTGCCGGACTTCGCGCGACATGTCTGGCAACATCGCGCGACACGGGTCGCCAGGGACGTCGGGTGAAGTAGCGCGACGTTGCCGGACTTCGCGCGACATGTCTGACGTCTGATGTCGCTACGGACATAAGTCGCGCGATGTCGCCAGATATGTCAGGCGAAATCGGCCGGCTTCGCTTGACATGTCGCCGATACATGTCGTAGGACATTTGTCCCCTAGTGTATCATTGGCTAAAGTCAATATCATGTTTCAGTCAAATCCGAGTTACATTTCAATTCAATATTCAAGTCAACATCGTGATATTTTGAAAAGTCATCTCACAAAATGACTTTTCGAGTCACAATCCTTGATAGTATTATTTTTTTATAATAATAATAATAATAAATTTATGCACCTGACGGGGTCTGTCATTGAGTGCAGTCAGATGCGCTCAGAGACGGATCCCGCTAGGTGCATCACATATCTCTTCAAATTAAAGTTCTCTAAGGGGCCTCTACGCGTTGGACTTACGTCTCCGTGCAAGCCTTTCAAAGGACCGGGTTTTCTTAAACCCGTGAAACCTAGAGAGATAAACTATATAAAAACACTTAAAAACACAACATAAATACTATTTTTTCATATTTTTCTTACATAAAGTAAATACCATAAACTGCTAATTTTGCGATCTAGGTCGAAGACAGAGAAAGGTATACAGTAGAGTTTTTAAGGTTGAGATTTTCTCAAAAACTACTTGACCTATTGCAAGAATTATTTCACTGTTACATAGATAAAAGTTAAAACTATGTAACTGTAAAGAATTATTAAATTCGATCCAGTAGTTTTTGAGAAAATCTCAACCTTATTGAGGTCCCCTGTATACTTATCTCTGTCTTCGACTGTACATTTATATTTGTATTCCGTAATCGAGCCACTACATCAATTAAATGTAAAACCGAAAAGGGACGTTCAACATCGATAACTCAAGATATTTTATTCTATAACTTATTTTTATGCTAAAGAACGATAAATAAATTATCAGGCCTGCCAAGTGGCATTTCCTTTAGTTAACGCTAGTAGAATTAAAACAAACGAATGGGATTGATAAATGACAATGCCAGATTCTGCCCCACCATCAACCGCATGATGAACAAGATAACGAATAAATGTAAAAATTATTGGATTAAAATAAAGTTTTGTACATCAAGCTAGTTGAAAAAACAGGTTAATTAAGAATTCAGAAAATAGTAAGAAATCGAAGCGAATTATTCATTTTCTACTACTTTCGCAACTCCTACTGATTATGATTATGCAACATAAACCCTGTAATAACTCCCCAACAAAGTGATATATGAGCTTCAATATGTGTGGCAATGTCATTTCATTAAAGGAACACTTGTTAAGAAGGCGTATTACAGAATAGAGGACTATTTAAACGATGAACATGCATGGTATGTGTCGCCGGGTCCGCATGAGGGATAAAGTGTAGATTACTAATAATAGTTATGTAATTACTAAGAAATTGTGTAGTTATTATTTAAAAAGATGTGGTGCTGAGAATATTTTGCCACGTTCTCCTCAGAGTTGGCACCTTCTCCTTGCAAAGTGGTGTAAATGTAAATTCAAAAAAAATATATGGGCGTGCCAAAATGTACACAACGTGCTGACTTGCTTATAAGAGATTTGACTATGACTTTGCTAACGAAAAAGTACGAGAAAGGTGTATAGTAGAGTTTTTAGGGTTGAGAGAAAAACTACTTGACCTATTGCAATAATTCTTTCACTGTTAGATAGATAAAAGTTAAAACTATGAGTTTACAAGCAAATATCAACCTTATTGAGGCCCCCTGTATACATTTTTTTCTAAGTAGGATTGGTGGAAAAGGGTTATGTTACGCTAGTTTGGGCATTTAGAGAGAATTAATGAAAGAAGAGTCATGTAAGATATATAAAGTGAATGTTGGTGGAAGGGTCAGCAGAGGTGGTCATACGGCGACCGAATAGACGATGTTTTGTGCGAACTACTAAATCAAATCAAATATTGCATAAAAAATATAGGTTACATAACTGAGTGTGCGCTAAAATCCGCACTAGGCAAGCCTGTCTTACGGACATCAGCGCCCCCTCTCCATGTCTAATACAATTCCGCTAACATCAAAATTAAAACATAGGTCACTATCACAATACCGACGAATTATGAAGAGAGTGATGACTTAAATGATAAATATCTGCAAAACCTTGTTCTTTGGGATTAAATGATACTGAATATCATACGAGATGCATACCAAACTCATCGAAAAGAAATTGTCGATAGTGAACACCCCTATTTCGGCTTGTCTATGTATAAGCATGATATGAACAGATATTTGCGCTGCTAGACACAATCGTGTGTATTCCCGACTTAAAAAGAGGTTAAAACAGGTTTATTGCTAATAACATTGGGTCACCGGTGCTTCCAGATGCACTACAGTACTACTGTAATTTTGACTGTTTTACTGTAATGATAAAAATATTTGACTGACTAAAATTTTTTTATTAACCTATTAGTGACATAGGTTGCGAAAAAAAATAACCTAGGGGGTTTAAATTTTATGCAGGCGGGTCTTTTGTTTTATTTTTTAAATAATATCTGGTTGTTAGCTGATAATACTGTGTAAAATTAATCTATTGCTCAAAATAAGGTTGATTGTCCTAAGCTCCTAGGTAATATATCGTTGTATATACCAGGTAGGAATCTACGTAATAACAATTTACTCCATGTCCCATCAGTGCACTCCAACTATAGGAAAAATAGCTGTCTACTCCGAGCATGCGCAGCGTTCAATCGCCCGAGTGATCATAGTATTGATCTCTTTTGCAGTGGGCCTAATCGCGTCAGGGAAGTATGCACGGATATTAAAATCAACAAACACTAATCACGTGGTCTTTTTATATTTTGTAGATTTAAGATATAAATACTTATTTGAATGTTATATGTGGAAACTTATAATTGGCACGTAGGTATTATTACTAAGTTCATATTGTAACATACGCTGTAAGTTCCCCGAACAAAATAAAATAAATAAAATAAAATTACAATTTTACTGTTGTGATCTGGAAACACTGGTGATTGCAATCCCCTCACTTATTGTTATGTCTTAGCGCCTTGACGTCGAGCTGAACCTTGGGCTTGTGCTGCGGCGGCTCGAAGTAGAAGTCGAACCGCTTGAACGACTCGATCTCACGCTCCGACGCGTCTAGGGCCGACAGATTGGTGATGGTGCGATCCGGTAGGAACACGCTGGATTCTGGGGGCAACAATGAGAGGTTTTGAGCTTCGTAGTCCACTCATCTTTATTTAAATAACGAAACCTTCAACGACGTCATCCGTCGGGCTCTTGCTAACGACGTCATCCGTCGGGCTCTTGCTGGCGGCCGTTCTCGAACCGAACCGAAATGTGACGTGTCTATTTTTCATGATTTAGTATTTGGTATTCGGCCGAATACCGAATACCAAACAAAGTGGCCGAATACCGAATAGTAGCCGAATATTCGTGGCATATCTAGTTCGTAGTCCAGTTGCGAGTACACGTTGAAAACGAGCGTACAGTCGAAGACAGATAAGTATACAGGGGGCCTCAATAAGATTGAGATTTTCTCAAAAACTACTGGACCGAATTTAATAATTCTTTTACAGTTACATAGTTTTAACTTTTATCTAACAGTGAAATAATTCTTGCAATAGGTCAAGTAGGTTTTGAGAAAATCTCAACCTTAAAAACCTTTCTCTGTGTTCCACCGTACAAGTTAAGCAACGTTGGGCGAGGTCAGGACCTGGATGGGTGACCGCTGGTGGTATTTTCATCTGAGCCCCTTCGTGCCTCGGGGCGCACGTTAAGCAGTTGGTCCCGGTTGTTGTCGCTGGACAGCAGTCGTCAGGCCACGTCAAAGGCCTACGGGCGTCCTGAATAACTTTGACGAATAGGTGCGGTCACTAAACCACACGAAAAAAAACCGCAAGCGAAACCAACCAATATAATTGACATACTGACTACCATGTATTATCATCTGACTAATTAATTTATTATTGACTAATCTATGTTATAGCGTTAATTTTATTCTATACACTTGTATGATTTATTGTTATTATAATTATTTACAGGATTATTTTATGACATGCATGAACTTGACAATTTATGATTATTACTACTAAATGAATATGTGTATAACCTACATAATGAAGTGTATAAGCTAGCTAGTGAAGTGTATAAGCTAGCTAGTGAAGTGTATAACCTAGATAGTGAATTGTATAATCTAGATAGTAAAGTGTATAACCTACATAGTGAAGTGTATAACCTACATAGTGAAGTGTATAACCTACATAGTGAAGTGTATAACCTACATAGTGAAGTGTCAGACATACATAGTGAAGTGTATAAACCTAGCTAGTTAAGTGTAAAACCTAGATAGTGAGGTGTATAACCTAGATGATAGCGACGCCCTGTCATCTCCTGGAGTGTGCCCGGGTGTGACTTGCGAAGCCAAACTTGGTCTTGAAGACTGTTACACTTGGCGCAGTAGAGTTCCCCAATCGTGTCGAACTTACATAGTATAGTGTATAACCTAGCTAGTGAAGTGTATAACCTAGATAGTGAAGTGTATAACCTAGATAGTGAAGTGTATAACCTAGATAGTGAAGTGTATAACCTAGATAGCGAAGTGTGGTGTCTATCTTGGAGTAGCCGGTTAGTTGGTATATTAGATAGTGTGTTATTTAAACTAGTAAACATGTAACTAAACTAGTCTGGTACCTGTTCACAGGCCACAGGTATACCTGTCTGGCGCGGCGCGGCGCGCGACCCCACGGCGCCGAAGCCCGTGTCCTCGTCGGGCGGCGAGCCGGCGCTGCTGGAGCAGAGCGACTCGCCCGTCGGGGAGCTGCTAGACGATTGGGCGGGCGCTGGAGCGTGGAATTATAAGAGAGTTAGGTGGCGCTATTGTCTTTCGAAGAGCTCGGTAGTACAGTGGAGTGGTCCTGTCCATGGTGGCGGAGGCGGAACACCCCAGGAGTTTTAGTTGGTGCGAGTCCAATATAATCACCCGTTCCCCCGGACGGGTGGTATACATTATGTATTTCTCCTGGGCAAATACAAAAAAAGGGATGGCGAACCTTTATCTATCAACGTGCCATTTTTCTAAAGAAATATTAGTATGGTCATAGACGTGCCATAAACTCTTTATTTACTACAAATAAATGGTTACATATTGCAATGTTTATTTTTCGGAAGACTAACAGTTATTTATACAAACATGTGTCTATCCGTTTTACAAATAAATCCATTAACAAGTCTTCACCTATAACACGATAATGCATCTTTCTACTCATAATCATCTCATAATTCATAATTATACGCGAAATATAAGTTAAAGTAAAATTTGTGTGACTTCTGTTGTTGCAGATTAGATGACGAATAAGGAATTAATTATAGGTACTAAATATATAAACAACACCTATGATACGAGCAATACAACATCTATAATAATGATAAACTTATACAAAAACACATATAATAAACTCCTGCCTCCTCTTGAGGCACGGGAATTACTTACTTTTATTTATTTATTTTATTAATGGACTCGACAGTTCGTCATTTGCCAACTTCTATCTTCCTCCAGGGGAGTCGCCGTAGCGTCTTCACCCTGGACATAGCAGCTCGACAGTCACGTTCACTCCCGAGCTCGTAGCGGGACTCTTGATATAAGCTTGAAACTTAAGATCTTGCTACAATTATCCAATAAATTCACCATACTGTCATTCGCGAACATTTTCTGATTAATTTAAACACAAAATAACCACTGTAGACATTAAAATGTTGCAACCGTCGTTCCCCGCCATTTTCAAGACAACCTACTTACTTTTGGTTCAACTTACGTGGTTTATTGTTGATTGGCTGGTTGGCCGGTTGGTACAGACTCTCCGGCCAGGCGGTCTGGTTGGGCGGCGCCGGGCGGCAGAATAGAGACTCGTCGGGATGCATAGGCATCTCTACTTGTTGGTGGGGCATCTCCTGCGAAGAGTTGAAATGTTAGAAATACTGTATTTTTAGGCTACCGTGACTCATAAAGGAACCGTTATAGGATCACTTTGTTGTCCGTCTGTCTGTCAAGACCTGTATCTCAGAAACGCGTAAACGGATCAAGTTAAAATGAATACCAAATACTCAAGTCTGCAACTTCATGCAGCCGTGAAAAAATTAATCTTCTACGTTAACGCAATCAAAAGATATGGCCGTTTATGTTGCATGTTTGTATGAAAATGCAAGAAAACCAAAACCTATAAGTAGGTACCCTACCGTTGACCTAGAATCGTGAAATTTGGCAAGAAGCTAGGTCTTGTAGCACAAGTAAAGAAAAAAAGAACTGTAAATTTGGGGTTCCATCACGAAATAATTATTTTTTTGTAATTACAAAATTATATTTGCAGTAGACGCCTGGTATGTCGATGTGTGACGTTATCAGTTTCGAAAACGCAAAGATAAGTTTGTCCCTAAATCTAGTTTATCTTTTCGTTAGAGCAAATGTTATGGTGACGTTGCACGAAACCCTCGGTTGCCGAATCTGACAGCCAACTCGCAATTTTCCTGGAAACTTCCAACTAGCCCCTAAAATACAAAAAAAAAGAACATCTTACCTGCTTATAGAATTTCGAATCCGTAACATGATGAATAGTGACTTCATTGTTCAATTTCGAACCGACTCTCAATCTCTGGAAGTACGGCAGCGGATCCCCATTGGACATGTGATATTGATTAATATCATCCATTTTCATTGTATTACAATCATTTTTATCGCTGAACAGAGCATTTCTGAACACATTCTTGTCTTCTTGACCGAAGGGGGTATACAGGCTGCTGTAGTCACTTCTCTCTTCGTCACGTTTCAACGGAGTGCCTATAGGCTCTGGACGTTGAATAGGATTAGCAAACAACGAGGAGTCTCCTGAATCGAAAGATCTGTTCAACTCCGCTGGTCGTGTGCCTATAGGATGGGGTGAGACCGTTGGTTTGGGACTTTGGTTGTCAAAGTACTCCGGAGCGAGGAAGTTTCTTTGAGAATTGTCTTCAGGAGTCTTGAATAACGAGTAACCCTCATCGTTCTTCTGCGTAAACGATGCCAGGTTCATGATTCTGCTTTGGAACTCATCGTTCTTCGGTGAACACCTGGCTTGGTCCATATAGGTTTGTGGTGGAGCTGTTTGAACGGGATTGTATGCATTTGGGTTTACGTAGTTATATTGTGGTTGGGAATATGCAGGGTTCATCTGTGGACTCTGGGTCCTCATGCCCATGAGACTCTGCTGGTGCATCATGGACATCAACGGGTTCCTGATGGTGTACATCCCGTTGGATGTAGGGGTGATGGTCGCTTGGCAAGCGTTCGGTGGCATCGGTATTGGGTCCGGTATTCTGATTTGCTCCGGTTTCTTTTGAGCTGGCTGCGATACTTGAACCTGTAATTAATATTTTTTTATTATGAGAAAATGAGGCAGACAAATAGATGAGCCACCTGATGTTAAGCGATAGGCGCAGATTCAGCCCTCAAAGGAAGCGCTACATTTCTGGTGATCTCAGGTTTATAAATGTTACCAGAACTGCCACAGTCTGGGCGGTGACTGGCTCTTCCAAATCCTGTCAAACACAGCGCTCCCAGTACTGTGTGTGACAGACACAAACGCCAGGACGGAGATATTAACACGTTCACAGTCCAGTGCCCCATATATGGAGCACGACGAACCAGCTTCACAAAACCGTGCCCCACATATGTGGCACGATAAAAAAAGTATATGCCTACCAGATCCGCACTAAGGGTATTTAAACCATTGAAGAAGTTAAGGTAACAGTGTTATCCAAAAGTTTAATATAGATTGATCTTAAGGGCCTTCCATGAGCCAACTAGCGCCGCCAATCTTGTAAAAATAATATCTTCCAATTTAATCAATTTTATTAAAAAAGCTATTTACAAAATGTTTATTAGGATGAATACTATTTTTCAATATACAATACATGGCATAATTGCGACAAGCTAAGTTGTAGTTCACAAATGTGCCCAAAACGGCCGTTTCTCGCAATTATTCGAACCACAACTTACCGACATTGAATCACGTTAAAAATAAGCATTTAAAAAATAGTATTTATCGTAATAAACATTTCGTAAATAGCTTTTTAATAAAATTGATTATATTGGAAGATATTATTTTTTTAAGTTGGCTCTATGAAGACCCTTAAATGGTTTCAATATGTTCAGTGGGTTTTATGAGGGTATAATATAAGTATTCCTAAAACGGTGAAAACCATTCTCCCCTGCACCTCGTCTCATCGATAAGTCCTGCCTTATGCTTTCTACTATATGTCTCGCAATCGGTCTCGATCGCTGTCGCTCGGGAGCAGGTCGCCAGGCCATGGCAGAGGCCTACGGGCGGTCTAAACAACTCTGCCAACCGGTTTGTCGACTAACCACACAATTAACAGCATCTCTTACCGGCGGCAGGTTTGGAACTAACCACACAATTAACAGAATCTCTTACCGGCGGCAGGTTTGGATGGAACATGGGGTTCCTCAGGGTGACCATCTTGGTCCCGTCCTGTTTGCCGTCCGCGGGATCACTGGAGGCAGCTTTCTTGGACTTCTTCTTGGATTTCTTGGACTTGGTAACCGGAGGAGGTGGCTCAGGCATCGGCATTGATACTGGTTTCGGTGGTTCTGAAAGAAAATAGAAAGGTAGAAATATTATTTAAATTAAAATTGAATGATTTTGTCCTAGAATGTGTACCTACTTCTTCTTATAATTTTTTTAAATAGAAGTATAGAAGCTAATAGCATAATATTGTATCTTTTCCCCCCTCTCCCACTGTAACTCCTGTTTGATAAGGATCACCAGTGGCGTACTATTGGACCGTCATACAGTGACGGGCTTAAGCGACACAATGGGGCCGAAATGCTGTACGTTACATACAGTCACGCCTCGGCTATTTAAAGAAAATAAAGAAGAACAGAGTATGAAGAAGTTGTGAGGATTCCTCGTTAAGCGCGCGAAACGCCATTAGCTACTTTTTTTTATGAAAATTCTAATTAAAAAGTTTCCGTGGTATTTAGTGATAATGATCGTTAAGTTAATCAGAAGATGTGAGCGAACATTTCTATTAATTGGAGTGCTCGAAAGAAGTCGTGTTTGTGAAGTTTTGTGCTCTTAGCAAAGATTCCTGGCATAACTCGATGATTGCGTGGATCGTTGAGATATTTCGTTTAGGGGATCGGGAGGGTTGTGCGTAGGTTTAGGTTAGGTTATATTCGTATATATGTATGTAATTATAAGAATTCGGTCATTCTATTAACATCAGACCAGGCTGTATGCCCTAGTTGGCTTTGCCTTTCGCTCTGGGAAGAATTTTAGAAAAAATATATTTAATAAGTTCTTCCTCACTGCTGTGAGCTATGAGCCGGAGCAGAAGGCTACCTTCTGTTCTAAGCATAATATTGTATGTCTCCCATTGTGTTGTGTCTGCATCCGGGCTACCGCCCTGGGCCATAGCCTAATTTGCCCATACGTAAATACGTCATTGACATTGCTCATAGAATCAGTAAACTGAAGTGTCAGTGGGCTGGTCACATCTGTCGTAGAACCGATAACCGATGGGGGAGACGAGTTCTCGAATGGAGGCCACGAACGGGTAAACGTAGCGTAGGACGCCCCCCGACCAGATGGAGGGTTGACCTTCGCAAGATGGCTGGCAGGGACTGGATGCAGAGGGCCGAGAGTAGGGTTGAGTGGCGCGCTTTGGGAGAGGCCTACGTCCAGCAGTGGACTGATGCGGGCTGATGATGATGATGAAATACGTCACTGAAGTGCGTGTCTCACCCGGTTGCGGTGTGCTGAACATCATCATGCTGGGATCCGCGTTGATGACGGGCGCGGGGCGCGCGACGGGCGTCGGCGCGGCCGGCAGCTGGTTGGACTTCCACAGAGGCTGCGGACAAACAAAATAAATATTACGTACTAGCTGTTATTTATTTACATTATTAATGGACTTAACAGTTCGTCATTTGCCAGTGTCATGTACAGAATATTCAAGATATCAATGTCTTATTTTTCTCCAGAGGAGTCGCCGTAGAGTCGTCACTCTGGACGAAGCAGCTCAACAGTCACGTTCACTCCCGAGCTCGTAGTGGGACTGTTGATAAAAGCTTGAAACTTCAGATCTTGCCCAAATTATCTGATAACTTCACCATACTGTCATTCAAAATCTAAAAGGAGACTCGATTACAGGAAAAAATTGTGAAGAATCTTAACACGATTTGAGCAAATGCGCATTTGGTCAAATGTCCCCAAAAACGCCCAATGCCATCCTGTAGCCTAAACTGCTTGAAGGATTACATTACGGAGTCGAGTTTTTGTTTTTTGAAATAATTTCAGATTGTTTTGATTTTATTGAATGCGAATCAATTAGAGCTCCATCCAAGTCCCATCTAAATCCTTCCAGTAGTTTTGGCGTGATGCCTGAACATCGACACAGACAGACAGACAATTCAAAAAAATTGTGAAAAATACATTACCTATACAGGTCGCGTCATGTAACGACGACGACGACCGGGTCTTTTCACCCCTAACTTCGGGGGAGAAGTGCGGGCCTTGAGGTATACCCTCTCTACCCGAGCATGAGCTCGCCGGATAATGATCCGACGGTGAGATTGGTCCCGCTTGGTATGCGGGATATGGGAGTTGGGCGGGTCGGTACGGCCGTTTGGTGCACAGCTCAAACCCGCCGCTTAAGGCGACGGGGAGCGCAGCAACTCCCTCTGGAGGCGGTGGCCTTCCGGAGGGCGCGCGTGCAGGGGTGCGAGGTTGCGGAGATGAGCGTGCCTGCTGTTGTCGGCGCGGTCAAATAGTGATCGCGTCAACCTCAGCACGAACGCTTCGATCGACTCAACCCGCACGTCGCGAGCAATGACGTCGTTACGAACGTACCGACCCGCTCCGGTACAGATACGAAGGGCAATATTTTGCTGCGCCTGCAGCTTGGCCCTCTGCCTCGTGGAGCAAAGCGAGTACCAAGCTGGTGCAGCATAAGTAAGGCGAGAGCGGATATACATCTTATAAATCCTCAGTTTAGCACGTAATGGTAGCCGTGAGCATAGCACCGGTCGCAACATGGCACGGGCGGTCTTGGCCTGTTTTACCAGGCCTTCGACCATCGGTACCATGCTAAGCGACCGGTCTATGTGGCATCCCAGGTACTTCACCGACGATTCCCAATGTATATCCTGCCCTCGCAATTTGAGTTGGGGAGGGAGTTTGCGCTGGCGTCCGGTAAGCAGTGCGGCCGTCTTCCCCACGTTGACGGCCACTTTCCATTTATCGAGCCATCCAGGCAACAGGTCGAGTAGTCGCTGCATCTTACGAGCAGCGATATCGGCCCGCCGCGACGAAGCGAAGTATGCGCTATCGTCCGCAAATAAGGCCAGCTCGACGTCCTGTTCCCACTCTTCCAGGTGACCCTTCAGGGTGGGAATGTCGTCTGTATATGCCGCATACAGGCAGGGAGAGAGGCAGCTGCCCTGAGGTACTCCCGCGCGAATAGGGCGGGGGTCCGAGATCTTGTCTTCAATGGAAACGAAAAAGCCGCGGTCTTGGAGGAAAGATGCGATGATTTTAATAATAGCCGGAGGGGTGGGGGTCTCCAACAACTTGAACAGGAGCCCCTCGTGCCACACACGGTCGAAGGCTTTCTCGACATCGAGAAATACCGCCACCGTGCGCCGCTCGAAGTTCCGCTCGACCGCAAGAAGGTGGAGCACCCGGACTAATTGTAAAGTGGTAGAATGCTCACTACGGAAACCGAACTGTTCCTCGCGCGTAGGCAAGTGCGGGCTCAGTCGCCGCAGGAGCAGTCATGTAAAAAGAACGCTGTCGGTCACGCTGCGCATTAGGCGATTTATCGATCTATTTGGTGGTATGAGGTGCGGGCGGCGGAGGGCGGAGGGCGGGTCACGCGCTGCATGCTTGCCGTTGCGCTATTGGCTCGGCAGTCGACCTTTGCTTTACCCATGCGCAAACACGCCCCCTCCACTTTCTTCCAGCGTTCTTTTTACATGACGCGGCCTATACCATACAGTCGAAATCAAGTGTCTTATTTTGTAAACAAATATGATTTTCTAATTACCTGTTGTAACGTAACACTGAAGGAACTGATTGATCGAACCTGTATTCATCATTGTGAAAATAAACTAATCCGATCTAATAATGTGAAAATAACTATGCCAATAATCACAGAACAGCTTAAAATATTAGTAGGGTAGTGTAGTTTTTGTTTAAAAAATAAGACACTTGATTTGGGCTGCCGTATTGCGTACGTACCACTGATTTGATAGCGGGCGGTTCCTTCTTCTCGCTGGGCTGCACGCGGGTGAGCGTGATGCCGGGCGGGAGACGCAGGTCCGCCACCTACGCACAAATTACAACGTATTAATACGAACGCGGAGGATAGCATCTAGGAAACACATCATAATCGAGGAAACATAGCATACACCAGTGTAGCTGCGGTCGGTGGTAGAAATAAGTGAACTGTATTTTTATAGGTAACTTGTGTATTTAAAGAAACACTTGAAACATGAATTTTTACGCTCTTTGAATTTAGTCAAGTTCTCGTCGTCCTTGATTTGAATTGAATGTGACACTTTTGACCTTCACACTTTTTTTTTATTTATTCATTTTATTAATGGACTCGACAGTTCGTCATTTGCCAATGTCATGTTACAGAAAATTCATTGTATAATAGTCTTCTATCTTCCTCCAGGGGAGTCGCCGTAGCGTCATCACCCTGGGTAGTCGCGTCTTCATCCACAGGAGACGCCGTAGCGTCAATCACTGTGGACGAAGCAGCTCGACAGTCACGTTCACTCCCGAGCTCGTAGTGGGAATCTTGACCATGGCGCCAAACTTCAGATCCTGCTTGAATTCTTCAATAACTTCACCATACTGTCATTCGCGAACATTTTCTGATTAATTTAACGTGATATTAAACACAAAACACCCTCTGTAGACATTAAACTGAAAATTATTAAATAATTTCGCAACCGTCGTTTCCCGCCATTTTCAAAAAGCCCCGACCTTCACACTTTTTGACAATTTTTATTTTGACACTTCACCCCCGCGCGGCGACCCCGCGATGGCCCGCCGCCATACGTTCCGTTTCACAGACAACCAGCGTCTGATAATTGGGGCACTAACGGGACCAATCTGTCCGCGTAGTAATGAAAACTCCTACCTGAACTCCGCAGCTGAGCTGCTCCATGATGCTGCAGCCAGACTGACTCTCCGGCTCGCTGCTGCACTGACCCTACGAGACATAATCAATTTATTAAAATAACTAATTAAGGGCCAACTAGCGCCGCCAATCTTGTAAAAATAATATCTTCCAATTTAATAAATTTTATTAAAAAAGCTATTTACAAAATGTTTATTAGGATGAATACTATTTTACTACTACAATACATGGCATAATTGCGACAAGCTATGTTCTAGTTCACAAATGTGGCAAAAACGGCCGTTTTTCGCAATTATGCGAACTACATGATTTTTTCACGGCTGCATGAGGTTGCAAACTTAAGTCATCATCATCAGTCTATTTATATTGCCCCACTGCTCGGGCGCAGACCTTCCCTTACATTGAGGGAGCTCGGGCCATAATCCACCACGCGGGCCCAGTGCGGATTGGCGGATTTTACATGCCTTAGATTATTTATTCTTCTACGGCATGCAGGTTTCCTCACGATGTTTTCCTTCACCGTTTTGAGAGCACTCGGTAAATGTACGTAAGTTTTTCCGTCGACAAAACCGACGATAACTCATTGCTGCTTTGGCTGAGAATCGAACCTGGGACCTCCGTATCGCAAGTCCACTGAGCCACCGAGCTCCGATAACACAGCCTGATTTACAGTAACTTAATACACGTACCTTTTTACTGACAACCTCTAACGTTGTATCCGGTGTAATGTTGATGACGTGCGGCTTCGGCGGTTGCTCCCTCCTCTTCTCTCTCTTGGGGACCGGCTGAGACGGCTGCGGGGGCGGCTTGCTCTGCTTCGGCGGGGGCGGGGGCGCTAGAGAGACAGAGAGAGCAATATTATGTAATATAATCACTATTGAATGAGTTCACACGGGTAAAATTCCCCTCCGGCCGCCATGGCAACTGAGTTTCACAACCAGTTGCCATAAGGATAAAATTACCTTGCTAAAGGTCTATTCTTGTTAGATAAGGTACGGTGGAAGACAGAGAAAGGTGTACAGGAGAGTTTTTAGGGTTGAGATTTTCTCAAAAACTACTTGATCTATTGCAAAAATTCTTTCACTGTTTGATAGATAAAAGTTAAAACTATGTAACTGTAAAATATTATTAAATTCGGTCCAGTAGTTTTTGAGAAAATCTCAACCTTATTCAGGCCCCCTGTATACTTATCTCTGTCTCCGACTATACCAACTAAGAACTTATCAGAATGCATTTGAGAAGAAATCCCATTGATCTGTTGGCTAGCTTTCTCTTCGCTCGTTGGTCTAACGATATACAGAGAGTCGCCGGGAGTCGAATAACAGACCGTAGAAGCCACAGACCACTTACCCCATAGACCTGTACCAGGAGGGCGCCCGTGTCTGCCCGCACATGAGCGCAACATTGCTTCGCGACACTTGTAATCTAGAGATATCGACATGGACGCATCTCTTTAATACGGCATCCCTGTCCCCCGCTGTCTCTATGCGCTCATCGTTGACAGAATGTTTCGCTTGCAAAAAGACTTTGCCACATTTCAATGGAGCTTTGCCCCACCTACAAAACTACGTGACCATTTAAGCTGTATCTATCATTTTGTTGGGGACTTATTACAGGTTTCATATTGCATAATTATAATCAGTATCATTTTCTACTACTCTCGCAACTCCTATAGAAGAATAACAAAAACAATGAATAAATCGTTTCGATTTCTTACTATTTTCTGAATTCTTAATTAAGCTGTTTTTTTCGAATCGCAACTTGTACAAAACTTTATTTTAAACCAATAATTTTAATTAAAAAACGGAGATATTTTTACATTTATTCGTTATCTTGTACAACTTGCGGTTCATGGTGGGGCAGAATCTGGCATTGTCATTTGTACCGATTTCATGTCTATGGGGTAAGTGGTCGGTGGTAGAAGAAGATTATATGACGTCAAAACCATATAGACAGGGTCATATAGCAACAAATATGCGAATTTTACCACGAGAATACATTGGGTTACCGTGGGAACCTCTAAAACAATGCCGACGCGGAGATAAAAAATCTTATTTTACAGCATATCACCACTTACCGCTCTTCTCTTGTTTATTCTCCTTTCCTTTCTTCTCAACTACCTTCTCTTTCTTAACTTCCTTTTTCTCTTCTTTCTTCTTGACTGGCTCTGGCTTCTTTGGTGGCTCTGCGGCTTTCTTTTCGGGTTTCTTGTTTACGGCCTCGGCTTTAGCCGCTTCGGCCTTTTTGGACTCGGCTTTTTTGGCCTTCGCTTCTACGGCTTCCAGTCTCTTTCGTTCTTCTTCTTCCGCCTGGAAATGGTGAAAAAAGAGGCTTTTTGAAAATGGCGGGAAACGACGGTTGCGAAATTATTTAATAATTTTCAGTATAATGTCTACAGTGGGTGTTTTGTGTTTAATATCACGTTAAATTAATCAGAAAATGTTTGCGAATGACAATATGGTGAAGTTATTGGAGAATTCAAGCAGGATCTGAAGTTTGGCGCCATGGTCAAGATTCCCACTACGAGCTCGGGAGTGAACGTGACTGTCGAGCTGCTTCGTCCACAGTGATTGACGCTACGGCGTCTCCTGTGGATGAAGACATGAAGACGCGGCTACCCAGGGTGATGACGCTACGGCGACTCCCCTGGAGGAAGATAGAAGACTATTATACATTGAATTTTCTGTAACATAACATTGGCAAATGACGAACTGTCGAGTCCATTAATAAAATAAATAAATAGTGAAAAAATAAAATTATTGGAACTCTGTGTCGCTGCGGTTAGTAACTTCCGTTATGAGGAAATAATTGTATCCACTAGATAACAAAAATAGTTGACATTGCATATAGGGTCTGCTGGACACATGGTGCCACACGAGGATATCAAGACTCTCTCACCCAAGTGGCCTTGGGAGCGAGATATAAGAGATCGGTGCGCGGCCACAATAGACCTTTGAGGTAGCAGTGACCCTTGGGCGTGTACCAACGCCGTGATATCAAATAATAATAATGTAGGGTCTGCTGAAGTGTCAGTAGGCTGGTCACTTCTGTCGTAGAACTGATAACCGGTTGGAGACGAAGGGATGAAGTCGAGAGTACATATATCTTGTCTGCATACGTGTGCACAGAAATAAATCTCAGTACAAATCTGTAAGCGATATCTCATCTTATAACTTCAGAAACAACACTCGTTTAATGTTACCGACGTCATATTATAATAACTATAACAGAAGCCTACAATGTAATAGTATACAAATTTACAACAATTTAAATATTGACATTAGATATTGTAATAATAATAATGAATTTTGTAGAACCCTTAAAGAATATTTATTGACTAGGCCATTTTATAACTTAAAAGAATATTTTGCGAAACTGTATGACTGACATGAATAATTAACGATTGACATTTATTTTATTATGTAATTTAATTATTTCTAAGATTTGACTGTTGCATGGGTGAACTGTATACCTACTTATGCTATTTTGCATGGTTTGATTGTGAACCTAGTTAATAAGCAAAAATAAAGGAATTTGATTATGATACTAATTAATTATGATACTAATCTAATGATTATTATTAGATTACTTATAATTAGTATTAGATTAGATTGAATATAATTTGAATTTAGGGTGTGTCGCCACACACCGCAATGACTGGCGTATTCTCGTTTTAGAGGCCAAGACCTACTTCGGGTCGCTGAACCAGCAGAGTAAGTAAGTAAGAACTGGCGACTGATGTTGTTGATGAATTGACTAAGATTGATTTGCTAGTCTACCTGTTGCTTGGCCAGCTGCTTGCGTTGCTTCTTGGCCAGCGGCTGCGTGGCGTCCGGCAGCGACTGCGACCGCTGCGGCTCCTTCGGCTTGGGCGCCGGCTTCGGACGAATTTCCTTCGGCTTTTTCTGTAATGTAAATTATTCACAATGATTGTTGAAAAACACGGACATAGTGAGAAGGCTGAAAAGAGCCAAACCTTTTGAGTTAGTGTAGTGAAAACAATTCGTAGTGATAGTGCGCGAATGTAAGACACGTGAACAAAGTGATCGCCCTTAATAGACTCTAAGTAACGTCGTTGGACTAACTCTTAGATATAAGTGTCAATTTATAGAAATTTAGGTCGAAATCAAATTACTTATTGGTCTTATTGTATTTAGGCTAGATCGTAATGTGAATAAAATGTCATACTATGGCACTTTATTTAATAAAAATAATGTTTTTCTACATCTTTAGGACCGTTGCAGAGGCCTCCTGTTTGTCTTTCTACTTCTTGGAAGTTGCCTCTCCTAGTGAAGGTTTGCAATCAGCTCATCATATTAGTGCCTATCTCTCGCGAGGCGGAACAGGTCTGCGGCGCTCGCGATTCCAGTCCATTCCCGGATGTTACGCAGCCACGACTTTTTCCTGCGACCGATTCATCTCTTTCCGGCGACTCCCATCATAATAAGAAGCAACTCATAGCGACCATGCCTCAGAGTATGTCCTAAGTATACCGCAGCCCAGATCAAGTGATTTTGTAAACAAATATGATCGTCTAATTACCTGTTGTGATGTAACACTGAAGGAACCGATTGATTGAACCTGTTCATCATTATGAAAATACAGTGATCCGATCTAATAATGTGAAAATAACTATGCAATAATCACAGAACTGCTTAAAATGTTAGTAGGGTAGTTTTTGTTTGCAAAATAAGACACATGATTTGGGCTTCGGTTTACGCGACTTTACGCTTCTTGATGGTCTGCAAAAGTTCTCATATTTTTAGTCGTAGGCCTGGTCTGCCTAGATATTAAGCTGAAAAGAACAGACACTACACTTTGATCTTAGCCAAAAGGCCGAGAAGCCCCGAGCTCCCGAGCTGTAAGGCGTCTCGTCCTGTGTTCCGAGACGCCTTAAGCGTAGGTATAGGGGTATAAACCCGAAGACGGTCCCACGCGGGCGGCCGCCGACGAGGTTGTGGTATCTGGCGTTGCGTTCCCACAACCTCGTCCAAACTCGGTGAGTTTAAAAAAAAATGCCTGGTCTGCCTACCCTGAATCTGACCGCTCGCCTCTGACCCCAGGGGCCACGCATAGCATGCTACTTACCTTTTCCTTGTTGGAGCTCTTAGCCAGCTGGTTGATGTGCGCTAGGGCCTGTTCCCACGTGTGCTTCTTGGGCGGCTCTGCGGGCGGCGGCGGCGGGCCGGCGGGGCGGGGGCGGGTTCCGTCGCACGTGCGCACTGTACACATACCATCACGTATGAAATTATGTACATTCTATGTTGGAGATAATCACTAATGCTATTATTCATACACTTCATCATCATCATCAGCCCGTATTAGTCCACTGCTGGACGCAGGCCTCTCCCAAAGCGCGTCTCTCAACGCTAATCTCGGCCCTCTGCATCCAGTCCCTGCCAGCTATCTTGCGAAGGTCATCCCTCCATGTGGTCGGGGCGCGTCCCACACTACGTTTACCCGTTCGTGGCCTCCATTCGAGAACTCGTCTCCCCCATCGGTTATCAGTTCTACGACAGATGTGACCAGCCCACTGACACTTCAGTTTACTGATTCTGTGAGCAATGTCAACCACTTTTGTCTTCTGGCGGATATACTCATCTCTTCATACACCTAGTTAAACCTATTATATTTGCCAGTAAATATGTAAATTTCCAACTAATTTTAATTTCAGAATTTGAATTACGCATCATCCATGCTCGGTGAATAAATTAGAACATGATGAAAAAGTTCTTGCCGTGGGCAGGACTTGAACCTGCGACCTTGTCATTCCGTGACACGCTCTTACCAACTGAGCTAATTTTAATTACACAGTTGATCGTGAATTTGTGGTATATTTTATTTATCGATACTGATGCCAAAAACACCAATTTCAACAATTCTTGTCTGTATCGTTCAAGCATCCCGCCAAAACTACTGGAAGGATATTAATGTGACTTTCACTAAGAGATAGCTCCAATATCTGGGCAGCAAATAAGCTATAAGCCATTATATGTGATGTGGAACGTAACCAGAGATGAAGAGCTGCCTCCCAGTACATTGACAGTACTTCGCGGAGGTCTATATGCATACGAAATTGCAGGTCCAGCTAGTCAATAATCACCTCCGGGATGCAGTCCATTGGCTTGCAGCAGGTGTATGAGCGGCGTGCCTTGGTGTCCGGTCGCGGTCGCCGTCACCGCGCCGTCGCCGGGCAGTCGCCGGACCACGCGCACCACGCCCGGTCCAGCGCCCGCGCCCGATACGCCGCCACCTACAAAAGACAATTGGGGTTAGGTGACAAAGATAATTATCTCCCAGACGATATAAAAGACGTAAAGCCTTCTATCCAATATTTTTTTAAATTTATTTATTTGTTTATTGCTTATATAATAAAACCAAAAGACATTGCCACATTTCAATGGAGCTTTGCCCCACCTACAAAACTACGTGACCTACCATTTTGTTGGGAACTTATTACAGATTTGTTGTGCAACGTTGCCGAACTTGTTGACGTCACGTGTTGCGCGTCAACACAACGTCACTATCAACGCTGCCTGTTTCCCCAACTCGAGATTCCTCTTCCCTTGCTCGTGCAACTCGAGTTCCAACTGTTTGCTGTAACTGCTGCTAAGAACACAAAGCGTCACTCACCCATCAACGCTGCCTGTTTCTTCAGCTCGAGATTCCTCTTCTCTTGCTCGAGCAACTCGAGTTCCAACTGATTGCAGTAACTGCTGCTAAGAACACAAAGCGTCACTCACCCATCAACGCTGCCTGTTTCTTCAGCTCGAGATTCCTCTTCTCTTGCTCGAGCAACTCGAGTTCCAGCTGCTGCTGGCGACGCAGGTGATGCTGCTGCAACTGCTTCTGTATTTGCTGCTGTTTCTGCAGGTATTGAACCTGTTCCGCCTGCAATGAGAGATACTATGGGCTACGGCTCCAATAAGATAGTTATTAGGGTTCCGTACCTCAAAAGGAACCCTAAACGCTGAAACACATATAAAAAACCGGCCAAGCGCAAGTCGGACTCGCATACCGAGGGTTCCGTGCAAATTAACACCGTAACATTGCTCTAAAAGATAAACTAGTTGTATATAAACCGAGACCCAAATCAAGTGTCTTATTTTGTAAACAAAAACTACCCTACCCTATCCCACTAACATTTTAAGCTGTTCTGTGATTATTGCATAGTAATTTTCACATTATTAGATCGAATTACTTTATTTTCCCAATGATGAACAAGTTCGATCAATCGGTTCCTTCAGTGTTACATCACAACAGGTAATTAGACGATCATATTTGTTTACAAAATAAGACACTTGATTTGGGCTGCGGTATACAAACTTATATTTGCGGTTCTGTACATATAAGTTTGTAATCGCGATAATCGCCTAAAAAATTAAAGTTTTCGGATGTTTTCCTTTGCTATCAGACCTTTAGCTTGTCAAATTTCATGATTCTAGGTCAATGGACCCCGTTTACGGGTTCTGATTGGTCCGGTCGGACTTGTCCTGCATCGCTCCTGCCTTCTAATAGCCCCCACTCTATGCCCCAGTCGTTGACCGAGCCGGGAGTCGAACCCGGCGCCGCACAGGTACACACGAAGACAGAGAAAAGTATACAGGGGACCCCAATAACGTTCAGATTCTCTCAAAAACTACTGGACCGAATTTAATAGTTCTTCTACAGTTACATAGTTTTAACTTCTGCCTATCTAAGAGCTACGGCACACGAACAATAGTTCACCAATTAGGATGAATACTATTTTTCAATATACAATACATGGCATAATTGCGACAAGCTAAGTAGTTCACAAATATGCCAAAAACTACCGTTGTTCGCAATTATGCGAACTACAACTTACCGAAATGGAATCACGTTATAAATAAGCATTTAAAAAGTAGTATTTATCGTAATAAATATTTTGTACAAAGCTTCTTTTATTAAAATTGATTATAATATATTGATTATAAATTGATTGGAAGATATTATTTTTCCAAAATTGGCGGCGCTAGTTGGCTCATGTAAGGCCCTTAAACAGTTCTGAGACTGTCGTTCGTGTGCCATGGCCCTAACAGTGAAAGAATTCTTACAAAACGTAGTGGGGAACTTTTGAAAATGGTTGCGAAATAATTTAATAATTTTCAGTTTAATGTCTACAGTGGTTGTTTTGTGTTTAATATCACGTTAAAATTATCAGAAAATGTTCGCGAATGACAGTATGGTGAAATTATTGGATAATTGTAGCAAAATCTGAAGTTTCAAGCTTCTATCAAGAGTCCCGCTACGAGCTCGGGAGTGAACGTGACTGTCGAGCTGCTTCGTCCAGAGTGACGACACCACGGCAACTCCTCTGGAAGACTATGATATATTGATTATTCTGTCCAGTAATTTTCAAGGTAAACTCAACCTTAAAAGCTCTACACTTTTCTCTGTACAAGACCGTACGTACAGTGGTCCGGTCGGGCTTGCCCTGCACGGCCCTTGCCTCGAATAGTTCCCGCTCGCAATGCTGCAGCCGGCGCGAATACTCGCCGACTTGCTTCTCGGAATCTTGCACCTCCTGTGGATACAAACAGACAAGATAAATATGATTTCAAAGTGAGAGCCTTCATAGAGCCAACTAGCGCCGCCAATCTTAAAAAAATAATATCTTCCAATATAATAAATTTTATTAAAAAAGCTATTTACAAAATGTTTATTAGGATGAATACTATTTTTCAATATACAATACATGGCGTAATTGCGACCAGCTAAGTTGTAGTTCTCAAACGGCCGTTATTCGCAATTATTCAAACTACAACTTACCGACATTGAATCACCTTATAAATTAGCATTAGAATTTATCGTAATAAACATTTCGTAAATAGCTTTTTTAATAAAATTGATTATATTGAAGGCAAGGGTGGTGTGCCAGGATCGCAGCAGATGGAAGTCCATCGTCTCTGCCTACCCCTACGGGAATCAGGCGTGAGTTTATAAATAAATATTATTTTTTTTAAGATTGTCGGCGCTAGTTGGCTCTATGAAGGCTCTTAATAAGACGCAGACTTAATAACAAGAACGGTTCAAAGTCAAAAGTGTCACACTTGATCTGTTGTTAGCTGTACGAAAACTTACGTAGATATACAGAGTGCTCTCAAAACGGCGAAGGAAAACATCGTGATGAAACCTGCATGCCGTAGAAGACAATAAATTATAAAGCATGTGAAATCCGCCAATCCGCACTGGGCCCGCGTGGTGGATCATGGCCCCAGCTCCCTCGATGTAAGATCTTATAGACGAAATAAAAAATGTAATAAATGAAAAAAACATTCACACGACTGCTAAAACAACACCTACATGCTAAATGCTATTACAGAGTAGATGAATTTCTAAATGAGAAAATATAATAAACAATCGCTACCTACTACTTCTTAGTTACTGCAAATTACATTATATTTGAACAAAAATGTCGTCTCTCTCTTATATTGCTGTGTCTAAACAAGGTCCACAAAGAACATTGTAACATTTTAATGTTAAGTATATGAACATCTGTATTATAACTTATGGAATATATTGAGTATTGGGGCAATATAAATAGACTGAATATGACTAAAATAAAATAAATTCGGTCATCCTCACGCTAGGTTAGGTTAGACGACCGTACTGGTCGGGAAATCTAATGCCAATGAAGCGAAATGGCGATTCCCCGCCTAGCTGCCGTCGGTAGTGGTGGGGTGAGGGGTGCGCGTGGGAGGAACGGGCTTGCGGACGTGACGTATATGACTTCGGAAAGCGGAAATCAAGAATGTTATTCTCATGTTTTATTAGGCTTCGAATTACGGTACAGGTTAATAGACTGATGACGATGAAGTCGCGCTTTGGTCTAGAAGTCTACGGCCAGCAGTGGACTGTTACGGAGTGATGCTGGTGAACATTTTCCGTCCGCCACTGTACCTTGTAGTGACAGGAGAATTCAGCTGGGCTGGGCAGCGTTTGGGAAGCTACGTCATATCTTCTCGTCTTCAATACCACAATGCCTAAAAACTAAGGTCTTCAACCAGTGCGTCCTGCCAGTGATAACCTACGGAGCCGAAACGTGGTCATTGACGGTGAGACTGGCCCACAGGTTCAAAGTTGCTCAGCGAGCTATGGAAAGAGCTATGCTTGGAATTTCTCTATTAGATAGAATAAGAAACGAGTATATCCGCCAGAAGACAAAAGAGGTTGACATTGCTCATAGAATCAGTAAACTGAAGTGGCAGTGGGCTGGTCACATCTGTTGTGGAACCGATAACCGATGGGTTAGACGAGTTCTCGAATGGAGGCCACGAACGGGTAAACGTAGTGTGGGACGCCCCCCGACGGGATGGAGGGATGACCTTCGCAAAATGGCTGGCAGGGACTGGATGCAGAGGGCCGAGAGTAGGGTTGAGTGGCGCGCTTTGGGAGAGGCCTACGTCCAGCAGTGGACTGATACGGGCTGATGATGATGATGATGATGACTGTACCTTAGCTGCCGCGTTGAGCACCGTGGTGAGCTCGCCCAGCTGCTCGGCCATCTGCTGCACCTTCGCCTGCTGAGCGGGGTTCAGCTTCTGCTTCTTGCCGACTGGAAACAGGCAGAATAAGTTCAACCTCACTTCCATTAAATCGTCTTGCTATCCTTTTCGCACTTCGTTAAAAAAGGTTAAGATAGAAAGGGACAGGGTGGCTAAACGGTGGCGTAACTTTAAATCACGTTTATGAATAACAGCCATTGCGTGTAACGGAGAGTATAGATAAAGTAGTGGGGAGTATGAATAGAGTAGCAGGGAGTATGAATAGTGTCGCGAGGACTACGAGTAGTGCAACGGGGAGTATGAATAGTGTCGCGAGGAGTACGAATAGTGCAACGGGGAGTATGAATAGTACAGTCGAAGACAGAGATAAGTATACAGGGGGCCTCAATAAGGTTGAGATTTTCTCAAGAACTACTGGATCGAATTTAATAATTCCTTTACAGTTACATAGTTTATTTATACTTTTATCTGTTAAACTTTTGCAATAGGTCAAGTTGTTTTTGATATAATCTCAACCTTAAAACTCTCCTGTACACCTTTTCTGTGTTCCACCGTACAACGGGGAGTATGAATAGTGTCGCGAGGAGTACGAATAGTGCAACGGGGATTATGAATAGTACAACGGGGAGTATGACTAGTATAACGAGAAGTACGAATAGTGCAACGGGGAGTACGAATAGTGCAACGGGGAGTATGAACAGTGCAATGGGGAATATTAATAGTGTAACGGGGAGTATGAAGAGTGTAACGAGGATTATGATGTGTATGAAGAAGTATTTCAATCGTATCGTTTCCTCACCCTTCTTCTTCGCCTTGTGGTGCTGTGCGAGTACTTTCCTGACTTCCTCCACTCGCCGCTTGGCCGTCGCGTGGGAGTTCTGCAAAGCTTCCAGCTCGCGACGCATCTCGGTTAGTTCCGTGGCCAGCTCGGCTCGCTCCTCCATTAGACGGACTTCCATCTGTGTAGATAAATTAACGATGTTAGGTCTAACGTGTGTTTTAGCGGCGCGAGTTACAGGACCGCAATGACTAGCGTCTTCTCGTTTCGAATGCCCACATCGGGTCGCTGAGCTAGCGGAGTTCCTCATCTATCTGTAGCTTGCAATATCGAGTAGGTACTGCAATACATTTGAGGTGAGGCGAGGTGCTCTGTGTCGGCGGCGGTTAGTAGCGCTGTTCCACCCGCAGTAACAAAAATAAAATGTATAAATAAATATTACTCATTCTAAAAATTATTAAAAATAGTTTTATATACACATATATTAATATATTATGCTATAGATATTATGCAGCGGTTTGTGTGAGGATACCAGCATCTGGACAAACTTCTCAAGTTTTAAGATGCTGGTGGCCAATCAAAATAATGTAATGTTTTAAATAAATAAATAAATAAATAATGTTAAAAATAACTGTCGCCTTAAATCGTATTGACTAAATGTGACGATATGACTTCGATAATAATAAGTAGCCTTGAATTATTCGTTCATTCACTCTGAGCTGGTTGGTAATCGTTCGATTTAGTGATGATGGGTTAAAAGACATTGCCACATTTCAATGGAGCTTTGCCCCACCTACAATACTACGTGACCATTTAAGCTGTACTTATAATTTTGTTGGGGACTTATTGCAGGTTTCATATTGCATAATCATAATCAGTATCATTTTCTACTACTCTCGCAACTCCTATAGAAGAATAACAAAAACATTGAATAAATCGCTTAGATTTCTTACTATTTTCTGAATTCTTAATTAAGCTGTTTTTTTCGATTCGCAACTTGTACAAAACTTTATTTTAAACCAATAATTTTAATAAAAAAACGGAGATATTTTTACATTTATTCGTTATCTTGTACAACGTGTTTTGCGGTTGATGGTGGGGCAGAATCTGGCATTGTCATTTTCGTGGTAAACAGTTACTTAAACGGCTGTATAAACGATGTTTTGGAAATAATCGACCGATTACTTAAACATCGGTTAAACAACAGTCTGTGAAATCCACCCTAAGTACGTATTCAATTAAGTTACGTATTGGGAAAGTCTCATTTATTTTTTTAAAAACGGTCCATTAACAGCTACATTTTGAACATCTCATTTTCAACACTTTATCAGGCTTATTATAACGCAAAAAATATTATATACGCAAAAGAGTCGCGCCCCTGATGCGCCGGGTTCGCGGCAGCCCTAACAGCATCCTGAAGGGCATTGCGGATACCATGGACAGTCCTCTGAGCCACTGGGTACACTGACATGTCCCGGGGTCTCGGAGTCGGGCCTAAGTCGCATGTCACAGCGCGTAATACACCTCGTGTAAACACTAACATAGTTTTAAGTACTTACTAGCACTTATATGGTCTTTGTGACTGCAATAAATCATTTGAATTTGAATTATAACAACTTTGAAAGTTTATTACATGTATAATTTTGTTAGATAAGTACTTTCAGAAACATGGTTTTTTTTTCGATTTGAGGCCAAATTGTAGTCGCTATGAAATTATTGACTTCATCAATATGATGAACAATGAAATAAGTGAGATTAAGCTCAATTAGTAACTCACCTTCTTTGCTTTCTGTCGCTGTTTCTTGGCTCGCTTCTTGCCGCGGTCGACGTGTCGCGCCGGGCCCTCGATGTACTGCAGCAGCGCGTCCAGGTCGCGCGGGTCCTCCTCGCGGCTGCCGCGCCAGCACGAGTCACTGCTATCAAGGGACATTGACGGTAACAAACATGGCATACAAGTGACGCAATAAACCTAAGGCCTCATACACATGGTGCGGTTATCCGCACTGCGGCTGCTCGTCCGGCTAACCGGAAGACCAAAATTGTATGTAAACCGTGCTCTATTCATAAAATATGTAAAAAAGTGGAGTCTGTAAATAGATTTTTTTTAATTCTTTATTTATTAACAAATTAAAATGGCAACATTTGTAAAGCTATATAGTACTTAAAAGCTAAACAAAAAGTAATGATCCTAAAAGGAGATTGACCGATCCAGGCCCAGCCTTTATAGGGCCGTACTCCGTGTACCGCAGTGTTATTCTCTCCATCCTCCTCCTCTACGCAAACGAAGTTGCGGGGTACAGCTAGTATAGAATAAAATCAAATAATTTTGCAACCGTCAAGCTCCCGACAATTTCAAAATGAACTGTTATTGTTATTGCAACTGTCGCCATTTTGTTTCTGAAACGTAAGTTGTTGCTACAACCGTTGCTATAACAACACAGAGACTGCAATGAACACTTCTTACCCGGACGACGTCGAGAACACGCTGGTGTCGCGGCTCGAGAGCGACATCGCTCGCTGTTGCGGCCGACTCTGTCGCTGTTGCTGTTGTTGCAACTGTTGTTGTTGCAACTGCTGCTGTTGCAACAGCTGTTGCTGCTGCAACTGCTGCTGCTGTTGACGGATCTGTTGCTGCTGTTGCGGTGTCAGCGTAGGCTTGTTGTGCACTGGTAAGTCGTAGATGGGCTCGGGTTTCTTTTGTTGCTGTTGTTGCGCTGCTTGTTGCTGTTGTTGGAGCAACTGCTGCTGTTGTTGCTGTTTTAGTTGCTGCAACATGAAATAAAATGATTTACCGACTTTAGGCATCAAAAATAGTCATATTTATATCCGCAATTGAGTATTTATCAAATTTTTTTATTACATCAATATGTCATATTCAATTCAATTCGAATATAATATATTTGCACACAAATGAAAATACATCAGTTACGTTTAAAGTTACGCCACCTGTCCCTGTCTATCTTAAACTTTTTTAACGAAGTGTGAAAGGGATAGCAACACGATTTAAGGGAAGTCAGGTTTAACTAGGTTTATAAATAAAGGCTGTAAATAAATTAATGCGATATGTGACTTGGAACAAAATAACCAGAGAGGAAGATTAATATTATACTTTACAATTATATTTTGTGACAGAAATAGGTACTAGGATTTGCATGCTAACTTTAGAATAGTTTTTGTTTAGTATATAAGTTTAAATTATGTTGCATTGCCCTGACAGGGTTCATGTTGAGTACTGGATTTTTATGTAACACCAAGAATTAACCACATGATCGCAATAAAACATTTTGACTTTGACGAGCTGCCTCCCTGTACATTGAAAGTACTTCGTGGAGGTATATAGTAACCAGAGACCTCTGCGCATACGAAGCTACTGGTGCAAGTATCTATGTTCGAAGTTAGGTCGTGCAATGGTTACCTGCAACCGAATTTGCTCCATGGCGTTAGGGTTGACCTTCCCCTCGGTCTTGAGCGCCGTGCCGTTCGGTGGCACATTCACTTGCACAGGAACTGTGCGCTGCAATGCCTGCAACAACATTATATTGTGACAACCCTATTTTCTTAACTTTAATTAAGTTAGAACATGATGAAAAAATTCTAGCCGTGGGCAGGACTTGAACCTGCGACCTTGTCATTCCGTGACACGCTCTTACCAACTGAGCCACCACAGGCCACGCCACGCCCACCGAAAATCTTCATCGCTTTATACATACTTAAAGGATATGTTACGCAATTCCATCTATCGGACAATAGTAGTAGTATTCCGACAACCATGTCGGTTAGAAACATGATTTAAGGGCCTTCATAGAGCCAACTAGCGCCGCCAATCTTTAAAAAATAATAGCTTCCAATATAAATGAACAAATAACAACAATAGCAATGAATAAATGAATTATGAATATAATAAATTTTATTAAAAAAGCTATTTACGAAATGTTTATTACGAAAAATACTATTTTTTAAATTATTTTATTTATAATGTGATTCAATGTCGGTAAGTTGTAGTTCGCATAATTGCGAAAAACGGCCGTTTTTGGCACATTTGTGAACTACAACTTAGCTTGTCGCAATTATGCCATGTATTGTATATTGAAAAGTAGTATTTATCGTAATAAACATTTTGTAAATAGCTTTTTTAATAAAATTGATTATATTGGAAGATATTATTTTTTTAAGATTGGCGGCGCTAGTTGGCTCCATGAAGGCCCTTAATAACTAGGTAAGTAGTTACCTAATTAGGTACTACAAAATATAATGACGATATAATACGATGACGCATTCCTATTTTAACTCAGAATATTCATTACCTTGGGTTTGATCTCCTGCCGCTCTGTGACGACCATCTTGGCCATCTTGTCTGCGAGCTGCTTCTGCTGCGCGTCTGCTGCCTGCCGCTTCTGCTGCGTCTGCGGCGTCAGGCTCGGCGGTAATGTCGTCGGCAACGCCTGCGAGAGACGCTCTCATAAGGGGGCTTTCAAGTATACGTGTTCAAAGATACGCTACAGGGGCGGGAGGGGTTCGAATAACCCTGGGGTTTGAATGTCCCTGTGACAGATTGCGGCAAGAAAAGAAGCTTAAAAAAAATCAACGTTTTCAAAGAGACAAAATCTTATGGTATTTTTCTTTTGTATGATGTTAATAATTTTTAGACCTTGTCAATTGTGTCTGTAGTTTTGGCTTTTTATTTACAGTACATTGTGAAACTTACCGGCGGTATTGGATAGGGTTCCGCTGGCGGTGGCGGCGACACCGGGGGCGGCTCCAACGGTAGCGGCGGCTGAGTCGGCAGCGGCGGCTGGCTCGGCAGCGGCGGCTGCTGTTTTGGCAATTGTGGCTGTAGTTTCGGTAGCTGCGGTTGTAGTTTCGGCAGCTGCGGCTGAGGTTTCGGCTGCGGTTGCGCGGTCTCGGCTTGGTGTGGCTGTATGGCCGCTGGTTTCAACTCCGGTACCGCTGGTACGCCCTACATAAAGATAAAAATCATTTATTGCCACATATTTTGGTACATTTTTATACGTACATTATGTAGTACACTATGTATAATGAGGCTCGACCAAACGCAGGCACAAGAACAGGAGCGGGTCGCCCTCTCCCTCTGAGCAAGACAAGGAGAGCCCCGCGCCCCGCTAAGCGGAGCCTCTCACTAATGCTAAGAGTGGCAATGGGCAAGGGACTCAGTGTCTGCTGGCAAAGACTACACGAGTGAAGAACATCGCCAGCACTGGTTTTCAGCCCTCGCCGTCTTACCTATGAAAATCATACAAAAATCGAGGGTACTTAAAAATAATTAATATAGGTCTAGTTAATTACATTAAAAGAAAAAAAAACCAAAGTAATAATGATACATATACATTGAAGAAGTAATACATTAGAATATATATATTATACCCTTTACAATCATTTATTTTCTCGATGTGCCTGCCAGATCCGCACTAAGGGTATTTTTTTCTGAAGGTAAGTAAATACGATGTCCTTGGTGGATGCTGCTGTCCATTCGCATCCTATTGTCTTCAGAAGAGCGTTGAAGTGCTCACATAACAAATATGATGTATTTCGACTTGTATAGAGATTGAAATAACAGACGGGACTTACAAGGAAATCAAAACATTTATTTTACGGGGACTGTGAACGTGTTAAGGCTTCGTATGCGCGTATTTTCAGTTTTTTCTACGAAGGCTACGGCACTAACTACTAAAATTAAACGTCTGAAAAAATATATAGCAATCTTGGGGTGTCTATTTAGAGACTGATGAATACCGATACACGATTGGACAAACTTCGCTCGATAGAAATAAACATACCCTTTCCATGTCTTTTAAAATAAAAATTATATCTAAACCGAAATAGTTATTCATACAAAATATATATCAAAATATAGGGTACTATAAATACGAGAGCTTATTTTAAAAAAAATTGAATTTTGTTAGCGCATTTTTATTTCTCTGTCAAAATTCATAAAAATACAAATATCGAGGCATTGCGCCGTGCTCTTCACTCCGCCGTGGCAATCTTCTGTCACACTCTTGCTTTTGACAACTATATACCACCTTAAGTGATTACTTGGTGGAGATAACGTATCAAGTACTTACATTGGCCGTCTTGCATCTCTGTTTCTTCTTGTTGAGTATAGAGCGCAGTCTCTCGCGGGTCTCGTTGAAGTTGCGAGGCACAGGCGTCGTCAACGGGGGCTGAACACGAATTATTAAGTTTAAAACACATTTTAGGGTTCCGAAAAAAATTAACCCTTATAGGATCACTTGGTTGTCCATCTATCAAAGTCAAATCATTTATTTGCGTGACATGTATAATCAGTTGTCATGATACAATAATAAGCCCCTAATACATTCTACCTCTTTGTCACTGCGGGATGTCACTGGCATATATCCGGTGACATCCCTCAAGGTGTACATCACAGACCACTTACCCCATAGACCCGTAACAGGAGGCCGCCCGTGTCTGTCACATGAGCGCAACATTGCTTCACGACACGCGTAACCTAGAGATATTATCGACATGGAGGCATCTCTTTAATACGGCACCCCTATCTCCCACTTCGTCTCTATGCGCTCATCGTTGACAGAATTTTACGCTTGCAAGTTTGTACCGATTTCATGTCGATTAGGTAAGTGGTCTGTGAGTGCCAACTACATGTTGTATGGTCCCTGTACGCCACAGACCACTTACCCCAAGCGAAAAATTCTGTCACACGATGAGTGCAATAGGCGAAGCGGGGGGCTGGGGCGCCATATTAAATCCGTGTCGATATCTCAAGGTTACGCGTGTCGCGAAGCAATTTTTCACGGGCGCCCTCCTGTTACAGGTCTATGGGGTAAGTGGTCTGTGATGTACGCCTTGAGGGATGTCACAGGATATGCCAGTGACATCCCGCAGTGGCAAAGAGGCACTGAACAATTTGAAAGCGCCCGCTTACAAGATCTGGACGCCAAACTCACATCCGGAAGAATCGCGAGACACCGATCTATAATTCTGACGCAGACTTCGGTCTTTTTGGGTTGCTACTGCAACACCGCAGCATACCACTGTGAAACGCTTACCTGGGTCATTTGTTCATATAGACTGGTGTAAAATTTGTTTTTATTATATAAGAAATAAACAAATAAATAAATAAATTATTAATTACACACACATATAACATGTGTTTCTAATCAGCGCCGCCCAACTCGGGGGTGGTGATCTAAATAATCTTAGTGTTTTTATTATTTTTTAACATAATTACTAGTTCAAGTTCTCTTGATAATTCAAAATAATAATTATTAGACTACAAGCGATTATGATGTGCCACTCACCGCATGTCCAAACACAGTGCAATAGCAGCAGGTGCACGGCTGGTCCGCGCCCGACTCGCCCGCGCAGGTGCTGCTGCCGTTAGGCGAATGGCCCACTGGTGAATACACTTTATCATCATCATCACGCTACGTCATATCTTCTCGTCGTCAATACCACAATGCCTAAAAACTAAGGTATTCAACCAGTGCCTCCTGCCAGTGATGACCTACGGAGCCGAAACGTGGTCATTGACGGTGAGACTGGCACACAAGTTCAAAGTCGCTCAGCGAGCTATGGAAAGAGCTATGCTTGGCACGTCTCTGTTAGATAGAATAAGAAACGAGTATATCCGCCAGAAGACAAAAGTGGTTGACATTGCTCATAGAATCAGTAAACTGAAGTGTCAGTGGGCTGGTCACATCTGTCGTAACCGACGGGGTAGACGAGTTCTAGAATGGAGGCCACGAACGGGTAAACGTAGTGATAGACGCCCCGCGACCAGATGGAGTGATGACCTTCGCAAGCATCATCAGCCCGTATCAGTCCACTGCTGGACGTAGGCCTCTCCCAAAGCGCGCCACACAACCCTACTCTCGGCCCTCTGCATCCAGCCATCTTGCGAAGGTCATCCCTCCATCTGGTCGGGGCGCGTCCCACACTACGTTTACCCGTTCGTGGCCTCCATTCGAGATGTCGTCGCCCCCATCGGTTATCGGTTCTACGACAGATGTGACCAGCCCACCTACATTACATTATACGGGGGGCCTCAACAAGGTTGAGATTTTCTCAAAAACTACTGGACCGAATTTAACAATTCTTTTACAGTTACATAGTTTTAACTTTTATCTATCAAACAGTGAAAGAATTATTGCAATAGGTCAAGTAGTTTTTGAGAAAATCTCAACCTTAAAAACTCTCCTGTACACCGTACAAAACATAAAGTAAAACAACATTGGGAATTGGCATTTATGTAAAATTAGAATTAAACTACGAGAAATAAGACTAACCTTTACAAATATGCTGTTGATGCGTCGTATTCTCGCACGCTTTCGCCGGCGGCTTCGCTTGCTTCACCGGAGTCGCCTTACTGCCCGGTTTCAGTTCCTTCTTCTTCTCTTCAAGACCGCTCTTGTTCTTAGAATCCATATCGTAACATTGCTTCACTATATCCCCAAGACATACTGAGTTAGAAGTGTCAGTGTTTTTACAAGTACTGCAAATACAATCGTTCGTCCATTTGCACTCGCTTTTAGGAGTATCGCAAGCGTCGCTTTCGGATTTAGATTGCCCATTCCTCATCATGTTTCTAAACGCTACAGCGTTCAAAGTTTGCTTGGCATTTCTAAGCGCTTGCGCAGAATATTTGGCTAATAACTCGGGATTTTGCGACCCGATAACAGATAAGGGAGTCTTGCTATCAGGGTCTGTAGTTTCTGCGTTATCATCACATTTGCCTTTCAAAGTCGCTTCTATGTCTTCGTCGAGCAATTTCGCGTCAATTCTTGAACATATAGATATAACGTCCTTCTTATAAGACTCTGGGACGGGTAACCCTTGGGTTATGTAACGCCTGATTGTATAGAAGCTTTCTAGTAACGATTTCTCGCCTTTAGATATTAATATGGATTCGCATTTAGATAGCAAAGCATCGTTTTTGAATCTTTTATCAGATTCTGAGTCTTTCTGTTCGAGTTTCTCAGGTGGTGTAGCCGGTTTCGTTTCAGGCTTTTTAACGATTCTAACGTTTGCTTTCCCAATGATTTTACTCAGACCTTTGGCTGCTAAGATTTCTGCTTCGCTCGCTCCCTGATCTCTTGTTTGGGTGACTCTAGGTGGAGTGACTTTTATGAAGGCTTCTTTGAGTCTCTCTTCCAGCTGCTCAAGTCTATATAGTATCACTAGCCATTCGTCTCCCGTCAAGGCAGTTTTGGGCAAAGTATCCATGTATAATCTATTCATTTCTCTTAAGCGTTCAACGAAATAATCTGTCTTCGTTTCGTTGGACATTTTAGTGAAATCTGGCGTCAAATCTGTGTTTTTCATGGGCAACCCTGTCAGTTCTTGAATAACACTCGCGGCTACTTCAGGGTCTATAAGAATCCAACCGGCTAGCTGAGGAGATTCCGAGCAACGGCGGATGATGTCCATGTATTTGAATTTCAGACTTTTCACAGACGTTCTGTTGTCTTGGGACATTTTGGATAGTTTCATTATGAGTGAATCCAAGGAGTTTCCAGCTGATGTGCTGAGTATTTTAGTTATTTGTTTCAAGGACTCTTTCGCCGCTGGACAACTATCTGAATCGGAGTCTCTGTTACTATCCTTGCGTAGTTCGTCTATTTTCTCTATTATTTTATCGCTGTCGTTCACGCATTGTTTGCTGGCTAAGTCTTGGATGTAGCTGTAGAATTTGGAGAGCATCGATTCGATTTCGTTCTCCAACAGTTCCATGGGTATGCTCTTAAATTTCGAGGCCACATAATACTTCCACGAGTTGAAACGTGATCTTACAAGGTCTCTTAACTCGTCCATGCTTAAGGCGTTCTTGACTGAATTGTCGAATAGCGTAGATGCTTTAGTATACATATCTGAATTGAGCTTATGTCTCGGCATTGAAAACATATCTTTGTCTTCCTCCAAACATTTGGCTAAGTCCGGGTTATTATTCTCTTTCGCGTATTCAAAAACTCTGTTTATCACAACTTGAGCCGATATGGAGAAGAGTAAGTCTTTGAAATCTTCTTTGCTATTGAATTTCTTCTTGATATGCGGCGGTAACGCTCTGTCGGTAAATATTTCGTGTAAATCCGAACTGTCGAGTTCAAACGTCATTGTACCTACGAAATCGCTACTTTCTACGTTGTTCTTAATTCTACGAATAGTTTTACGCTTGGCAGTATTCTTGGTTACTTTAATATTATCCCTAATTTTATTATGTTTGAGTTCGCGGATCTGTTTTAGAGTTTCTGGGGTCAATTGTGCTTCGCTGTTAACATCGGGCAAGTTATTCATGATTGACGCGAACTCTGGTAGTTCGCACGAAGCGTTCGCGAATTCGGAGAGTTTAGAAGCTATTTCCGGCATATTAGCTAGAATTTGAGGCATATTCTCAACCAGTTCAGCTAACTTAGTGTTATCTATAGGCTCGTCGTCGATTTTATCTAAAAACTCAGCCGAATTCTTGTCTAAACTCATCATGACTTCACAAATCTGTTCAAGAGTAGGAGTTCCATCGTTATCTTCTTTTTCTTTGCCCTCATCTTTAATACTGTTGTAGGAGTTGATGATGTTCTGACATTCCTCCATGGCCTTCTTGATTTCTAGCCCGAACGTGACATATTTGTATATGTTAGGGTCTTTCCCTGTGTCGACAACTACGTCTGTAGTTTCAGCCTCAGTCATTTTAACGTCTTCATCATCTTTAACGAGTAGCGGAGTCCTACGAGCATTTAAAGGTATATTTAAGATTTCAGTAGTAATTTTCGATGGGAAATCTATTACTTTGTCATCTTTAACTTCATTGTGGTGTCGGTTAACAAACGTGCTGACAGCTAGCAGTCTCTGATTCGGCTTCGGCGTGTAAACAGGCAAAGGCTCCGATGTTGTAGGCGACATTTCTTGCAACGGTGGACTGACTGAATCAGGATATTTGACTGCATCCACTTGCATTTCGTCCTGATCTGGACTATTTAGATCGAAGCTCGCAAACTTAGCCATGCATTCTTTCATATCTTTACAGAGATCTCCGCTCTCTTTCTCTCCTACGATCGTTTCTGTGTCGCTGACATCTCTGTCTAACGGGAAAGCTTCTGGGGGTTCTACTTCGGATTTAATTTCATCGTCAATCTTGTAGTTTGCTAGTAGTTCTGTGGTTTGTGCTGGCGCTTTGTGTTTTAGCATTTGTAAGATCTTGTGGGGTTTGCTGATGGCGGGGGTGGGTTTTAGCTTGCGTTTGGGGGCGGTGGTGAGGCGGGGCAGTTTGGGGCTCGTGTTCCGTCGCTTGAGGCGCGCCAGGTCCTCCACTAACGTTACGTTGCTTTCTGGTAAGCTGTGGGCATAGAATATAGTTTAAAATATAGATGGTTAATCGGAAATTCCTCGACTAAAAGAGGTTTAAGTAAATCCTCACAATATTCTCGAAAATCATATTTTGGGTGACAATAGGGATGTTGACACTTTTTGGGCAATTGACAAGGTTTTTTTTTTACCATCCTTTATTAAAAAATTAAGGAACCTATATTTTTTTCTTTTAATAAACTAATGTTGTTTTCATAATTTAAAAATTAAGTTAGGATCCTGATAATTAAAAAGGGCGTAAGTGGCGATGACGTCACATTACTGAAGTGTTCCAAAATCGGTAGATACCCATGTTTCAGACTTTTTCGGTATTTGTAAGAGTGTGTGCCATTTTTCTCGTGGACTCGCCAAATATGATTCTGACTGACCTAGAAAGCATTGAAAAAGTGTATTACTGTGATATATTCAACATTCTTCGATATATTATAATTTACGAAGCCTCCACATATGGTACCCATTGCTTAATGTCCTCACCTCTCTCTCTCCTGCCGGAGCTGGTCCTCGAGCCACATGCGCAGCCGGTGGTAGTACAGCTGCTGGTCGCGCATGTGCAGCACCTTGCGACGCACCTAAACACAATACGAACCATCATGAATAAAACAAATCATAAAAAAACATAAATAAAACTAAAATACCTGCCATACTACCCCACCCATATCTGCTACATACCCTCACCCACCCACTCGACAATATACTAAACACACACCTGCCATACACCACACACATAAGCCACATCCCACATACATCTGCCACACCCCACATACATCTGCCACTCCACATACATCTGCCACTCCACATACATCTGCCACACCCCGCATTCAGCTGCCACACCCCACATACATCTGCCACGCCCAACACATATCTGTCACACCCCACACATACCTGCCACATCCCACACACATCTGCCACGCCCCACACACATCTACCACACCCCACATACATCTGCCACGCCCCACATACATCTGCCAGGCCCCACACACATCTGCCACACCCCACATACATCTGCCACACCCCACACACATCTGCCACACCCCACATACATATTCCACACCCCACATACATCTGCCACGCCTCACATACATCTGCCACACCCCACACACATCTACCACTTCTCACACACGTCACCCACCTCTCTGAACCGCTGCAGATGGTACTCAGGGCAGAGCGCACGCGCGGGCTGCTGCGGCGCGGGCGGAGGCGAGCCCGGCGGCGGCGGGGCGGGCGCGCGGCCACCAACCAGCTGCATGCACACCTGTGTAATTCATAACTCATTGCTTTATGTGGTAATATAGGTTATTTCTTATTATATCCACCTCTGAAAAATTGGCCTTCAAAAGATCAGAGACTCGACTACATACCGTAGACAATTTCTTCTGTTTCCTATAGACCTGCAACTGTCGACGATGGACTTCTGGCAGCCGTCGATACATCGCCATCAGCTTCCGATCCACCTCCGACAATCCCATGTCCACGCGTTTCCTGAAACCGTTCGTCATTGAGTAACCATGGAAGACGAGGTCTGGCGATGATGGAATTTGGTGTGACCTCGTTGCTTATTGGTGATAACTTGATGGTAAAGCTTGAAGTTTGTATCATGAGGTTCGTTCGTTAAAAAACAGTAGGGAATAAAAGAAAATGATGAAATTCAGGGTTCAACTTGGGTTGGGTTTAGTTTCGACTCACAAGTCTGTTCTAATAAACGTCCCTCTAAATACCACGTCTTCGGGTTAAGATTCCTAACCTTGGAAGACGTTGACCCTCAAAGTTAAAAAATTGTCCCACGTAATTGCCCATCAGACTCGACAATTTGGCACCAGTCCCACAATTCTACGACTTTCCTAACCTTGGAAAACGATGACCCTCAAAGTACAAAAATTGTGCGGCGTAATTGCCCATCCCACCCAATAATTTGGCACCAGTCTCATCTTTCTACGACCGTCCTAACCTTGCAAGACGTTGACCCTCAAAGTTCAAAAATTGTCCTACGTAATTGCCCATCAGACTCGACAATTTGGCACCAGTCCCATCTTTCTACGACCTTCCTAACCTTGGAAGACGTTGACCCTCACCTGGCTTCATTGTCGTTCCGACTCGGCGGCGCAGGCCACTCGTCGCAATGCTTGAGAACCCTATCCATCAGTCTTTCAATCGAAGCTATGGAGCGCATCAGATGTCGGACGGTTCTGCAAAAAGATACACTGATCTATTACTTTCTTCTGAAGTGATATTTGGTTGATTAGGAGAGTTACCTACACGGTTCCTCCGTTACCTACACGGTTCCTCCGTTACCTGCATAGTTCCTTCATTACCTGCATAGTTCTCCGGGCGCGGCTTCCCCCTCCGACCCGCCCGACTCGACGGCCGCCGCGGCCGCCAGGAGCAGCTCAGACGCGGAGTCCAGCGATGAGGACGTGGACAGACCGAGCGAGGCGGTGCCAGAGTTCTCGTCAGAATCTGTAACTAAAAGGGTTTCTATGAAAAAGAGTGGCAGGTGAAACGGCATGCGAAGATGTGGTCTTTTGACGACTTTTTAGTCACTTTTTCGGAAGTGCCGATGAAGGTATTTTGGCACTTTACTGAGAAGAAAAAGTGATCAAGACGGATCAAGTTTAGATTGTCAATAATAAGAATAATTACCTAGTTATTTAGTAATGAAATTGATGTTATATAAAAAGATAAGCTGCTGAAAGTTTTTGCAACTTTTTCTCCTCCCCCCTCACCATGAACTCTTATAGCAGGATTACTTCAATAATACTTTATAATGTACGTACCATGACGTTCTTAATAAGCGTACTTTAAGATCGTCATGGTACGAAATAACAAAGTATTATTGAAGTAATCCTGCTATAAGAGTTCCAAGGGGGCTACTAACACTGGCTGCTAAGAGTTTTTTCCACTTTTTCTCCTCAGCGTTGGCACCTTTTCCTTGCAAAGTGGTGTAAATTCAAAAAATATATTGACGTGCAAAAATGTACTCAACGTGCTTACTTGCAATAAAGAAATTTGACTTTGACTTTGGCGCCCGAACAAATTCCCAACAGATAAACAAAGACACGGAGCTTGAGCTAAGGACCACTTTACCATCGATTACGTAACAGTATGCTCCGTAACGGTGAAAGAAAACATCGTGATGAAACCTGCATGCCGTAGAAAAAAAATCTAAGGCATGTGAAATCCACCAATCTGCACGGGCCCTTGTGGTGGATCATGGCCCCAGCTCCCTCGATGTAAGGGAAAGTCTGTGCCCGAGCAGTGGGGCAACATAAATAGACTGATGATGATGCTCCGTAACAGTTGGCATCGTATATACTGTTCAGGCGCATCTAGGTGCATGCCACCTCCTTTCTCATGCACCTTCACAGCGGACGTCACGGCCATAAAGACCACAAATAATTGTGACACCCACTGTCACTCAACACTTTTCTCGGCTATTCGGCGGTCTCGGTCGGTATAAATAAATACAAATATTAATAATCGGTTCGGCGGCCTATCGGATAATAACTGCTTGTGTGTTGTGAACTATGTGGTGTAAGCACATTTAAAGACAATCGCAGCATCTAACTACACCGCAGAGAAACCCAGAGCTGCCGTCGCCTGCACCCCGCACGCATGAGGGTGAGTGGGTAGGCACTCTAGGTGCGCAAACATATACGAGCTATATTTTTTTCCTTGCTTCTATGCCATCAGTCCACATGGACTTTTATCAGATGTGCTGAATGTCAGGTAGTATGCAGGTGCTACATTCAGCAACGCAGCTCCCCTCATGTGCTACTGCTAGGCGGGACAAGCGAGAAATTCCTTCCGATTTAGTCTTTTTGGACATTTTTTTTTCCTCTCCCACTGTAATTCCTTTTTGAAAATGATCAACAGTGGCGTACTATTGGATCGTCATACAGTCCTTGTGTACTACGACTGGATTCGTAGTGTCTTTTTGGACATCTTGAAGTGTCTAGCAATTCAACAGCAAGTTGGTTTGGATATTTTCCGAGCCGTTATACGAGCTATAAGAATAATTTGAAATACCTCCGAGTGAGCTATGTTTCGCTCCGACCGTATAGCCAGAAAGAGAAAGATATCGCGGTATACCTGCATATCATCTACGAGCAGTTGTCAGAATAGCTTACTGTCATCGTGGTCCGCAGCGGTGTCGCTGAGAGGGTCAGTGGGCTGGTCTAGTTGGTCTTCGGGCGCGGCCTGCGCGCTGTCCGGCGGCTTGGCCCCCGTGCCGGCGCCCTGCTGGAGCGCCCGCCCCGTCGGCTCGGGCTGCTCGGCGCTTGGGGGCTGGGACAAACAGTTTTTAGGTCATACTATGCAACTGTAAAGAATTTTCAAAAAAAACTATCCCCTTTTGATAATTTTTTTATACCTTATGACACTCCCGTAATCAAGACGAATCTAACGATACCTTGGCAGGAAGGAATTGACATACATACACCCGAAAAACATTACCCTCCTTCTGGCAGTCGGTGTATAAAATCAGACAAAGACTCTTTGAAAATGTCAATCTTTTATTATTATTAAGGGCCTGATATGAGCCAACTAGCGCCGCCAATCTTGAAAAATAATATCTTCCAATTTGATTAAAAAAGCTATTTACAAAATGTTTATTACGATAAATACTATTTTTGAAATGCTTATTTATAACGTGATTCAATTTCGGTAAGTTGTAGTTCGCATAATCGCGAAAAACGGCCGTTTTTGGCACATTTGTGAACTACAACTTAGCTTGTCGCAATTATGCCATGTATTGTATATTGAAAAATAGTATTCATCCTAATAAATATTTTATAAATAGCTTTTTTAATAAAATTGATTAAATTGGAAGATATTATTTTTTCAAGATTGGCGGCGCTAGTTGGCTCATGGAAGGCCCTTCTTACACAAAAATTTGTATACAGGCGAACTTTCTCTACCAGTTGACGTTAGGTCAAGCGGAAAAATTGAGATAGGATTAACAGTAGCATATAATTAAGCCTCGTATCGTATTAATTGTATAATTGATTATTGTAATACATCATTATTATATTATATTACAATTACATCTGTATACACTGACTCGGTGCTTTGGTGATATCTGTAAACCAGTCAGTTATGTATTAAATAAATAAATCTATACATATAATAAGACTGTAAAAAAGTTGTGTCTGTACATTGGACATTTTTTGAAAAGAATAATTGTAATGTGTTTTAGGATCGATACTGATGCCAAAACAATAATTTTTAGAATTTTTGTCTGTTTGTCTGTGACTTTGTGCAAGTATCACGCCATAACTACTGAAGGGATTTTGATGGGAGTTTCACTAGGAGATAGCTGAAATATCCGGCCAGCTCATAGGCTATAAGCCATGGCGGTATGTGATGTGGAAACAAGGATCCAGAGAGCCTCTGCCTCCTGATCTCCTCCATCCTCCTCTACGCAAACGAAGTTGTACAGCTAGTAATAAATAAAGGCTGTATTGGCCGGCCTAGACTCCCATCACGTGACACCGACTCCCTCACTCTTCACACCGGAATACCCATGCAAGTAACAAGCGAACTTAACTCAATGTTCAAAAGCATGTATTACCTTGTCAGCTTCCGCATTAGTACCAGGCTTGGCTCCGTTGAACTCGTTGACAGCTTGCATCATACCGAAGAATGAAATCCTGTGAAATATAATAAAGAATTGCTTTAGTAAATAAAATAAACCACATAATATGAAATCCTTTGTAAAAGAGAAATGCCCATTAAAAAATCTGTTACAGCTTAATAGGTAGGATTAGGTACAGAATACATTATCACTCTCACTCTCCTGTACACTTCTATGTAATGTACAGGAGACTTTTTAAGGTTGAGATTATCTCAAAAACTACTTGACCTATTGCAAGAATTCTTTCACCGTTAGATAGATAAAAGTTAAAACTATTTAACTGTAAAAGAATGACAAAATTCGGTCCAGTAGTTTTTGAGAAAATCTCAACCTTATTGAGGCCCCCTGTATGCTTTTCTCTGTCTTCGAGTGTACCTGAGCAGTTGTTTCCGTTGCTGCGCGCAGAGCGTCCTCGGCGTGAGGCAGTCGCAGCGGTGCTTGTAGCCGGACCACGCGCTCACTGACAGACAATACATGAACTTATAATATAAGTATACTGTCCTATAGACTATTGTAGCTTGTAGGACAGTGTAATGTAGTCCATTGAAATGTAGTGTAGGTAGTATACAACAGTGTAATGTAATGCAGCACGGTGTAATGTAGTGCAATGTAGTTTAGTGCACTGTAATGTAGTGTAGTTTAGTGCACTGTAATGTAGTGCAGTGTAATGCAGTACAGTGTAATGTAGTGCAGTGTAATGCAGTGCAGTGTAATGCAGTGCAGTGTAATGCAGTGCAGTGTAATGCAGTGCAGTGTAATGCAGTGCAGTGTAATATAGTGCAGTGTAATATAGTGCAGTGTAATGTAGTGCGGTGTAATGCAGTGCAGCGTAATGCAGTGCAGTATAATGCAGTGCAGTGTAATGCAGTACAGTGTAATGCAGTACAGTGTAATGCAGTACAGTGCAATGCAGTAAAGTGCAATGCAGTACAGTGTAATGCAGTACAGTGTAATGCAGTAAAGTGTAATGCAGTGCAGTGTAATGTAGTACAATGTAGTTTAGTGTAATGCAGTGCAATGTAGTTTAGTGCAGTGTAATGCAGTGCAGTGTAATGCAGTGCAGTGTAATGCAGTGCAGTGTAATGCAGTGCAGTGTAATGCAGTACAGTGTAATGCAGTGCAGTGTAATGTAGTACCATATAATGTAGTACAGTGTAATGCAGTACCATATAATGTACTGTAGAGTATTGCAGTGTCGTATAAAGTAGCACAGTGTGTTATATTGCTGTGTGGCTCACAGTCGACTGGCGTGGTGCGCGCCATCATGTCGCGCAGCCGCTCGGCGGTGCTGCAGCGCTGATGCGGCGCCAGGTAGCGCGCCAGGCGCTTCACGCACGCCTCCACCCAGTCGCCGCTGCCACCAGACCCTGTGTCCACCGGGATCATCTCCACCTACGGAACCACATACCAGTTTAGATTCAGTACGATCTGATACATTCCGCTGTACAGGAGAGTTTTTAAGGTTGAGATTATCTCAAAAACTACTTGACCTGTTGCAAGAATTCTTTCACTGTTTGATAGATAAAAGTTAAAGCTATGTAACTGTAAAAGAATTATTAAATTCGGTCCAGTAGTTTTGAGAAAATCTCAACCTTAAAAACTCTACTGTACACCTTTCTCTGTGTTCCATTCCTACAATCCAGACGAATCTAACGACACCGCATATGTTACAATCCATCAAGCCGTTTAGGCTGCAGGGCGGGACAAAGAATTGGACATACATACACGAGAAAATCGTGGTTTCGCCACATAAGGGAGTGGGATAGAGGAAAAATTTCGTGTACCTTGAAAGTGATAGTAGAAGCCGCCTTGAAGTTCTCTAAGATTTTACAGAACCTCTCCACGGCATACCTGCAAAGAATTAAATCATTGTACATAAGTATATAAACTCCCGCCTGTCTCTCGTAGCGGTAGGCAGACGATGTACTGTCATCTGCTGCGATCCTGGTACACCACTCTCGCTTCATACACAGTCATCGCGTCGGTTTGTAATAGAGGGTCAAGTGCCCCTTTCAAGACATCGCCAATAAACTGTTAGCTACGAGTAAACGTACTGCTTGTCGAATGGTCTGTCGTATCCGCGGCACAGGCATATCTTGTTGACGATCTCGCCGGTCACGTCGTTCTGCTCCGCCAGTAGTAACAGCTGTTCGTGGATTATGGTGGCACCTGGTGGGTTACAATCAACACTGTAATGGGAGATGTGGAGCGCACGGCATGGGGCAGATCGCTTCGGCCGCCTTAGTGTCGCCGCACACGGGCCACTCGCGACAGCCACAAACGCCGCCACGAGAAGCTAGAAGCTTGTAGCGTGTGGCCGCCACCAAATGTATGAAAATTACAGGAAATATGCCAGTGGCGGCGTTTTGTGGCTGTGGCCGGTGGCCCGTGTGCGGGAGCACTTAGGGCTAGCGTACACACGAAGACAGAGATAAGTATACAGGGGGCCTCAATATGGTTGAGATTTTCTCAACAACTACTGGACCGAATTTAATAATTTTTTTACATTACATAGTTTTAACTTTTATCTATCTAACAGTGAAAGAATTATTGCAAAAGGTCAAGTAGTTTTTGAGATAATCTCATCCTTAAAAACTCTACTATACACCTTTCTCTGTCTTCGACCGTACAACAGAACCACGACGCTGTCCGCCTGTGACCGGCGCCGGCCGACATCGTGCACCGGTAGACGGGGCCGGCAGACGCCGTGACACGCCAAGCCATGCGACGGCACGGCGCCGCGCCGTGGCGTTGTACGCCGGGCCCTAACGTAACCGAATTGACAAGCTCTACATTTTAAATGAAAATATAGGTAAAATTAAGGGACCCATGTTTTTTCTTTTATTAAAATAACGTGCTGCCATCTAACGGAGTTGTTGCGATCTAACGGAGTTGTTGTCATCTAACGAAGATGTTGCCATCTAACGGAGGTGTTTCCATCTAATGGAGGTGTTGCCATCTAACGGAGGTGTTGTCATCTAACAGAGGTGTTGCCATCTAACGGAGGTGTTTCCATCTAATGGAGGTGTTGCCATCTAACGGAGATGTTGCCATCTAACGGGGGTGTTGCCATACCGTCGTCAGTGAAGTTGATCCGTTGCAGACGCGGAATGTCCCAGTCGGCGAAGGCGCCGCCCGAGCCGTCCGCGTTGAGGCGGAGCGCGCGCATCACAGCAGTTGCAGCAGCCACGGTGTTGCCATCTGTTGCCATCATACAATATAGTATTAGCGACGGTAAAATGAAAGAAAACAATGTAATGGGTATCTTTTTACTGTCTAACACATAGAAAAGTGTGCTGGAGAGTTTTTAAGGTTGAGATTATCTCAAAATCTACTTGACCTATTGCAAGAAATTAAATGTTAGATAGGATGTAGGGGGCTGCAACAGCGCCTTGGCTTTCCCCTTGTCGGAGGAAGCCAAGGCACTGTATAGGTTAGTAAGACTTAGATTTAAGCTAGTTTAGGGTTAGTATATAATATGTACTCCATGTTATGTAGGCATACGGAGGCACAATAGCGCGACCTAGTCGCCTAACGACCAAGCTCTCCAATAAAGATTTAAAAAAAAATGTTAGTTAGATAAAAGTGCAAACTGTGTAACTGTAAAAGAATAACTAAATTCGGCCCGGTAGTTTTTGTATTATATTATATTTTATAACCTAGGCTTTTCGACGGAAAATCTTACTTACATTTACCGAGTGGTCTCAAAAACGTTGAAGGAAAACATCGTGATGAATCATGCATCATCATCTGCATGCCGTAGAAAAATATATAAGACATGTCTAATCCGCCAAACCCCACTGGGCCCGCGTTGTGGATCATAACCCGAGCTCCCTCGATGTAAGGGAAGGTCTGTGCACGAGCAGAGATGATAATCTTGAGGCGACGCTTATCCCGTGCGGGGCGATACGTTTGCGACAACCTTAATTCGTTTAAAGGTGCGTCCATACCTCGCGCCAGTGCGCAGAGCACGCGTCGCACGAGCGCGGCGAGCGCGCGCGCGCTGCTCGCGAGGCACAGGCACAGCCGGCAGTGGCAGCCGAACCGGGCGCGGTACACCCACTGCTCAGTCACCATCTCCACGCTCCTTTAACATAACATAGATAGTTGACGTCAGTAATAATAATAGCTTATACCAACAACAATAGCTTGCATCATCGTCAACTTATAGCTTACATCATTATCAATAACAGCTTACAATTTTAGAATTAAAACTATAGTGAGCCATTACTACAAATTATTATACAGGGTGTAACGTAAAGGGTATATGAAGCCGAAGGGAGGGTGTTCAGTATCGGTAACTGAACAGCTTTTGTTCTACGACTTTTCGATTGTCGCGAATTTATTTTTTGACTTTTCATACATTTTGTACCGGTCAGCTGATCGATTTGTATGAGACATTATTTTATTTTTATTCGAAAAGTCGTAGAACAAAAGTTGTTCAGTTACCGATACTGAACACCCTCCCTTCGGCTTCATATACCCTTTACGTTACAGCCTGTATATAAACGCGAAGAAACGTCACCGGCTACGCGGGCGTAGCGCGCTCACCTTGAAAAAGACCGTCGAAATCGGTCGAAACTGTCGGTCTAATTGCCGACTTCAACAATATAAGTGAGTGATATCCGTTTATATATAATAAGCTTACAACATCATCAAGAACAGCTTACATCACCATTATTAATAAATCAAATAAGATAAAGATAAAAACACTTAATTGCACCATAAATAAAGGATAAACACATCAAATACAAAACTTACATCAATAAATAACTTACATCACCAACAAGACCTCACATCACTAATAATGAATTACATCATTAACAATAACACCTACCAACAACACTTTACCATCAATACCAGCTTACAACACCAATAATAACTTACATCACCAACAATAACAGCTTACATCACTAATAATGACTTACATCATCAATAATAACACTTACCAACAACACTTTACCATCAATACCAGCTTACAACACCAATAATAACTTACATCACCAACAATACCAGCTTACATCACCAATAATGACTTACATCATCAATAATAACACCTACCAACAACACTTTACCATCAATACCAGCTTCCATCACCAACAACAACAGCTCATATCACCAATAATGACTTACATCATCAACAATAACTTGCATCCTTCAATAAAAACTTACATCATCAACAAAACACTTATTATAAACACCACCTTACATCACCAATACTCACATGTTGGTCCCAATGAGCGTGTACATGAGGGCGGATATCTCGCACCACGAGTGGTACACACCCAGCAGCCACTCGTCAATGGTGGTGAAGAGGGATGCTTGGGGGTCGCACGGCAGACGTTCAGACTCTGGACGGGAGAATAATATTATAGTACGTACGCGTTAAGAAAATAGTGAAAAAAAGAGCACGTCTATCCACGGTTGACAAATTAGATGACTTACACAAATGTGCCATAAGAAGGAAAGTTGAAATTTTTTTTATTGAACTTTCCTTCTTATGGCACATTTGTCTAAGTCATCTAATTTGTCAACTCTTCGTACTCAATCTTATGAAATATAATATCTTATTATATGAATAAATGAATTTAATAATAAATATTTACAATTCGAATGTCCTTGAATTCATTCGACAAAATTAAATGGATATTATTAATTATTCGAAAAGTTGTTGTTCAGTTACCGATACTGAACACTCTCCCTTCGGCTTCTTATACCCTTTACGTTACACCCTGTATAATATACAATCATTGGACATCAGGGTCCGATGCATGCGATATAGGTACAACCGTGTTAAGCCGAAAAAAGACTGATCACCATGTCAGAGGAAAAGGGCCAAGACATACCGAAAAACAAGTTCCTTACCGCATACGTAGTGCAATAGCGCCGCCTCTTCCTCCGGTGTGACTGGCGGCTCCTCGTCGCACGCGTACTCTGCGCTCTCCAGCCTGACACAATTTTACAGGTATAAATTATTTTAAAGGAAAAAAAATCAATTGCATCATTACTCTGTTTGTATTATTCTGTAATCTTTTTCTGTAATTGTTGTGTTTTATGTACAATAAAGTGTATTTGAATTTGTACTCTGATAATTTTTTTAAGCCTATGTCACTCCTACAATCAAGACGAAGTTAAAGTCAAATCATTTATTTGCGTGAATGTAGGTACATGTATAATTAGCACACACCACACACCCTCACACACACTACAAAGTATATATAATTTATTTATCTCATCAGTACTTTTTTTTAAAAATCAGTAACTTCTGTTTTTTTATAATTATTAAGTATATTACCTACAAATTATTATATATAAACGGATATTTAACAATATAAGTGAGTGATATCCGTTTATATATAATAATTTGTAGTAATGGCTCACTATAGTTTTAATTCTAAGTATATTACCTACTTATTATTATTTAATTTACTCATTAGAAACTTGTTATTCCTCCCAATTTGTTACTGTAATCAGGTGAACTTCTTTTGTGGCGTACTATTGTATTTGTTATATATGTAAATCAATTGCTGTGAAGTTTATAAAACAATAAATAAATACTCTAATTAAATTTTTAAGCCTATATCACTGCTACAATCAAGACGAATCTAACGACACCTCATATGTTGAAATCCATCAAGCCGTTTAGGCTGCAGGCCGGGACAAAGAGACATAACTACCTAGATACACAAAGGTCTTACTAAAACAATTTAAAAAAACATCCAAATAAGGGTCCATTGTTAATGTCCAATAAAGCAAATGACCATTCATCCGTTTGGACCTTCTTTGCGCTCGGACATTTTTAGAAGGCAGACTGTGTATCTAAAATAGGAGATCAATGGACGCAGATAATAAGAACGGCCCTAAGTACACAGTGTTATACTTAATCTGCTGTTAGCTGTACTAAATTAGCGTTAACGTCCAAATAATGTCCAATAAAGCAACTGAGGGTCCATTCATCTGCTTGGACCTTCTTTGCGCTCGGACATTTTTAGAAGGCAGACTGTATCTAGTTGTTTATAGGAGATCAATGCATACAACCAATCGAATAACATAACCCTTGCGTAGGCGGGTAAAAATAATACATAAATTAAAGAAAAAAAAATTAAAAATGAAGTAAAAATACTTACATGTCAGCTGGTGGGTCTAGGTCGACGTCGTCGTCGAGAGCGATCTCGTCACGTACACCCTCCTCGGCCGATGCTAGGAGCTGCGGAATATACAAATATATTAGTAGGTCTTGAGAAAAACTAGTTCTCTAATGGAGGCCACGAACGGGTAAACGTAGTGTCGGACGCCCCCGACCAGATGGAGGGATGACCTTCGCAAGATGGCTGGCAGGGGCTGGATGCAGAGGGCCGAGAGTCGGGTTGAGTGGCGTGCTTTGGGAGAGGCCTACGTCCAGCAGTGGACTGATACGGGCTGATGATGATATAAAAAGTAGAACATAATAATTAATAAAATTAAACTATTTTAAGTAAGTGTGGTTACTGGTTTGTTACCCATCGCAAGATGGCTGGCAGAGACTGGATGCAAAAAGTGCTTTGGGAGAGGCCTACGTCCAGCAGTGGACTGGTACGGGCTGATGATGATGGTATCCATGGAAATTTGGATTAAGACAGACTTTATAAGAAGTCCTCCCATACCTGCAGTATGTCCTCGTGTCTGATGAGGAAGTGTTCTGGCTCCGCCCCCGCAGGGTCGCAGCTCAGCAGCGGCAGCAGGAACTGGCCCATGGGCGGGGCATCCAGCTGCAAACACGGCTAGATCAATACTAAGGCCAATAGTCATACGCGAAGACTACTCCACATGAGCTCGCTCTTACATACATAAGCTCACGCCTTTATTGCCCGTAGGGGTAGACATACACGATGTACTTCCATCTGCTGCGATCCTGGCATACATTAGCACACATAGCGATCCTGGCATACAATAGCACACATAGCGATCCTGGCATACAATAGCACACATATCCTGACATACAATAGCACACATATCCTGGCATACAATAGCACACATATTCTGGCATACAATAGCACACATATCCTGGCATACAATAGCGCACATAACGAACCTGACATACAATAGCACACATATCCTGGCATACAACAGCACACATATACTGACATCCAATAGCACACACCTCATCCAATTTATCTAACATCCCTCCTCATACATTCAATGCAGCTAACTATCCACGGCCTGCTTTTCGCCACAACGTGGGCCATGACGTGATGAGTGGCGAACCTCATCAATGTTTTCCTGTTTAAATAAATATACAATTAAATAGAAAGAGAGCATTATTTACCGGCCCCTTATGTTGGTACCCATTGCAGTCCACTGCCGCAGCAGCGTCCTTCATCGACGAGCTGTCAGACGAACCGGCTGAGAACAAACGACAAACCAGTCAGACCAATGAATGTGACATCAATATAATCTATGTTGGAGTTGTTGAATCAACTTTTTTTTCATTATTTATTTTATTAATGGACTCGACAGTTCGTCATTTGCCAATGTCATGTTACAGAAAATTCAATGTATAATAGTCTTCTATCTTCCTCCAGGGGAGTCGCCGTAGCGTCATCACCCTGGGTAGCCGCGTCTTCATGTCTTCATCCACAGGAGACGCCGTAGCGTCAATCACTGTGGACGAAGCAGCTCGACAGTCACGTTCACTCCCGAGCTCGTAGTGGGAATCTTGACCATGGCGCCAAACTTCAGATCCTGCTTGAATTCTCCAATAACTTCACCATACTGTCATTCGCGAACATTTTCTGATTAATTTAACGTGATATTAAACACAAAACACCCACTGTAGACATTATACTGAAAATTATTAAAAAAATTCGCAACCGTCGCTTCCCGCCATTTTCAAAAAGCCCTTTTTTTTCATGTTTTTTTAAACGTATGTCGTAACGATAGATAGTCCGACACCATAACGCAGTAGTCCCACCGCCGTCGAGGAAATCCCGGCTATTTTCTCGCCCAAGAAACGTAAAGTCGAACAGAGATAAGTATACAGGAGGCCTAAATAAGGTTGAGATTTTCTCAAAAACTTCTGGACCGAATTTAATAATTCTTTTACAGTTACATAGTTTTCACTTTATCTATCGAACAGTGAAATAATTTTTGCAATAGGTCAAGTAGTTTTTGAGAAAATCTCAACCTTAAAAACTCTCCTGTACACCTTTCTCTGTGTTCCACCGTACAAAAGCTACTACATTCCGTGTAAACAAAAGAGATGCATATATTAACTGTTTATCGCCGACTGTTCACACTGCCGGCGAGTAATCGCTCGGCTATTTTGTCGCCGAGCGAGTACATCTCATCGCTCGGCGACACTCGCCCACTCGCTCAGCTACACTGGCGAGTGAAGCGAGTAATCGCCCGTCGCTCAGCGACACTCGCTGATAGCCGAGCTACAAAACTATACTCGCCCACTCTTTGATAGCTTTACTCGCTCATCGCCGGTGGTCGGACAACTGCCTTACTGTCATCCTCGACATGACAACAGAATAATATAGATGTCGTTATAATGGGAATAGCTACAAGTGACTACATCGCTCGCGATGTGCGGGTTGAGTCGATCGAAGCGTTCGTGCTGAGGTTGACGCGATCACTATTCGACCGCGCCGACAACAGCAGGCACGCTCATCTCCGCAACCTCGCACCCCTGCACGCACGCCCTCCGGAAGGCCACCGCCTCCAGAGGGAGTTGCTGCGCTCCCCGTCGCCTTAAGCGGCGGGTTTGAGCTGTGCACCAAACGGACGTGCCGACCTGCATAATTCCCCAACTCCCAAATCCCGCATCGCAGGCGGGTACAATCTCACCATCGGATCAACATCCGGTGAGTTCATGCCCGGGTAGAGAGGGTATACCTCAAGGCCCGCACTTCTCCCCCCAATGTTAGGGGTGAAAAGACCCGGTCGTCGTACAAGTGACAGTCGTTCAACGGTAATAAATACGACATAGTGGGGACGCGCCACAGACCACTTACCCCATAGACCTGTAACAAGAGTGTCACGTGCGCGACACGTGTAATCTAGAGATATTATCGACATGGACGCATTCCTTTAATACGGCATCCCTGTGGGGGACAGGGGTGCCGTATTAAAGGAATGCTTCGTCTCTTTGCGCTCATCGTTGACAGAATTTTTCGCTTACAAATGACAATGCCAGATTCTGCCCCACCATCAACCGCAAGTTGTACAAGATAACGAATAAATGTAAAAATATCTCCGTTTTTTATTAAAATTATTGGTTTAAAATAAAGTGTTGCGATTCGAAAAAAACAGCTTAATTAAGAATTCAGAAAATAGTAAGAGATCGAAGCGAAATATTCACTGTTTTTGTTATTATTCTATGGGAGTTGCGAGAGTAGTAGAAAATGATACTGATTATGATTATGCAATAAGAAACCTGTAATAAGTCCCCAACAAAATTATAGGTACAGCTTAAATGGTCACGTAGTTTTGTAGGTGGGGCAAAGCTCCATTGAAATGTGGCAATGTCTTTTGCACCGATTTCATGTCTATTGGGTAAGTGGTCTGTGGGACGCGCCCTCAGAATCGGGGGCCTGCTATAAGTCACGTTTATATCTAACTCTAGAGACACATTATGCGGAAAGTACGCGACGGAATTCACAAACCTCAAGTCAAAAACAGAACTTCTGCTTATAGCTGTAACGCTGCTTTTAGCCTGTAGCGGTGACCCGCTTTTGTTTCGACGCCGGACTCATTCCTGCCAGACTGAAAGCAGCGTTACAGCTATAAGCAGAAGTTCTGTTTTTGACTTGAGGTTTGTGAATTCCGTCGCGTACTTTCCGCATAATGTGTCTCTAGACTAAGAGCCCAAACTCACATGCGTCGTCTAGCTCCGTCCACTGGTCGGTGGTGTCGCAGTCGTCGCCGACGTCGGACGCGTCGGAGAGCACCTCTGCGCGACGCGCGCGCGCACACACCGCGCGCCGGCCCGCGCCCGCCACGGCGCCGCGACGGCACGACTGACGGGACACATAGATAGTATAGGCATCGAATGACAGGTATCGAAAATTAAATATTATCATTATTATTACAAAAAAAAACGACTGCAAAAAAACTATCCTCTTGTGATTAATTTTTTATACCCTATGACACTCCCGTAATCAAGACGAATCTAACGATACCTCATACACAAGAATCCATCAAGCCGTTTAAGCTACAAGAAGGAAAGAATGGACATTATATACACCCGAAAAACACTACCCTCCTTCTGGCGCAGTCGGGTAAATAGACACAAATTCATGATCAACTGTGAAATCAAAATTGAAATTAGTTGAAAAATTAAGTAACTACAGGCATTTAGAAAAGAGACAGAAACAGTACACGATGTATTGTGGCTGTGACGTCATACTGAGGTAACACCATACAAACATACTAAAGACCGTTTTGCTAAAAAGAGATGGAGCATCCCCCAGGGCCTGACATGAGCCAGCTAGCGCCCCGCCAATCTTCATAAAACAATATGTTCCAAATTAATCAATTTTATTAAAAAAACTATATAAAAAATCTTTATTAGGATAAATACTATTTTTCAATATACAATACATGGCATAATTGCGACAAGCTAAGTTGTAGTTCACAAATATGCCAAAAATGGTCGTTTATGGCAATTATGCGAACTGCAACTTAGCGAAATGGAATCACGTTATAAATAAGCATTTAAAAAATAGTATTTATCGTAATAAAGATTTTGTACATAGCTTTTTTTATTAAAATTGATTATATTAGTACATATAATTTTTTTTAAGATTAGCGGCACTAGTTGGCTCATGTAAGGCTCTTAATATATTCGGTATTAATTGAGCTATCGAAAAACGGATTCACAACAACGCGCAACGTTGCCTGGACAGAAAATGTTACTAAACAAAAGTTCCTTGTTGCGTCAACTGTTGCCTGAAGATGGCTTTATGGTTTCAAGATATACGCACCTCCTTCCCCTTGGCGATTGGTCTGCGTCGCGGGGCGCGCTTGGGCCGCACGGGGCGCCGCGGCCGGCCGCCGCGCGGACCCGACCACGACGATGATGATGAGCCGCTGCCTGAGCCGCGGTGGCCCAGCTGCACACAACATACATGTTTGAAGCACGGTTTCCACTAAAGTGGAGAGGTGGTCAAAAAAGTTCAGTCTAAATACAAAATGATAATAATATGAAATAAAAAATAAATTAGAGTCACTTTAATTCTTACATTCATTTAAAAATAACCAATCAGATTTCGTTCCTTCTCATAAGCGATGAGATGTCAAAATAATGAAATCTGATTGGTTATTTTTAAATGAATGTGAGAATTAAAGTGACTCTTAATTTATTTTTTATTTCATATTATTATTATTTTGTATTTAGACTGAACTTTTTTGAGATTTAAATAAGCATTACTTAATTATTGACCATTACTATTATTATGTTACTGTTAATATACTTGAAATCTATGTAATGGCAAAATAAACGAAATGAACATTTATACTACTACTACACTTATATACACTTGTTTTTGAAATATGAATATAAATAAACCTATAGCCTATGAACATAGAAAAGAAAATGAAATAAATAGTGCCCTTTCCAATCATTTCTTTCTCGATAACAGCTCCCTTAGAATGTAACTGCATTGTGTTACGCAAAAGTTAACTTTTAAATGCGAATTTAAAAAATATGACAACTGCCTAATTTTGTTCCTTGATCCCATATAATATTCATCTTAGACACATTGAGTCTATATATGCAGTAGTTTTTATTTAAAAGTACGATAAATAACAAATGTTTTAATAAAGTTACATTCTATAGCAATCAAAATAGTGATGTTATGATTGAAATATCGATATTATATCGGTATTTATATTGAACTAGAGGTGTTACGACTTTGTATGTGTTTTTCCAGTATAAAATGTAGCCTATGTTACTCAGAGATAATGTAGCATTCTAATGGTGAATGAATTGTTGAAATTAGTCCAATAGTTTTTTAGTTTATTGGATTTGGATCGATATTGTACGGTGGAACACAGAGAAAGGTGTACAGGAGAGTTTTTAAGGTTGAGATTTTCTCAGAAACTACATGACCTATTGCAAGAATTCTTTCACTGTATGATAGATAAAAGTTAAAACTATGTAACTGTGAAAGAATTATTTAATTCGGTTCAGTAGTTTTTGAGAAAATCTCAACCTTATTGAGGCCCCCTGTATACTTATCTCTGTCTTCGACTGTACCTACTGATCACTTATTTGGTCACAACACTATAACTGACAAACTAGATAAATGATTGGAAAGAGTATTGTTACTGGCCACCTTTATTGCCATGTTTTTATAACTAATTTATCCTTCTCTGTCATTCTCATTCTGCCATTGTAAATGCCACGATCAACACCTAAATTCCTTCTAAATTATACCACCTGATATCTTGAAAATAAGTCTTTTTATTCACCAGCGAGCCCAGCTCCTCAACAAGTATAATAATTTTGTTACCGTTACAAATGATTTAGAAACTTGAAATTGAAAATAACTTCTCAAAAAATACAAAACGCTTGTATGTCTACTACTTATGTTTCTTTATTTTTTTAATTAACTAGGCTTTGCTGGAAGAAATCTCTCCTAAGAGATAAGCATGCCTATGCACATCCATTCTCTCTCTCACTTATGTATGTAAATGTGTTTTGTGTACAATAAAGAATAAAATGTGTTAGATTTCATTTGATATCCTAGTTTGGATGCTGCGTGTTAAGTAACAGGAAAAGAAATTGGCCGATATGTGTTGACACTTGTTGGTATTGCTTGAGTTATAGGTACAGTCGACAGCAGATCAATGGTAACACATGTAGTACGATTTCAAGTCTTATGACGCAAATAATAAGAACTGTCAAAAGTAAAACGTGTTATTATTGATCTGCTGTCGACTGTACACACGAAGGCAGAGAAAAGTGTACAGGGGACCTCAATAAGGTTGAGATTTTCTCAAAAGCTACTGGACAGAATTGAATAATTCTTTTACAGTACATAGTTTAATCTTTTATCTATCTAACAGTGGAAGAATTCTTGCAATAGCTCAAATAGTTTTTGAGATAATCTCAACCTTAAAATGTGTCCTGTACACTTTTCTCTGTTATACCGTAGATGTCTATAGGCAACGATGAGCACTTACTATTGGGTGGTTGAGCCGATTGTGTCACGTTCCTCATTAAAAAAATTCTAAATTGAGACTATTGTTCCATAGAAGTAAACATGACAACAGTCATGATCTTGAAATATGACCAAAACCCTTCTTGTCACATGTCCAAATTACTCACAAATAGCCAAGTACTAAAGGTCAATGACACAGCCCATATCACAAAAACCACCGAAAAATTGGTAAACACTGACGTTTTTATACTCGAATTCGGCGTGAATTACGAAATAGCACAAAGAAGGTAACTAATAGCGATTATAATGCAGATAAAAGGGTGTAGTCAGCCATTTTTTGTGTTAGAAACTTACTGCAATCCATTCGAATGGTACTTCGAAGCGGGGAGTGAAGTCTGGTTGTGGTTCCTCGTCTGCCAAACCAGCTAGCAGGCCGAGTTCGGCGCTCAGGTCTGCCAGTTCGGCTCCGATTCTGTCCGCCCTGTCAGCGTCTCCAAGCTCATCCTTCAGAATATCCCCTATCTCATCCGACACCGCCGCCACGGCCGAGGCGACTTCATCAGATGCCACACCTTCTTTCCCCATGCCTTCGCCACCACCGGCGTACAACTCCGATTCCTCTGAAGTGCCTGTGCCACTGCGCCCAGAACATTTGTCCATCGAAAACATCATTCACGAACCGAATAACACAAAGTAAACGACAAACGAAACATCTAAAGTCACGGTGGATCGTCCTAAATCACTAGAAAAGCGATTTATCAAATGTAAATGGGCAAGAAATCATCTTTTCTTCGGCACCCTATTACCCCGAACTTTTTTGACAATACCAATATGGCGACGGTATTTTTAGGCATTTGTGACCAGCCGCGGGTGGATAAAATGTCAATAATTAAATGGCAACATTTGTATTATCCGACCAAATACAAAAGGCACATGTTCAGTACTATCTACACCATATTTTTTGCATTTTCAATTTAGTTACATAGCACATATTTACTTATAAATTCGCCCATGCACTCTTGAAAAACAAAGTGGAGGCATACGATAAATTAGGGTTTGGTATATTTCTTCTCATTATTTTGCTGTAGATATCATACAACCTTGTTCCGAATTAAGTTGAGCGTTTGAAAGTAGATACTATCTAAGCGCATAACTTTTTTGCGCGCCTGTGTAGCCGAAGCATTATAAATATTTAAAAAAAACATATCCACCCTATGCACCTTCGAGTGACTTCAAAAGTTGAGTACTATTGAACAATAGATGGCGCTGTACATATGAAAGGTACCACTAGGTTTAAAAGTTGTCTACTAGTTCACACTAGATGGCGACAACCGCTGTTTTGTACGCTGGCTGCATACCAAATTTTTTTGGTGTGGCAACTCTAGATATCTGCGTTTTTGGTGCAGACAAATTGCGCTAGTTAGTTACCAAAATTATCAAATTGATCAAATTCCGTATGCTTCTTGACGAGTTCCAAGAATACCATTTTATTTCTATCGTTTTTAGTAAATCAAGAAGAAGCATTGTGAAAATTGTGTACATAATTTACACATGGATTTTCTGATTTCATTTTTGTAATAATGTAAAGTGTTAACAGCGTACATAAAAAACGCAATGTGGTCGTATTTTGACATTCGCCGATTCTGCGCATTTGTAGGTTATATTCCCATCTAATTATAATTTTTATACGAAAACTTGTAATGCAGGTAAAATGCCGCAGTGCGATGCACGCTGATATAACCGTGCTTCGATTGCAAAACAAAAACCAACTCTCGTAATCTAATTAGACTATAATTAGCTGTTTTACTTTATGTAAAAGTTGTGATGTTTATTTCTATTTTTGAGCTATATTTAGTTCGGAAACTTGGGCTGGCCGTGTTTAATTAACTGGAAGATTTAGTTTATAATGAAGTTATTGTTTAATTACTGAGTTATGGCTGTCCAAAATAAGATTTTGTATGCATTTCGTGGTTGGATAGCCTTCGTGGCTTTTATGGACTTGGGTACTGCTGGCCGGTCATATATAGAGAGACGATCGTTTCTTAGCAATAACGGTGACAATGAACATATGGACGGTGAGTTCAGTATAGTATTTATGCTTATTAATGTTTAATTAATACCATCAATGAAGAAGAAAAAAAATTAGTGTGTGTGCAATTTTATAATATATACAAAAGTCTAATCTAAATGACATACCAGCCTTAATCAAGTGGCTTTGACTTTCGTTAACGCTAGTAGAAAGAAAAATGTAAAGGATTGACATTTGCTTTTTAGTTACGGAGTCATTTCCCTGTCTCAAGTTTACGCCGCAATATACTGGCATATGAGTTATCTATTTTGTCATCGCGGGTCTGATGTCATGTGTGCAATCCAGACAAACTGTCTGCATTGCCTCATTTTTATTTATTATTTCATTTAAATGTCTAGCATTACAGTCTTAAACTAATGCACTATACATTTCATAATTTGTCTTAGTCATATTATTAAATTAATTTACAGGATAACAATAATGAAAATGTCAATAAGAATAAAAATAATGCAAATGTCAATACAATAATGAAAATGTCAATAACAATAAAAAATACAAAATGTCACTATATCACAACACAATACAGAAATCCAGCTGCATTCATTCATTCATCATTCTCACATAACAACTAACATTCACAATTTAATTTATTTAATTTAATTTTATAATAATATTACTCTGTTGTAATATACGTACAACTCGTTCGTTACAGGTGACTTCACGATATCGCGCATGCTGGGCATGTATTCACTACTGAAGGCCTTAGCTCTCATTCACTGTACGCTCTACATACATTACAGACCGTAAGTAAGCTCGATAACTCGTTCTCACATAGGCCATCACCTAAATTGCCGATGACGGATAAACATGGCTTTTGTGATGGTGTACAAATATGGTTTTATTCCCCGGGGCACCGCTGAAAAATATTATTTGTAACAAAAATAAAACCATCAGTATATTTTTTATATTTATATTCATTTATACAGCTTGTTATTAAAAACGAATTATACGTATGTAACCAAATAATAGACATTTTTAATAAAATAACACTCTTTCTGAGGTACTATCGCCGTCACTATTTTGCCGCGTCTTCTTGAATGCGGGTTTATTATTATTATGAATGAATTTTTAACTAAGATTTATTTTTATAAAAGACACTTTTCAAAAACTCTGCCGGACGGCCCCCATACAAATCCGGGGAATCCCCGAAGATGACTATTCTCCCAACATCGCCGAGCCAGCGAAGTAATAATTAATATTTATAATTTATTATTTTCAGTGTGGTGTCAATGGGCTACTGGTCTCTGACGCTGACCATTATCCTGTACTTCACCGAGGCGTTCTACTTCCACTCTACAAACCTCAACTTTTACGTTGTATTCCCTTGCATTTTAAACAGTAAGTACCGTTGCAATTTCTTTTATAGACCTTTGAAAGTTATATAGATCCCTGCTGAAATGTCGCGCGTCACTTCCTGAGCGACAGAGTTGTTCAGGCCTGGAACTCACTTCCAGACTACGTTGTCTCTGCCGCCTCAGTTAACGCATTCAATAACAAATTGGACAGTTATTTTAAAACCATTACCAAGAATAATACCACCAAGCGCGCCACAAAGAGTACCTAACGATTGTCATGGTTACTGTTTTATTGATGCACTACCGATTATAATTTATTACTACTACGTTCTGACGCATCTGGTCTGGTCGGTACATAGCTGATATTTGAACGGGCCTAGTTCACGACAGCGAAAATCGCTACGTCGCCGGTCGACATGTTGTAGGTTGCTTATTAGCAGTTCCATCATCATCATCAGCCCGTATCAGTCCACTGCTGGACGTAGGCCTCTCCCAAAGCGCGCCACTCAACCCTACTCTCAGCCCTCTGCATCCAGTCTCTGCCAGCCATCTTGCGAAGGTCATCCCTCCATCTGGTCGGGGGCGTCCCACACTACGTTTACCCGTTCGTGGCCTCCATTCGAGAACTCGTCTCCCCCATCGGTTATTATCGGTTCTACGACAGATGTGACCAACCCACTGACACTATAACACACAGATTCATTTATTTCAGATTACAATGTCATTTTTACAGTTATGTCAATATTTAATACACATTAGTAATTTGATCGTCAATTTAAAATAATAACTATGTATAACGACATTATGCATTGCATACATTATGATTTTAACATTAAGATTTTAACATTAATAAGTCAAATTCCTTAAGAGCCTTCCATGAGCCAACTAGCGCCGCAAATCTTAAAAAAATAATATCATCCAATATAGTCAATTTTATTAAAAAAGCTATTTACAAAATGTTTATTACGATAAATACTATTTTTTAAATGCTTATTTATAACGTGTTTCCATTTCGGTAAGTTGTAGTTCGCATAATTGCGAAAAACGGCCGTTTTTGGCACATTTGTGAACTACAACTTAGCTTGTCGCAATTATGCCATGTCTTGTATATTGAAAAATACTATTCATCCTAATAAACATTTTCTGAATAGATTTTTTAATAAAATTGATTAAATTGGAAGATATTATTTTTTCAAGATTGGCGGCGCTAGTTGGCTCATGGAAGGCCGTTAAAGGAATACAATTCGCTATCCAATAAAAGCTATATCAGTCGGCGACCAAACGTTTCGTCATCTACTTCACCATGTTTCACAATGTCAACCATGTTTGTTGTTTGAAAATCAAAATGTATTGTCCACAGTCCTTACTCTCCTGGGCTTAATCTACCTCCCGGGCAAGCTCAAACTCTGGGGGACTATTCCTGGCACCTCGGGCATGGCCGGGGAAGTTGAAGACGAAAACACGCAAATACTACGACAAATGGGCAATTTTAGACGACGGAAATCTGGCAACACCAAGAACAAGCACGTGTGAGTGTTGCCAGTGAAGAAAACAATGGCTGTGGAGGTTTGTGCCCTTAGGTAGATCTATGGCGGACTTTACAAAATATTTTTCTTTTTATATTATTATTTTAAGTATTCATTGTATCGACAACAGCAGATCAATATGGTAACACTTGTAGTACGATTTTGAATCTTACGACGCAGACACAGACCACTTACCCCATAGACCTGTACCAGGAGGGCGCCCGTGTCTGCCCGCACATGAGCGCAACATTGCTTCGCGACACCTAACCTAGAGATATTATCGACATGGACGCATCTCTATAATGCGGCACTCCTGTCCCCCGCTTCGTCTCTATGCGCTCATCGTTGACAGAATTGTTCGCTTGCAAAAGACATTGCCACATTTCAATGGTGCTTTGCCCCATCTACAAAACTACGTGACCATTTAAGCTGTACCTATCATTTTGTTGGGGACTTATTACAGGTTTCATATTGCATAATCATAATCAGTATCATTTTCTACTACTCTCGCAACTCCTATAGAAGAATAACAAAAACAATGAATAAATCGCTTCGATTTCTTACTATTTTCTGAATTCTTAATTACGCTGGGTTTTTTTTCGAATCGCAACTTGTACAAAACTTTATTTTAAACCATTAATTTTAATAAAAAACGGAGATATTTTTACATATATTCGTTATCTTGTACAACTTGCGGTTGATGGTGGGGCAGAATCTGGCATTGTCATTTGTACCGATTTCATGTCTATGGGTAAGTAGTCTGTGGACGCAGATAAGAACGGTCCAAAGTGTTGCACTTGATCTGCTGTTAACTGTACAATAAAGTGTATTTGAATTGATGTTGGAGTGACCCCAGAAGTATAATAAAGAGGAGAAACTATTCCTGTAGATAGATTAACCTATCTAAGTAGATTTTTATTAACTCGCTCGGATTGCAGCTAGTTTTTACAGTTTAGTTGATATTGCCCCTAAGGTCCAATTACTGTGTAAATGGATTATTAAACGCTGTCTTTCCCTGTAGATAGATTCGCAATCATTGTGACTAAGTTTTTGATAATTCGTCTGGTTTGCCCTTGGGTTATTAAGGGGCTGCCAGCTGTCAAACTCGAGCGCGAGACAGAAGATGTCCCGCAGCGGCGGAGTGAAGAGCACGGCAGTTTATTAATTTTGGATGAATTTTGGTAGGGAAAAAAATACACCAATTTTTAAAACAAGTTCTCGTATTTATAATACCCTACATTTTGATATATATTTCGTATGAATAACTATTTCGGTTTAGACATAATTTTCATTTTAAAAGACATGGAAGGGGTATGTTTGCGATTTTTTTTCTATCGAGCGATGTTTGTCCAATCGTGTATCGATATTTATCAGTCTCTAAATAGACACCCCAAGATTGCTATATTTTTTTTTCAGTCGTTTAATTTCAGTAGTTAGTGCCGTAGCCTTCATAGAAAAACTGAAAATCCACGCACACCCAGCCTTAAACCTATTTGCCCCTATTTTTATTAGTGTTGTTTTACCCTGTAGATACAATGTACATTTGTTAGAATTGCCCCTTAGGTTTTTTGACATCAATAAATCGTTTGAATATGAAAATCTAGGTTACTTTTTTTGTAGCTTGAATTTTATTAGCCTATAGATAGATTCACAATCTATGTAAGTAGGTTTTTTTACGTAGTTTGCACCTAGGTTCATTTACTCATTGTATTTTTATTAAGTATTGTCAAAATTGCCAGTGAGTACAATGACGGGTTGTCAAGGTTACATTTAAAAAAGAAAGAAAGTACCGCTCGCCCCGGTAGATGGCACTGACTGGTCTGATGTCATCATTAAATGCGTTGTTATTGCTTGTAACTTGGGCTTTTCGTATTTCATACCTAGTATTAATTTATACTGTATTGTTTAAATTACGCAAACGAACCAATAATAATAAATTATTCAGCTGACATTGAAATTTTTTTTAAGGGGCTGTGTTTTTTTACGATGATATCGCACTTCGGTGCAACACCATCTATTATCAACTTGAAAAGCTTGTTTTTTTCTTACAACTGTCTCTTTGAAAACCCCTCATTTCAATGCAGTTGGATTTTAAAATTTTGTTAGGATTTGGTAGTTTATGGCCCTAGGAAAAATAAACACATAAAGTAATTATTTTTTACAGTAATTATAAGAATTGGGTATAAGAAAAAAAAAGATATCACCGCCCGCGGCATTGCACTACTTTTCTATAAATCCTGTAGATTTTTCTACTATTCGAAATTGTTTTCAAAACTTATTTAAATGTAAATAATTAAGGGGAGTCGTCGTCTCTATACGGCAGCGATTCTGTCTTATCTTGCGTTACTAAAGCTAACGTTGACAGTTCTAAAAGTAGTACCATCCTTTTTATAACTTTGGTCTTTTTCTTTTCTCATGTGGTTTAGCGACCGCACCTATTTGTCAAAGTTATTCAGGCCGCCCGTAGGCCTTTGACGTGGCCTAACGACTGCTGTCAAGCGACAACAACCGGGACCAACTGCTTAACGTGCGCCCCGATGCACGGAGGGGCTCAGATGAAAGTGTCACTAGCGGACATCCATCCAAGTTGTTAACCTCGCCCAACGTTGCTTAACTTGTACGATCGTTTTATTATGTGTATGATCGTACGAGCCCCTATATAACTTTGGTGTAAGAAAGTGAGTAGTATTTTTAGACCTGTCAACCTTAGTTTAGTTTTAAAAAAACACTGTTAGAATTATTTCTATGGACAGTTGTCCGAGCGCCGACGAGTAAGCGAGTAACTATGGGATATTTTTTCACGCAAGAAACGTACAAGAGATAGTACATTCCGTGTAAATAAAAGAGACGCAACGTGTGAGTCCACGAGAGTAAAATAGCCCATGGTTACTCGCTTTACTCGCTGGTGGTAGACAACTTTTTTTTCGGGGGGAAAATCATCGTTAGCATGTACGGTGGAACACAGAGAAAGGTGTACAGGAGAGTTTTTAAGGTTGAGATATTCTCAAAAACTAGTTGACCTATTGCAAAAATTCTTTCACTGTTTGATAGATAAAAGTGAGAACTATGTAACTGTAAAAGAATTATTAAATTCGAACCAGTAGTTTTTGAGAAAATCTCAACCTTATTGAGGCCCCTGTATACTTATCTCTGTCTTCGACTGTACCTCCTTGCCACGGGGAGGCGAGGATGGTTATGTCGGACTCTTACCGACTAAAACCCCTCGGTGTTCCGTCTCGCCGCCCTATGGCGGAGTCACGGGGAGACTTGCGAATTACTTCCGCGACTACGCCGGCGTGTGTCCGGGGGGACCCTTCTCGGGGGTCTGTTAGCGGTGTGCTGGAACACATGCACGCCGACCAACTCGAGGACCTGTTACCGAGCGTTGGACTACCCTACATACCATTTACCCCATAGACTAGAATCGGTACAAATTTGCAAGCGAAAAATTCTGTCAAGCGATAGGCGCAATTAGACGAAGCGGGGGGCAGGGGCGCCATATTAAACCCGTTTCGATATCTCAAGGTTACGCGTGTCGCGAAGCAATTTTGCGCTCATGTGCGGGCAGAAACGGGGGCCCTCCTGTTACAGGTCTATGGAGTAAGTGGTCTGTGGACTACCCCGTGTCCACTCGCCCGGAAGCCCTTATTATGGGGGGAGGTTTCGGGCATACGCCAGCCTCCTCCGCCCAACTCTCCTGCGGCGGATTCGTTCGGACAATGGGCCAACCTCTTTTGCCCGCTCCTTCTGCGAACGACTGCCTTAAAGCTATCTATATTTATTTAGACTTTATATAACATTTTTTTCTAGTCATAACTTAATAATTACGTTGTATTTTCTAAGTATAAGGTAGGATCTGACAGAATATTGATGGTTTGCGGTGTGATTCAGTGATTAGTCAATATTTTTGAGACACCACAACACAGGACACTTATGTGAACATAAAATGTCCCCGGAACCCTCATCTAAGGCTGCTTTTCCGCCAGAGCTGTGCGAGGTAGCTAAGCGGTGTGAGAGGAAAAAATCCACCAATAGAATCACTGAGCTGAGCGAGGCTAGGAAAATGAAGTGATTCTATTGGTGGATTTTTTCCTCGCACACCGCTTAGCTACCTCGCACAGCTCTGGTGGAAAAGCAGCCTAATCATTGTATCTCGAAAATGTGACACTTTAGGATATGGGTCCCGGGGACATTTTATGTTCACATAAGTGTCCTCTATCGATATACGTAGGTTTCATCCTGCGCCGCTGTTTTCCAACATCCGCCAGATGGCGCTAGAAAGGTTCGAACGTTTTAGAGCCTTCCATGAGCCAACTAGAGCCGCCAATCTTAAAAAATAATCCAATATAATCAATTCTATTAAAAAAAGCTATTTACAAAATGTTTATTACGATAAATACTATTTTGTAAATGCTTATTTATAGCGTGATTCAATGTCGGTACGTTGTAGTTCGCATAATTGCGAAAAACGGCCGTTTTTGGCACATTTGTGAACTACAACTTAGCTTGTCGCAATTATGCCATGTATTGTATATTGAAAAATAGTATTCATCCTAATAAACATTTTTACAAGATTGGCGGCGCTAGTTGGCTCATGGAAGGCCCTTAATTAGTGACCACGGAATACCGAAATTGATCAATTTTATCACGGAATATCCGTGGGTGTGACAGTGTGATCTAATAGAGATTTTTCTCACTTAATCGCACTGTGAGCTCTATAGTTTTAAGAGTATTGTGTTAGGCTCAAGACAGTGTGCTTTTGTAGGACTTAGCTATTTGATATTATTTATTATAAGGTAATTAATGTAAGCACATTGTTTCACTGTAAGTATAATACAAGATAGGGATTCACAGCATTTATCCTTTTCGGAGAGTATTAGGACTTTTACGATTCTAGATCCACTTATTATTACAAAGATAAATGATAAATGGAGAAAAAAGGAACGCGTCATCAATTAAAAAACATGATTTCTAACTGCAATGTTAGACATGAATTTGAGTAATTGCACAATTACTGGATAGATGTCGCTACCGGCCCTCAGACGAGAATATGGAGACAAAATTCACGATCTGGATACGAATCACGATGGCTCTGTTGGAATAGAGCGTGCCACGGAATGGCGAGGTCCCGGGTTCGAATCCCGGTCGTGATGAAATTTTTTTCTCCATTTATCATTTAGATTTTCGTTTCGCATAGCGCATATGCAAGAATATATCAAAACATTACAAAGATAATAAGTCTTTTTACGTGGCGAATAGGACAAGCGTTCTGTATTTGTTGATTTGAAAGCACTTTCAATTTTGTACGTATTTTAATTGTAAATGTAAATTCAAAAATATGTTGACGTGCAAAAATGTACACAACGTGCTTACTTGCGGTAAAGAAATGACATTGCCACATTTCCATGGAGCTTTGCCCCACCTACAAAACTACGAGACCATTGAAGCTGTACCTATCATTTTGTTGGGGACTTATTAAAGGTTTTATATAGCATAATCACAATCAGTAGGAGTTGCGAGAGTAGTGGAAAATGATAACAAAAACAATGAATAATTCGCTTCGATTTCATACTATTTTCTGAATTCTTAATAAAACTGTTTTTTCGACTCGCAACTTGTACAAAACTTTATTTTAAACCAATAATTTTAATAAAAAAACGGAGATATTTTTACATTTATTCGTTATCTATAGGTAGGTAACGTAGGTACCGGTAGGTAGGTATATTAAGTTGTAGTGCCCTGGCAGGGTTCCTGTGAGAGTCATTAAAATGTAACACCATGTATGTAACACATGAAGCAATAAATTGATTTGATTTGATATCTTGGTCATCATGCGGTTGATGGTGGGGCAGAATCTGGCGTTGTCATTTTACTCTTTTTTTTTTAAATAATAAATGCTGTCAATTTAAGTAATCTACTTATAAATCATTGAATTTAATGTTATTACTTATGTATGATTAAATAGTTAGATAACATTATAAATTGTAATTTCGAACACTTTCGAACTTGAACTTTCTAGTTTCCCTGATTGTACTTGCAGTGAGACAATGTTACTCCACTATTTATATAAATACAATGGACCACTCACTACTAGTGCCATATCAATGTTATAGGATTGTTGAATTTTAAATAAAATACGTTTTAAGAATATAATGGATTGTTTTATTTTGAAAATCTCTTAGACAAACATATAATTTGCAATAAATATATGTTTATTCAAATGTCAAGCTTAAAACTAATACAATAATATACTTATCCGTTGAACCTTCGTCAATCAAATAACCCGCCCCTTGTCATACCCGGTGCAAAGGTACCCGTAACGCTAGCGGCGTTGATGCGCTGTATAGCTATGGCTAACCTTTGCACCAGGTAGGACCCGGAGCGAGAGTCACAACCCCTCTCTCTAAGGCGACGGCTTATCTCAGTTATAAATTGTTTTGATGAATATAATTAAGTTATTTTAATTTTCTAATATACAGGGTGTATGCAGCCAAGGGGAGGGTGTTCAGTATCGGTAACTGAACAACTGTTGTTCTACTTTTCGAATAAAAAATAAAAATAAATTAATGTCTCGTACAAATCGATCACCTGACCGGTATGTAAGAAAAGTCGAAAAATAAATTCGTGAAAATCGAAAAGTCGTAGAACAAATTCCAGTTTCCGTTTCACCTGTATAGTCATGAATTTTGTATTAAAATATTAAATAAATGCTTCTTTGAACTATAAATTAAATATTATAAATAAGAATGGACGGCACACTTCACGAAACGATATGAGTTTAATTATAAAATAAATACTAAAATCCCACCATCTACAAGTCTTGTAGCTACTAGAGTTTAGTGGTTGTTTACCCGCAGAGAGATGGTTTTATCTCGGTAGTACAGCTAACAGCAGATCAAGTGCAACTCTTTGGACCGTTCTTATCCTGAGAGTACGGTGGAACACACCCCACCAAGCAAATGTTGTACAAGGGGTGTGTACTTTATTTTGATACAATTTAGCGTTTACATAATTATTGGCCACAGTTTAGCATACTTATTTTTGCGATTTGAAGTTGTTACATGAATTTGAATTTTAAGGATGTTTCTATATTATTACTCATGACTGTACACAGTAGCGGATTATCCTAAAGGCAAACTAGGCACGTGCCTAGGGGCGCGAGGTCACAAAGGGGCGCGCGCACTGAAGGCGTTTAGTTGACGAAACCCCAAAATAAGTACCTAGTACTTACATAAAATAAAAAGTCATTATATAAAGCCAGATTCGGACTCTGGTAAAACCTGCGTTTTCACGCCAGGCATTGTCACGAATTCGATAATATTATGTCGTTTTCAGTGTTATTGTGATTTTTTGACGTGACAACGTCTTATAAATTGGTTTGCCGGGTGACACTTCAAGAAACTGCGTTACGCTCCGCTCACGTTATGCGCTCACAATGAGAGCGAGTGAGAGGCACGCGTCCCTTCCACTCGGGCATGGTTAGCCCGCCTAAGAGCGACAGAGACAGACATAAAAAGTTGTCACGTAAAACTTTCGCCCGTATACCGACTTTACAGGCAACCATTTTTTTTTTTTTAATCTAGGTTTTTGTGAGGCTTCTGTCACCCGGTGACCATGCCAGCCTCATTGGAACCCAACAAACAGGCCCATCAGGAAGGGGCTCCCTGGACGCAAAGGAGTATCTGACGAACCTATATATCTGCACCGCCTGTGTAGAGATTGGGTTGGATAAGATTACATTAATGCCTCCGTTTCTTAATTCCAACCCGGCCATGTACATGTCTCTGTTGGCTTTATTCCGGTCACACTCCAGCACAAAGTGTAAAAGGTCCTCTGCTGTGTTACAAGTACTGCAATCTGCTGACTCAATCACACGCATCACTTTATTCTTTTTTTTGTGATTCTAAATCCACCTTTAGAGTTTCCAAAGTGCTCCCCGTCTACTTCATTGCACCTACATCGCCAGATTCCATAACAGAAGTTGGTAAAACTTAAAAACCGAGGGGCGCCGGCGAGGTGCTAGCCTAGGGCGCTGTCGACATTTAATCCGCCTCTGGGTGTACAGGAGTTTTTAAGGTTGAGATTATCAAAAACTACTTGACCTATTACAAAAATTATTTCAGTGTTTGATAGATGAAAGTGAAAACTATGTAACTGTAAAATAATTATTAAACTCGGTCCAGTAGTTTTTGAGAAAATCTCAACCTTATTGAGGCCCCTGTATACTTATCTCTGTCTTCGACTGTACTAATACTATTGAGGGGCTCGTAGTGCAGTTGCGAGTACACGTTGAAGACGATCGTACAGGTTAAGCAACGTTGGGCGAGGTCAGGACCTGGGGGTGACCGCTAGTGACACTTTCATCTGAGCCCCTCCGTGCCTCGGGGCGCACGTTAAGTAGTTGGTCCCGGTTGCTGTCGCTTGACAGCAGTCGTTAGGCCACGTCAGAGGCCTACGGGCGGCCTGAATAACTCTGACAAATAGGTTTGGTCACTAAACCACACGAGAAAGGAAGGAATGTCAAATCATTCTGCCGCGGGGAAGCAACCACTAAAACTTCACGTTGTAAGTAAGTATCCGTGTCAGTAGTAGTCTGGTACGGGCGCGCAGGCAATTTTAACGAAATCCTCGTAACGGACTATTCCGTTAATAGACACGTTCGCTTCACGGAATATGTTGTCCACCTGCGAAACGATATTATTTTATTCATTTATAAACTCATGTCTGCGGGGCTAGCACGAGCGTTAGCGGTCGACGCAATACCGCGAGGCTGTCTGCCTTGTAATAATGTCAGTTCTGACTCGTGCTACAAGGGCAATCATCGAGTTATGCAAGGAATCCTTGATAAGAGCACAAAACTTCACAAACACTACTACTTTCGAGCACTCCAATTAAGAGCCTTCATAGAGCCAACTAGCGCCGCCAATCTTAAAAAATAATATCTTCCAATTTAATCAATTTTATTAAAAAAGCTATTTACAAAATGTTTATTACGATAAATACTATTTTTCAATATACAATACATGGCATAATTGCGACAAGCTAAGTTGTAGTTCATAAATGTGCCAAAAACGGCAGTTTTTTGCAATTATGCGAACTACAACTTACCGACATTGAATCACGTTATAAATAAGTATTTAAAAAATAGTATTTATCGTAATAAACATTTCGTAAAAAGCTTTTTTAATAAAATTGATTATATTGGATTATTTTTTTAAGATTGGCGGCGCTAGTTGGCTCATGGAAGACCCTAAACGTAGAGAGAGTATCTCTCTCTCTACGGCCCTAAATGATATTATTTTATTATTATTAGTTTTATGAATGGACTGGACAATTTGTCATTTGCCCATTTTATGTTACAGAATATTATAACCCCTTCTTGTTAATCTTGCAAACTCTAGAGTTAGCGACTTCATTCGACGGTCTGGTCTGTGAGATCCCAGCTTAAGGGCCTGCTACTACGTCCCGCATGAAGATATCGTGGCGGGACAAGGTGACAAATGTTGAGGTGTTGAACCGTATGGATAAAAAGTTGGAACTTTTAAAGGAGGTCAAGCGACGGAAGCTCCAATATTTCGGTCACATTATGCGGAACCCCCGATATAACCTGCTGCAATTAATCATCCAGGGCAAAAATTGGGAAGAGGAGCGTTGGCAGGAGAAGACACTCTTGGCTGAAGAATTTACGTGATTGGTTCGGCTGCACCGGCTCCTTGTTCCGGGCAGCCGGACAGAGGGTGAAAATTGCCATGATGTTGTCCAACCTTCGATGAGAAGAGGAACGTTGAGAAGAAGAAGACTACGTCCCTATCGACTCACCTCTCTGGCGGACAGTCCCTCGCCCCAGTTCTGCAGCAGATTCCGCAGCTGTCTCGCCGGCAGCACGCCCTTCTTATCAGTATCAGCGGCTTTGAAGGCATTCACTACCTGCCAGACAGAATTAGTTCATCATCATTATCAGTCCATTTATATGTCCCCTCTTACATTGAGGGAGCTCGGGCCTGAGGAACCTGGGACCTCCATATCGCAAGTCCATTGACCCAACCACTGAGCCACCGAGATCTCTTATGTTCATAATTAAATCATAATAAATAAACATGCATGGTGGCTCGGTGGTTGGGTCAATGGACTTGCAATATGGAGGTCCCAGGTTCGATTCCCAGCTAGGGCAGCCATGTACCAATGAGTTATCCTCGGTTTTTCGAAAGAATAACTTACGTACATTTACCGAATGCTCTCAAAACGGTGAAGGAAAACATCGTGATGAAACCTGCATGCCCTTGGAAAAAAATCTAAGGCATGTGAAATCCACCAATCCGCAGTGGGCCCGCGTGGTGGAACATGGCCCTAGCTCCCTGGATGTAAGGGAAGGTCTGTGCCCGAGCAGTGGGGCAATATAAATAGACTGATGATGATGAAACATGCATGGAACGCACGATGCCCGGTATATCTCACGCGACAGAGTGAGAAACGAGACCATCCGCCTGCAGACTCGTGTCACCGACATGGGCAAACGAGTGGCAAAACTGAATCTGACGCCGAAACGATGGTCGATGGAGTAAGTGCGTTCTAATGTGGAGACCCCGGACGGGTCGGAAGAAGGCGTATTACAGGATAGATGACTATTTAAACGATGAACATTCGTGGTGCGTGTCGCCGGGTCCGCATGAGGGATAAAGTCTAGATTACTAACAATAATAATAGTTGTGTAATACCTAGTTATTAAGTAATTGTGTATTATTATTATATTATTTTAAAAGATGTGCTGCTGAGAGTTTTTTGACACTTTCTCCTCAGCGTTGGCACCTTGTCCTTGCAAAGTGGTGTAAATGTAAATTCTAAATATGTCGACGTGCAAAAATTTACACAACGTGCTTATTTGCAATAAAGAAATTTGACTTTGACTTTGGGTAGAAGCGTGGGCAGACCACCGGCCAGATGGGCCGACGACATCAAGAGCCCTGGCTCGGGGTGGACCAGACAACCTTGGGATCGGGCCACATGGAGGATTCATGGAGAGGCATATGCCCCTGGGCATGCTGTATGCTGCTGAAGAAGAAGAAATAAACATGAACTGGCCTCGCTAGGTAGATTTTCAGCTCGCGAGTGTATGTGCATGACTTCCAAGAAATCCGCAAACGACATCTTGCCACCCTTTCCTTTCAAGTATCCTGAAAAGATATTATTATTTTTCATTATTGTTATCCAAATTAATTTAATATAGCTAATACAAAATTATGAAATGTATAGTGCATTAGTTTAAGACTGTAATGCTATACATTTAAATGAAATGACATAACATGTGTATGCAATTAAATAAATTGAAATTGAAATAATAAATAAATGAATAAATTATCATTAAATAATAACTCTACAATCTCTGGCCAGGTTAGCAATGAGTTTCCTCGTTTTTTTTTAAAGTTTTCATGTCAGGCACACATAGACTGATTTGTCTACGCAGGCACATGAGCCAACTAGCGCCGCCAATCTTAAAAAAATCATATTTCCCAATTTAATCATTTTTATTAAAAAAAAACTATGTACAAAATGTTTATTACGATAAATACTATTTTTTAAATGCTTATTTATAACGTGATTCAATGTCGGTAAGTTGTAGTTCGCATAATTGCGAAAAACGGCCATTTTTGGCACATTTGTGAACTACAACTTAGCTTGTCGCAATTAGGCCATGTATTGTATAATGAAAAATAGTATTCATCCTAATAAACATTTTGTAAATAGCTTTTTTAATAAAATCGATTAAATTGGAAGATATTATTTTTTCAAGAGTGATGGTGCTAGTTGGCTCATGGAAGGCACTTAAATGATATCAATTTGTTCAGTGGGTTGTGTGTGTGCTTGTATGAGGGTGTAAGAGAGTGTGTGTGTGTGTGTGTGAAAGAGAGAGAGCGTGAAATAATTTCCAATTTGTTTGTATTGTATCATAAAATGTATTGGTTCCACAAACCTGCGAGTTCCTGTATGGTTGGACTCATGCCGAGAGACCTCATGACCACAGTCAACTCGTCCAGCGACGTGATCTGCCCGGAGCGGGCAAACAGGTAGAAACATTCACGGAACTCTGTGCATTTAACATATTATTGTCAAGCGTAGTGTGACGTAGCCGCAGCCCAAATCAAGTGTCTTATTTTGTAAACAAATATGATTGTCTAATTACCTGTTGTGATGTAACACTGAAGGAACTGATTGATCGAACATCATTGTGAAAATAAAGTAATCCGATCTAATAATGTGAAAATAACTGCAATAATCACACTTAAAATGTTGGTAGGATAGGGTAGTTTTTGTTTACAAATTAAGACACTTGATATGGGTTTCGGTATATATACCTACTTAGAAATGTGTCGCTAAAAGATTTTTTGCCACTTTTGCAGCCTTGGCACCTTTTCCATGCAAAGTGGTGTAAATGTTAATTCCAATAAAATATTGCTGTGTATAAACATATACAACGTATTTACTTGCAATAAAGAGAGATGAATCTGAATCAAATTAGAATCGTATTAGACAAGTATCGAAATTACAGCACCTTTGTGAATATTATAAGGAAAAATCTAGGGCATAGATACAGTTATCCCATACATTTTGCACGCTTTTTAAACAAGCTCATTGGTATTAAATCTATATATTTAACAAAGGTATTTATGAAATAACTCTTTATTGATGACTTATCCGTTTTTTAAGAGTGATAACCATACAATTTTCCAATTAGATTATCGAATAAGATAAGGATTTATAGAACACATACCATCAATATCTTGTTCTTTGAAATACCGCGCCTGTAACACATTGAGATTATATTAAAATGCACTAGAAACAAAGTTTAATTAAGTTTTAATTAGATATGTACAATATACTTACCATTATTAGTAATTTATTAGAAAATAAAGGAAATCAAAAGTTTGAACACAAAAAAGAAAGTAACTTTTTTGACAATGACAATTTAAGAGCAAGTTTCATATGAAAGAAAGAAATGGCTAGACTACTGGTAGAGCGCTATCCTTCTTATGCTTATGACTTATACTAATTATTTAGCCACAAACACGCATTTTTGCTTTTTTATGACGATTTTGCACGATTATGAGTTATTCGTCTTCATTATGCTTCATTTAGGCATTTACTATTTCGCTTACTTCAATTACTCATGAGCAAAAAGAGACACATATTGGCTGTCGATTGCGCTAGAATCGCAACTATAAATGCACTAACAAAACGAGAAATATTTTTAATCTGTACCAAACAAAATGGATGACGAATCAGCTGACAGTTATGAAGGTCTATTTTTCCATGGTGTAATTCCCTTGATTTTGAAGTAATTATTACATAAAACATCGCCTAAACCCATGTTTTATGTTTCACACGTTAAATACAGCCTCGCTACACCCTGAAACTGATGGATTTCGGTCATTGCGTTCGGTAAGTCAGCACTTTTGATTCTCCTTAGCGTAATTCAATTTTGCATTCAATATATTACAATTTTCTTTATGACCGTGTCCTTTACCTTGCTAGCTCAAGGTACATAGGTCTATAGCTAATGTATGTAAATAATGCATTGATCTAGGATACATGTACATAAAAGTACATAGTCGGTTCGCTTATACCTATATACATACGTATACCTATGGTATACATTATAGCATATTTACGGAAGACTGTAGATATTTACATAACGTTCAATACATTGTTGTTTGTTATCTCCCATAAATAACCCACCAATTGGAAGGCTTAAGAATTGACTGTATTCCAAAAAAATGGACTAAAGTAAAGGTCCATAACCAAATGACAATGCCGGATTCTGCCCCACCATCAACCGCATCATGAACAAGATAACGAATAAATGTAAAAATATATCCGTTTTTTATTAAAATTATTAGTTTAAAATAAAGTTTTGTACAATATGCGAGTCGAAAAAACAGCTTTATTAAGAATTCAGAAAATAGTAAGAAATCGAAGCGAATTATTCATTGTCTTTGTTATCATTTTCTACTACTCTCGCAACTACTACTGATTATGATTATGCAATATGAAACCAGTAATAAGTCCCCAACAAAATGATAGGTACAGCTTCAATGGTCACATAGTTTTGAAGGTGGGGCAAAGCTCCATTGAAATGTAGCAATGTCATTTGTATGAGACCCAAGGGGTCGTTTTATATCTTAGTAGTTTTATATAATACCTGTATAAAACCATGCCAACCCAGTAACAGTAACCTTAGACTTTTATCTCAGAAATGCAGGTTTCCTCATGTTTTTCTTTGCCGTTTTTGAAAGCATTCAGTAAATGTACGTAAATTGTCTTTGGAAAGCCCCTAAGGAAATCTCATTGGCAGCAGGAGGTACAGGCCTCTATAAGGTTGAAACTATCCCAAGAACTGCTTCATCGTTTTTTTTTTTAATCTAGGTTTTTTCGAGGCTTTTGTCACTTGGTGACCATGCCAGCCTCATTGGAACTCAACAAATAGGCCCATCAGACCCCCCTACGACCAGGAAGGGGCTCCCTGGACGCAAAGGAGTATCTGACGAACCTATATATCTGCACCGCCTGTGTAGAGATTGGGTTGGACAAGATTACATTAATGCCTCCGTTTCTTAATTCATCGGTTATAAAAAATATTTTACCAAGACAGTTTATACTGTGTAATTGACAAGGTCTAAAAATTACAAACATCCTAAAATGAAAAATAGCATTTCAAGATATTGTCTCTGTGAATACGTTGAATTTTTTTCAGAATTTTTTTCGTACATTTTTTTTTCCTTGCTGATCTGCCATCAGTCCATATGGACTTTTATCAGATGTGTTGAATGTCAGGTAGTGTGCAGGTGCTACATTCAGCAACGCAGCTCCCCTCATGTGCTAGTGCTCGGTGGGACAAGCGAGAAATTCGTAGATAAATTCCGAGAAAAAAGATGTTTTGTGTACAATTAGGCATTCCGGAAGTACTGTGGCTCTGACGTAGTAGGCAAAGGGAATCTAACCCATACAGCCAAGGAATACATTGTATTTTTGTTTGTAACACTTTTTCAATGATTTCTAGTATATCAGAATCATATTTGGCGAGTCCACAAGAAAAATGGCAATGAACACACTCTTACAAATACCGAAAACGTCCGAAACATGTGTATTCACCGATTTTGGAACGACAATATTTCAGTATTGTGACTTCATCTTAAGTTACTTACGCCCTTTTTAATTTTAACGATCTTAACTTTTTAAATAATGAAATGACGGTATTATAATTAAAGAAAAAAAATATGATTACCTATAATTTCATGAAAACGTTATTCTGTTTATTTATTTATTTTATTTATACAATATAGTTTACAGAGTAATATCTCCAAAACACTATATGTCATTCACAAATAATTCAAAATATAATAATCTATATAAATTAACATTACAAACATAAAAAATAACATTACAAACATTCACTTACTGTTACTACTCTTGTATAGGTTCTCTTGAAAATGGCGGGAAACGGCGGTTGCAAAATTATTTGATAATTTTTGTTTTATTGTGTAGGTACAGTGGTTATTTTGAGATCAATATCACGTTAAATTAATCAGAAAATGTTCGCGAGTGACAGTATAGTGAATTTGTTGGATAATTTGAGCAAGATCGTGTTTCAAGCTTTTATCAAGAGTTTCCGCTACAAGCTCGGGAGTGAACGTGACTGTCGAGCTGCTTCGTCCAGAGTGATGACGCTACGGCGTCTCCTCTGGATGAAGACAAGAAGACGCGGCTGCCCAGGGTGAAGACGCTACTGCGACTCCCATGGAGGAAGATAGAAGACTATTATATATTGAATTTTCTGTAACATGACATTGGCAAAGGACGAACTGTCGAGGCCATTAATAAAATAAGTAAATAATACTCTTGTATACTGTTTTATGCATTATAGAGAATCGTGAGTACATAGATATCTCTTTAGATTCTTTAGGAATCAAAGTCTCAATGAAAGCACCTTTATCTCTGAGTACTACACAGATTATTTTTGTCCCGTCATCTCGTACCAACGTTTTATTACAACATTATCTAATCTTATCATCGGTAATGATGTGGTAAACTCGCAGACTGCCATTAGTAAAACATTATCTCTTAAATAGCTTGGGCCAATGACAAAGTCCATAAATACTGAATATGTACTTTGGTTATCTTATATTATTGTGATCTTATTCCCATCTTTCTTACTTTATAACTTTTACTTATTACATTATTAACGCAACGTTCAAATAATATCAGCTGTTGACGCCATCTTGTAAACAAAACAAAACTAGAGCCGCCGTGGCTAAACCACAAAACTAGGGCTTTGGTTGAATGGTGTCGTTCAATTAAAGTGCTAGCTGTTCAATTCAATCAAACGTCTATTTTAACCAGTTGACTGCGACATATATACCAGGCAATATTTGTACACACAAACTTATCGTTCTTCAGTAAAAGTGTGACAGCCACTCATATAACACATGGTATAAATATAAACTGGCGCCGGTGTCGTATAGGTTAGCCAAGTCCCATATACATCCTCGGGCCCCAGGTCTACAATCGGCTATCGGCATCCGCCATGTCTTTTAAAAATAAACTGAAGGTCTGGCTGCTAAAAAGAAATCTCGAACAAGAAACTGTAATATAACTGTTTATATACAAGTTAAAATATTATATACAAATTATTACAATCGTAAATTATATCGTAAAATTAATTAATCTATGAAAACCCTATTTCTTTTCAGCTTCAGTCAAGTACCTGAAGAATCGACATAAGAACAGAACAATGGGAGCTCATTACGTTAACTATATCAAAATAAAAACTAATTTTGACCATTTTAAAATATCATAAAATATAAAAAAAATACTTAAATCATTAGCTAATTTTAGAGATTCTAGTCTCAAGGTGAAACTAATTTATTTTTCGTTAATTATTATCGTTTTATGTTGACAAATCAATATTTAATTCCATTTTTAATAAAAAGTATATATTTTATTATTTAATAATCAATGTTGATCTATTTAATAGTTTACCAAAGATTGTACATAGTTTTGTGATAGAAATACAGTATAGAAAAGAAACAAATACGTGTATTAAATGTATATGCTATTAAGTTTGTGGAATTCATTTAACGTAGACGATAGAGACAAAGATATATGTGATAATAAGAAAGAAAAGGACAAGAAGATGGCGGCTACGATGGCTGAAACTCCTCCTCCGCAGCTGATCACCAATATAGAATGGAGTATGATGGACAAATCTAAATTTTTTCCATTGTACACGTTGAGCAGCTTCACAGGTATGAAAATTATCTAGTCTATTCATTATCATCATAATTTGGGTGACCCTTGTGCGTAGTATCGTTTACTCGTGACCTGTCGTGAACTCCGGTCATTGTCATTATTGTATCGAGGTCGGGTATTATTGTACTATAAAATAAATAAATAAATAGAAAGAAAGAAGAAAGATAACAGATTCATTTAACAGAAGAAGAACAAGTAAAGTGCAAATACAAGTAGATATAGGTACAAATATAGGCTTGGCTCTGTCAGTGGTGTCAAAATGGCATCAGCTCAGCATAGTGCTGCGGCCTGACTAAGTAAATTAAGTACGAGTATTATAATCCATTATTGAACAGAATATAACAAACTTAAATAAGTAACAAAGTCAATGGCAATAAAGTGGCAAAAATATTATTAACATTTCTAAAATACCATAAAAAATTCACGACAAAACAACTCGCAACGATCCAAAAATACCAGCTGTTGACGCCATCTTGTAAACAAAACGACACTAGAGCCGCCGTGGCGGACAAACATACTAATTCTATGTTACGGCGGCTTTTCAGTTAGCTGAGGTGTTGAACGTTTTAAACGTCATAATGGTTCAACTACAAAACTAGGTGTGTGATTGAATGGCGTTGTTCAAATAACCAGCTAGATGTTCAATCAATCGTCTATTTAAACCAGTTCACTGCGACATATACAACGGTTTGTATATGTCGCAGTGAACTGGTTTTAAAAAAGCTATTTACAAAATGTTTATTACGATAAATACTATTTTTTAAATGCTTATTTTATAACGTGATTCAATCTCGGTAAGTTGTAGTTCGCATAATTGCGAAAAACGGCCGTTTTTAGCACATTTGTGAACTACAACTTAGCTTGTCGCAATTATGCCATGTATTGTATATTGAAAAATAGTATTCATCCTAATAAACATTTCGTAAATAGCTTTTTTAATCAAATTGATTAAATTGGAAGATATTATTATTTCAAGATTGGCGGCGCTAGTTGGCTCATATCAGGCCCTTAAGTTTACAGCATGTGTGTTTGTTTCTAGTCCGTTGCGCCCTCTATCCGCTGACACTAGTGAAGACTCAGATCCAGCTGCAGCGCCGCAAGGAGGCCTACTCGGGCATAGCGGACGCGATCACAAAGATATACAGAAACGACGGCTTCTCAGGCCTGTACAGAGGGTTCTGGGTGTCCAGCGTGAGTATACAGGCTTAATTTGTAATGGTTATGATAATAAATAATCTTAAAGGGGTCAGGTTTTTTGGGCAGTGTCTTAATTTGACATGGAAGCGCGTTATAAATAAGCATTTAAAAAATAGTATTTATCGTAATAAAGATTTTGTACATAGCTTATTTATTATTTTTATTATGTTTGTGTGTATGTATGTATATTTATATATTTGTTTATTTATTTGTGTACATATTTCAACATTATATATGCAGTAAATATATTAATTCGTTATGTAAGTATGTAAATGTTAATTATCTGAGTATTAGATATATGTAATTAAGTACTTATTAGTAAGTATTAATTATTTTAGTAGTCTAATCCATATATTTCTTCCTTTCTACGTGTTGCACTGTAAGCCGCCTCTTCCAAAAGAATAAATTCTCTACCTGAAGGTTGTCTGGAAGGGATCACTCTCAGCGATAAGACCGCCTGTTGTATAAAATTATGTTAGCTAAGTGTGAAAACTATGTATTCTTTTTTGTGCAATAAAGTATATTTATCTTATCTTATTATTAAAAATGGATTATATTGGTAATTATTATTTTTTATAGATTGGCGGCGCTAGTTGGCTCATTAAGAGTATTTGATAGTTCCAAGCGACTTTTTTTTGTCTTTGTAATAGATGTTATGTTCTTTTGTACTCTAGTGTCGATAAAAAAATTGCCGTAATTGTGTTTTTTCTTCAGTTTCAGATAATTTCGGGCGTGTTCTATATTACAACATACGAAGGTGTGAAACATGAGTTAGGCAATTATGACCTCAGCCACAGGACAAAGGTATGCATAGTACACTCAAAACCAAGTCAAATGTAACACTATTAACTTTGTACAGTTCAAATACATAAAAGACATTGCCACATTTCAATGGAGGTTTGCCCCACCTACAAAACTACGGGACCATTTAAGCTGTACCTATCATTTTGTTGAGGACTTATTACAGGTTTCATATTGCATAATCATAATCAGTATCATTTTATACTACTCTCGCAACTCCTATAGAAGAATAATAAGAACAATGAATAATTCGCTTCGATTTCTTACTATTTTCTGAATTCTTATTTAGGCTGTTTTTTTCGACTAGCTAGATGTACAAGACTTTGTTTTAAACCAATAATTTTATTAAAAAAACGGAGATATTTTTACATTTATTCGTTATCTTGTACATGTTGCGGATGATGGTGGGGCAGAATCTGGCATTGTCATTTCTCGTAAGGTATATAATGTTAAAAATAAGTGGGAAAAATTGCAATTTTGAAATACAAATACGTACTCATAAATAACAGTTAATATATTCAGCTTCTTTAGAATTAAAACTATAGTGAGTCATTACTACAAATTACTATATATAAACGGATATCACTTACTTATATTGTTGAAGTCTGCAATTAGACCGACAGTCTTACCAAACGAAGAAACGTCACCGGCGATGCGGGCGTGGCGCGCTCACCTTGAAAAAGACCGTCGAAATCGGTCGAAACTGTCGGCTGAATTTAAAAATTATTATATACAAACGCATATCACTCACTTATATTGTTGAAGTCGGCAATTAGACCGACAGTTTCGACCGATTTCGACGGTCTTTTTCAAGGTGAGCTCGCCACGCCCGAAAGATACCGTCGAAATCGGTCGAAACTGTCGGTCTAATTGCCGATTTCAACAATATAAGTGAGTGATATCCGTTTATATACAGGGTGTAACGTAAAGGGTATATGAAGCCGAAGGGAGGGTGTTCAGTATCGGTAACTGAACAACTTTTGTTCTACGACTTTTCGATTTTCGCGAATTTATTTTTTGGCTTTTCATATATTTCGTACCGATCAGCTGATCGATTTGTATGAGACATTAATTTATTATTATTTTTTATCCGAAAAGTCGTAGAACAAAAGTTGTTCAGTTACCGATACTGAACACCCTCCCTTCGGCTTCATATACCCTTTACGTTACACCCTGTATAATAACTATTACTATTGTTAGTAATCTACAGTTTATCCCTCATGCGGAACCGGCGACACACACCATGCATGTTCATCGTTTCTGATCTGATAGTAACCCATTTCTTTCAGTCGTTCATAGGCGGCGGCTGCGCATCATTAGTGGGTCAGACCATCATCGTGCCGTTCGATGTCCTCAGCCAGCATCTCATGGTGCTGGGACTCGTCAAGGGCAGAGCGGGAGGCAGCAGGAACCCGGTGAGTACGCATTGTGCCGCAGACCATCATCATCAGTCTATTTATATTGCCCCACTGCTCGGGCACATACCTTCCCATACATCGAGGGAGCTGGGGCCATGATCCAACACGCGGACCCACTGCGGATTGGCGGATTTCACCTTAGATTATTTTTCTTCTACGGCGTGCAGGTTTCATCACGATGTTTTCCTTCACCGTTTTGAGAGCACTCGGTAAATGTACGTAAGTTTTTCCGTCGATAAAAACGAGGATAACTCATTGGTACAGTCGAAGACAGAGATAAGTATACAGGGGGCCTCAATAAGGTTGAGATTTTTTCAAAAACTACTGGACCGAATGTAATAATTCTATTACAGTTACATAGTTTTAACTTTTATCTATCAAACAGTGAAAGCATTTTTGCAATAGGTCAAGTAGTTGTTGAGAAAATCTTAACTTTAAAAACTGTCCTGTACACCTTTTCTGTGTTCCACCGTACATGGCTGTCCTGGCTGGGAATCGAACCTGGGACCTCCGTATCGCAAGTAGGGCTACCACCCCTCCGGGTTTGAATGGTGCATATCCGGGCTACACCACGCACAAAGTGTTTAGTGTAATTTAATTAGCTTGGCACAATGGAAGACAGAGAATCGCAAATAAAAAAAGAAAAGAAATACGAATCTAATTTTCAACAATCGTGGTTAGAAAATGAGAAGTACAGAAAATGGGTCAGAAAAGTCGATGAAAAAAAAACCGGATTTAAAATATTGTTTTATTTAATAAAAAGACATTGCCATATTTCAATGGAGCTTTGCCCCACCTACAAAACTACGTGACTATTTAAGCTGTACCTATCATTTTGTTGGGGACTTATTACAGGATTCATATTGCATAATCATAATCAGTATCATTTTCTACTACTCTCGCAACTCCTATAGAAGAATAACAAAAACAATGAATAAATCGCTTCGATATCTTACTATGTTCTGGATTAAGCTGTTTTTTCGACTCGCAACTTGTACAAAACTTTATTTTAAACCAATAATTTTAATAAAAAACGGAGATATTTTTACATTTATTCGTTATCTTGTACAACTTGCGGTTGATGGTGGGACAGAATCTGGCATTGTCATTTGTTGTACCGATTTCATGTCCATTGGGTAAGTGGTCTGTGTTGCATCGGTACGATCCCCGAACTCTTGTCGTTTCTTGTATAATTAGTATATTGTTATTCAATAAATCTTACAAACAAATATAATAAAACTAAACTACTTCAAAATACATTAAAAACTGAACTAAAAATCTACCTAATTAAAAACATTCTAAAAAACTCTTCCCTCTTGGGAGGGTGCCCATCACGCTGGCGGCATTCCCGCGCTGGATGGCCAGGCTCAGCCTCTGCGCGAGCGCGCCGCCAGCACGAGGGTCACGCGTCGCCTCCCTCAGGCGCTTGCTGAGCTCCTTGTGAAGCGCGTGTGCTCTCGGGCCCCACGGACCAAGTGTCTCGACGCCAAAGGGGACAAAGTCGTATTGGGCGTCGAGACACCTGTATTTGCCCAACTATATTGTGGTATATGCGAATCTGATAGTGAATAATAATCATACCTATATATCATACCTCATATCCATTATTATTTAGTAAAAGTATAATAGGTATATAGTATTTATCGTAATATATATTGCATATTGTTATATATTGTATGACATTATATATAATATTTATCGTATTTATTGATGTTATGCACTTTTGTTAATTGTTCACATGTGTATTTATTTAAATGTCTTGTAGAATGTATTATGAATAGCGACACCCGCTTACAAATGCTTTTATCAACTATTCAAAGGTTGACTGGAAGAAATCCCCTGAGCGGGATAAGTCCGCCTTTGTACTGATTTAGTCTCTGTCTGTAATTTGTCCAGTGTTATTTCTGTAAAAATTTGTACAATAAAGTGTATACAAACAAACCTATACTTTTATTTGACAGAAAATCAACCCTCTTGGTTTGGATTTGGACAAGCGCATCTCGAAGGCTGCCCTGGCGCGCGAGGTGGCCCTGCGCGTGTACCAGCTGCACGGCGCGCTCGGCTACTACCGCGGCTACGCGGCCTCGCTCGCCGCGTACGTGCCCAACTCAGCGCTGTGGTGGGCGCTCTACACGGCGTACCAGGGTCAGTGGAACTCACTAGACAAGCGTATCTGATACTGACCTATATTTACTAGCCAATACCACCGTCGGATCATTATCCGGCGAGCTCATGCCCGGGTAGAGAGGGTATACCTCAAGGCCCGCACTTCTCCCCCGAAGTTAGGGGTGAAAAGACCCGGTCGTCGATACTGGCCTAGTGATATTCGGCTAGTAATACTCGGCTAGCAATACTAGTGATACTTGTCTAGTAATACAAGAGATACTCGGCTAGTTAGTAATACTAGTGATATGTGTCGAGTAATACTAGTGATACTTGTCGAGTAATACTAGTGATACGTGTCTAGTAATACTAGAGATACTTGTCTAGTGATACTTGTCTAGTAATACTAGTGATACTTGTCTAGTAATACAAGAGATACTTATATCACTTTTTAAACTTTCACGGTTTGTATACATTATAATTAGATAAAACGGGAATTACCGTGTTATCTAATTAACAAGAGATACTTGTCTAGTAATGCTAGTGATACTTGTCGAGTAATACTAGTGATAGTTGTCTAGTGATACAAGAGATACATGGCTAGTAATACTAGTGATAAGTGTCTAGTAATACTAGTGATACTTGACGAGTAATACTAGTGATACGTGTCTAGTAATACTAGTGATATATGTCTAGTAATACTAGTGATATATGTCTAGTGATACTTGTCTTGTCACTTCAGTTTACTGATTCTATGAGCAATGTCAACCACTTTTGTCTTCTGGCGGATATACTCGTTTCTTATTCTATCTAACAGAGAAATGCCAAGCATAGCTCTTTCCATAGCGACAAGAGAGCAATGTTCCTTATCTCATAGTTCCATAACTCGCCTTGTTCCAGACGAGTTACTCAAGATCAGTCCGTCGTGGGTGTCGCACTTACTGATCCAGTGCACCGCGGGCACGCTCGGCGGGTTCACCACGACCATACTCACCAACCCGCTGGACATAGTGCGAGCGAGACTACAGGTATATAGATTATTTAGACTCGACAGTTCGTCATTTGCCAACGTCATGATACAGAGTAGTCATAAGATATTATAGTCTTCATGTCTTCATCCAGAGGAGACGCCGTAGCGTCGTCACTCTGGATGAAGCAGCTCGACAGTCACGTTCACTCCCGAGCTCGGAGCGGGACTCTTGACTATAGAACGAAACTAGTACACCGATTGTGAAAATTATTTTACTAGTATTAGCTTAGAGTCATCATCATCAGTCTATTTATATTGCCCCACTGCTCGGGCACAGACCTTCCCTTACCTTACGAGGGAGCTGGGGCCATGATCCACCACGCGGGCCCAGTGCGGGTTGGCGGATTTCACATGCCTTAGATTTTTCTTCTACGACATGCAGGTTTCATCACGATGTTTTCCTTCACCGTTTTGAGAGCACTCGGTAAATTTAGAGTACTTACTATGTAATTCAGAATTTGAATTACGCATTATCCATGCTCGGTGAATAAATTAGAACATGATGAAAAAATTGTTGCCATGGGCAGGACTTGAACCTGCGACCTTGTCATTCCGTGACACGCTCTTACCAACTGAGCCACCACAGGCCACGCCGCGCCCACCGAAAATCTTAATCTACTATGTAATTGTAATTTTTTTCAATTTTGTTTAGATAATCTCAACCTTAAGGACGTTAGATTCGAAAACGGTTAGAAGGGTCTATGCGGTTGGCATCCCATCTCTTAAGAGCCTTCCTAGAGCCAACTAGCGCCGCCAATCTTAAAAAAATAATATCTTCCAATATAATCAATTTTATTAAAAAAGCTACGTTCACATTGTTTATTGCTATAAATATTATTTTTTAAATGCTTATTTGTAACGTGATTCAATGTAGGTAAGTTGTAGTTCACATAATTGCGAAAAACGGCCGTTTCTAGCACATTTGTGAACTACAACTTACCTACATTGAATCACGTTACAAATAAGCATTTAAAAAATAATATTTATAGCAATAAACAATGTGAACGTAGCTTTTTTAATAAGATTGATTATATTGGAAGATATGATTTTTTTAAGATTGGCGGCGCTAGTTGGCTCATGTCAGCGCCTTAATACCATAATCTATTTCCCAGGTGGAAGGCGTAGGTACAATGCGGAAAATCTTCAAGGACCTCTGGGCCGAGGAGGGACTGTACGGCCTGTACGCCAAGGGCCTGTCCGCGCGGCTGGTGCAGTCCGCCTGCTTCTCCTTCAGCATTATCCTCGGCTACGAGAGCATCAAGCGCGTGGCGCTCAGCGAGGAGTACCGGCCGCACGTGCGCTGGTAATACACGAGAGGGAACTGATGACGCGTTTTATTTCACCCTTACAATATAAGTTAGATAGGAAAGCAGGCCCTGTCTAAAAAAATATAAGTCTATGGCACCATAGACTTATGAATTTTTGAAGTGGACACTATACTAGTGAGTAGTGCTTGTGATTTTAAGTCACACTAGTATTAAAAATACTTAATACTATGGCTACACTACTATGTGTGACTTACACATAATGTGGGTTATTAGATGAGGGGGTTTCAAAGTGACAGTTCTAAGGGAAAAAAAGTTAAAGTTGATAATAGATGGCTTTGGACCGAAGTGTGATATCACCGAAAAAAAGCACAGCACCATGAAAAAAAATTTCAATGTCAGCTAAATAATTCATTATTATTGGTTTGTTTGTGTATTTTAAACAATACAGTACAAATTAATACTAGGTATGAAATACGAAAAGCCCAAGTTACAAGCAATAACAACGCATTTAATGTTGACATCAGACCAGTCAGTGCCATCTACCGGGGCTAGCGGTACTGTCTTTCTTTTTTAAATGTAACCTTGACAACCCTTCATTGTGTGAGTTACATACAACATTAGTTAAATAGGAAGACAGGCCCTGTCAATAAGTTCATAAGTCTAATAAAGTAATATTTTGTCCTGTCCAAAAATAACAAGTCTATTACAGGGTGGCCTTGAATTCATTCGACAAAATTAAATGGATGGTTAGGCTTGTTTTAGTAAATTAAACAATATGATTAAAAATAAATATTCACAATAAATTCAACTATCAATTTTTTTTTACTTTGATGTGCATCGTTACTGTGCTTTGGATTTTTTTATATTTTTTATTTATTAAAAATTTGCATCGATTTCTTTCACTGGAATTTTATTTTATTTTGATTTACTAAAAAACCTTACCAATGTAATACCTATTTATCATGAGTTTCAATTTGTCGAATGAATTCAAGGACACCCAGTGACTTATGAATTTTTGGACAGGGCATTACTAGTGAGTAGTGTTGTGAATTAAAGTCGCACTAGTATTAAAAATCCTTAATACTATGGCTACCTACACTATTATTGTGAGTTGAGTAACCAGCATACTATGGTTCTCGCGAAATGCTAAATTATTTAATAACTTTCCTTTTAATGTCTACAGTGGTTGTTTTGTGTTTAATATCACGTTAAGTTTATCAGAAAAGGTTTATTCCCGGTCGTCCCCACCCGGGGACGAGTGGGGAAAAAAGTTTCGATCGTCCCCAGTGGTGACGATTGGAACTTTTTATTTCCCACTTGTTCCGTCCGCTATAGACCGAGTCAAAATGCAATGATGGGGATTTCAAATAGAGATTTCACGGATTGTTAAAATGCTTTAATTACGACTTTCTGAACAAGAGTGAACAATGTTTTTGATTAAAATAATTTTAAAAGACTGAGGTAATTAGTACTGTATGAACGAATTTACAATAATTCTTACAGATTTAAGGTGTGTGTATGAGCACAGACTTTCCCTTATATCGAGGGAGCTCGGGTCATGATCCACTAAACGGGCCCAATGCGGATTGGTGCGGGCTGTCGACTGTATCTAACCGCAAATTCGTTACTCCGAATATAAATATAAAAATAGAATCTAAAACATGTATTTGCAAACAATGCCGGTTGCGCCAGGTGGTCCCAACTTCGTTCCATCGTGGGCCGTTTCGCTTCATGGGTAAGTACTAGACGGTAAGGTAACAAGCGAGTTATTACAAAAACTACTGGTTGTTTTGGCAAAATATATTCTATCTTCAACATTAGATTGGGGCTCGTAGTCCAGTTGCACACGTTGGGTACACGTTGAAAACAATAAGAGCCTTCATAGAGCCAACTAGCGCCGCCAATCTTAAAAAAGTAATATCTTCCAATATAATCAATTTTATTAAAAAAGCTATTTACGAAATGTTTATTACGATAAATACTATTTTTCACCCTATAGCTATTCAATTCATCTAAAGGTGGACTAAAAAACGATGAAATTGCCACAATATTGATGTTAAATGAGGGTGTTTGGTTTGATAAACGAAAAAAAAATTGATTGCATCCATCAGTGGGGTGACCGCGACTTCCATCGTTACCGTAATCGCTTTCAATTTGGCACATGAACGCTATACATTGCTGCTATGTTTTTGCAAGTTTTAACAAACGACAACGAAACGCAGCAATAAATATCGTTCAAGTGTCAAAACGAGAACGAAAACGATTGAAGTCGCGATCACCGCCCCGGATCGTGATCCGTATCACTATAAAATATTGATGTGTAGTGTTCGTCGAAGTCCCATAAATACTCTCTTACTATGCGGGCCCGAGATTTATCACTTCTGTTATCCTCTTTATTTAAATCGTACGTGGAATATTTATTACATGTTTGGACTATAAACGCTATATTATTGTATGTAAATTGCCCTATTAAAATGAGCGGTTATTTTTAACCGAACTAAACATAAAGACATAAAGACTATACATAAAGGAGGTATTACTTTTACTAAAGTCTGTAAAGCGTGGCGAATACAGAGTGAGGCACGCTAAAAGACATTGCCACATTTCAATGGAGCTTTGCCCCACCTATAAAACTACGTGACCATTTAAGCTGTAGGTTTCATATTGCATAATCATAATCAGTATCATTTTCTACTACTCTCGCAACTCCTATAGAAGAATAACAAAAACAATGAATAAATCGCTTCGATTTTTTACTATTTTCTGAATTCTTAATTAAGCTGTTTTTTTCGAATCGCAACTTGTACAAAACTGTATTTTAAACCAATAATTTTAATAAATAACGGAGATATTTTTACATTTATTCGTTACCTTGTATAACTTGCGGTTGATGGTGGGGCAGAATCTGGCATTGTCATTTAATCGTCGCTAATCGAGACGTCCCATTCTTACGCTAACATCATATAAGTAAGACGTATATTCTTAAACCGCAGCCCAAATCAAGTGTCTTATTTTGTAAACTCTCTTCTAGAATAGAATAGAATAACATTTATTGCCTATTAAGTATATACATATAAGAAAAAAAATTACAATGACAATTAACAAACATATAACTTAGGCAAAAGGTTTAGGCTTCAGCTGATGCTGACACAGAGTGCGTCAGCGCTGGTTTTCAGCCCACACCTTGGCTCCACATTGGTTATAGAGGAACATCGTACCGTGCGTAAGGTAAGCTCACAGCTTCCAATGGTTACTTATTGTATGTATGTGTGTAGATAACGTGTGTGTGTTTGCGGTGAATGTGAGAGGTCGGTCGATGTGATGCATGTGATGATGCATTCTATGTGGGCCCGAGATTTATCACTTCTATTATCCTATCCAGTCCGACCTCTTTATTTAAATCGTACGTGGAATATTTATTACATGTTTGGACTATGAGCGGTATATTATTGTAAATAAACCACCGTTTAGCAATCTTTATGGGTACGAGCCTAGGTTTTGTTAAATCTAAGAATAGATAATAATTACCATACATACTCGTGTAAAGTCTACACCTAAGTATGGTATATTTGTATGTATTTACCTATTATAATAAATTATCGATAACCTACTCTATAAAGTCGTGTCAATAACATCATTGGCCCCTACAGTGACTGCATAGCATCATGTAAGTAATAAGCGTAGTGATGTCCTATATTACACAAAAATAAGTTATCGATAGATACATAATAATTGATATAAGTAGGTAAGATGTCTCACAGTCGTGCTTAGTCCACATATGTACCTACAGCTGACAGCAGATCAAGTGTAACACTTTGGACTTTGGACCATTCTTATTATCTGCGTCGTAAGAGTTGAAATCGTACTGCAAGTGTTACCATTCATCTGCTGTTGTACGTACGTAGTGGTAAAATGCCGCCCGCAGGATGATGTGGCTTAGAGCAGGTGTGTAAGGATCAAAGTAGATGGAATTCCATCATCTCTGTCTAGCCATGTGATCAACTTATCTATTTGAATGAGGGATTGATTTTTTTACCCAACTGCGCCAGGAGGGTTATGTTTTTAGAGTGTATGTATGGTATGTGAGTATGTAGGTATGCCTAATTCTTTGTCCCGCCCTGCAGCCTAAACGGCTTGATAGATTAGATTAGAGTAACATAATATGACACTTTATTTACATTACGATCTAGCCTAAGTACAATCAGATATCATATAAGTAATTTGATTTTGACGTAAATTTGCACTTATATCTAAGCGTTAGTTATTTTATATTGTACTTACCATTTTGAAATAATTTTTTTTTAGAGTTAGTCCAACGACATTACTTAGAGTCTATTAAGGGCGAACACTTTGTTCACGTGTCTTACATTCGCGCAATATCACTATTGTTTTCACATAGTTATCGATTGAAGTGAACACATTCTTTTACAATACAAAACAAGTTAGCTTTGACCTACTGACTTAAGACCTACTTACTAGTTAATCGATATTGACATCATCTCATCACTAGTGGGCAGGATAAACAAAATATTTGCTTGTAAGTTATTAAGTAGGTAGGTATACAGTCTTCATCCGGAGTCTCGCGAAGGTAGTCTTGTGACGTAGAAAATATAATTCGTGTAGTGATTTGTGAGGAGGAAAAAAATTATGTGTCTATAAGTGGAAGTTTTTACGTGATTAAGTGATTTGTTTTTTAAACTTTAGTGTAAGTATTTGTTGTTTATTTTATTTCTATAATAGGCCGGATTTCAGAGGCAGTTTTGGACGCAATGGTAGCGTCGATCTTACAAACGTCAGAGACGTTTAACTGTTGTAAAATCAAGCTCAGCTAAGCTATCGTACTCAAAAACTCTTTCAATAAGAGATAATCCGTTAGTTAACTACTAATTATATATAATATATGTATGACTGTCCTACGCCTTGGGGCAGCCGTTATGTTAGACAAAATTTGAAATAAGTAAATTATGTAGGTAGGTACCGGTTTTATAAACGGTCTTTCGTAAGAAATATCCCAAATGCAGAAACGGGTCCCTGGCCAGCGAAGAGACGATCTAATTTCATTCACAAACTTAATCCGCCTGTCTCCTGTAACGGTAGACAGGGAGGATGTGTAGATAAACTCTTCTATCTGCTGCGATCCTGGTAGGTACTCAACTAGATACCTATTGATCTCACGGGTTCAGATCTCAGAGAAATAAGGACGTTCAGATGAAGAGTTAATATATATATTTATCTATACTGAAGACCAAATCAAGTGACTTATTTTGTAAACAAATATGATCGTCTAATTACCTGTTGTGATGTAACACTGAAGGAACTAATTGATTGAAACCGTTCATCATTGTCCATCCTAACATCTATTGCTCTGACTGTTCATCGTAACAGCATCCTGAAGGGCATTGCGGATACTACGGACAGTCCTCTGAGACACTGGGTGCACTTACATGTCCCGGGGTCTCGGGGTCGGGCCTAAGTCAAGTCATAGCGCGTAATACACCTCGTGTAAACACTAACATAGTTTTAAGTACTTACTAAGACTTATATGGTCTTTGTGACTGCAATAAATCAATTGAATTGAATTGTGAAAATAAAGAGATCCGATCTAATAGTGTAAAAATAACTAAGCAATAATCACAGAAAAGCTTAAAATGTTAGGTAGTTTTTGTTTACAAAACAAGACACTTGATTTGGGCATCGGTTTACATCGCCCCTGGCTACCGTTACAGGAGACAGGCGGAAGTTTGTGAATGAAATTAGATTAGGTAGTCTCTTCGTCGTTTTTTTGCAGGCCACGGACCCGTTTTAGCATTTTGAGACATAGGTACGAATCGATGACTGTTTGTAAAACCGGTACCTACCCACATAAATATTTCGATGCACGGGCGTAACGGTTCTTATCTTATCCTGATTGGGTACCAATGTGGCGGCACTTCGACCCATTGGGATCTTTTGTGCTCTCCCCTTTCCTTTATACTCCTTCCTCCTCCCTAAAGATATAACTCAGTAGGTCCGCTATGCAGCTCTTGGGAAGGAGCCTGTAGTCTTCTGGTTCAGGATAGGCCGACCCCAGGAGACTCATTCGCTTCCTAGCCAATGAGTCACATTCACACAGTGGGTGTTTCATGGACTCCGTTTTGTCACCACAGGCTCTGCAGGTTGGAGATTCAGCTAATCGGCGTAACGGTTAGTACTGTTTTAAAGCTTATGTTATACATACACAGACATACATGCAAGGTTGCCTTTCCCGTGGCAGAATGATTTGCCTCAGTAGTACAGTCGAGACGAGTATCCAGGGGGCCTCAATAAGGTTGAAATGTTTCTCAAAAACTACTGGAACGATTTTAATAATTATTTTACAGTTACATAGTTTTAACTTTTATCTATAAAACAGTGAACGAATTTTTGCAATATGTCAAGTAGTTATTGAGAAAATCTCATCCTTTAAACTCTACCTTTCTCTGTGGTCCACCTTACTATCGAATTGTAAGTACCTAGAGTTAAACTTGAAAAATAAATAGGTACTTACTTAAGGGCCTTCCATGAGCCAACTAGCGCCGCTAATCTTAAAAAAATAATATCTTCCAATATAATCTATTTTATTAAAAAAGCTGTTTACAACATGTTTATTACGATAAATACTATTTTTAAATGCTTATAAAGTGATTCAATGTCGGTAAGTTGTAGTTCGCATAATTGCGAAAAACGGCCGTTTTACGCAATTATGCCATTAGTTGTAGGCACATTTGTGAACTACAACTTAGCTTGTCGCAATTATGCCATGTATTGTATATTGAAAAATAGTGTTCATCCTAATAAACATTTAGCAAATAGCTTTTTTAATAAAATTGATTAATTTGGAAGATATTATTATATCAAGATTGGCAGCGCTAGTTGGCTCATGGAAGGCCCTTAAGTAGTAAAGACATTGCCACATTTCAATGGAGCTTTGCCCCACCTACAAAACTACGTGACTATTTAAGCTGCACCTATCATTTTGTTGGGGACTTATTACAGGTTTCATATTGCATAATCATAATCAGTATCATTTTCTACTACTCTCGCAACTCCTATAGAAGAATAACAAAAACAATGAATAAATCGATTCGTATTCTTACTATTTTCTGAATTCTTAATTAAGCTGTTTTTTTTCGAATCGCAACTTGTACAAAACTTTATTTTAAACATTTATTTTAATAAAAAACGGAGATATTTTTTTTACATTTATTCGTTATCTTGTACAACTTGCGATTGATGGTGGGTCAGAATCTGGCATTGTCATTTTTTAATTAACAAGAGACCAAAGATAATATTACTAGGTTCAAGAGACGATAGTAACTCTTCTTATTACTAGGCTGTTACAAAAGCCTTTGCCGTTTCCAGCCCTGACTCCGGGCCACGATGTCTGCCAAGCTGCTCGTGTGTCTGTGCGTGCTGTCGCTGGCCCGCCAGAGCCGGCCGCAGGTCCCGCGCACGCTGGGCCGGCTGCAGGAGGTGTTTGCGTGGAAACAAATCGTGTTCAATATCAACGGGAATATGGGTGAGTTCTGGGGCTAACCTTGGCACATAGAAATTAACTTTTCTCAACTCAAACGAAAAGATAAACTAGATTTAGAGAGCAACTTATACATAAACCGAAGCCCAAATCAATTGTCTTATTTTGTAAACAAAAAGTACCCCACCATACTAACATGTTAAGCTGCTCTGTGATTATTGCATAGATATTATTAGATCGGATCACTTTATTTTCACAATGATGAACAGGTTCGATCAATCAGTTCCTTCAGTGTTACATCACAACAGACGATCATATTTGTTTACAAAATAAGACACGTGATTTGGGCTGCGGTATACATTACCTACTTCGACATAAGTACCCTCAATTATTTGATCATCTGCAAATATAAGTTTTTTAATGCAGTTTTCGGATTATTTCCTTTACTTGTGCTATAAGACCAGCTTCTTGCCAAACATGGTTCTAGGTCAACGGGAAGTACCCTATAGGTTTTGGTTTTCTTGCATTTTCATACAAATATGCGAGTAAATGCAACATAAACGGCCATATCTGTTGATTGCGTTAACGTAGAAATTTGATTTTTTCACGGCGGCATGAGATTACAGACCTGAGTATTTGGTATTAATTTCAACTTAATCCGTCCACGCGTTTCTGAGATACAGGCCTTGATAGACAGACAGACGTACAACAAAGTGATCCTATAAGGGTTCCTTTTGAGGCAACGGAACCCTACAAATTGATATTTTTAGACTTCCCAATAGTTATAAGGAAAACGATAATCGCTATCTACAAATCTATTTTAAGATTCACTTAAGAACGTGCGCAGGCGCAGGTACGTAATTCACAGACAATATCAAGTCAACATACACAACACCATTGCAATCTAGGCTGTATTGCAGCCGCGTAGAGTGTCCGTGTCTTGCAATTGATATGTCGACTATAAATTCGATTTCGTAGAAACACAATATCAATCAGACTAACCGCAAAAGTCGTGATTCTTGCAACCTTTAAAGTTAACGTCGTAAAGTTAATTATCTTACCATATCCTGGATTATTTGTTTCTAAAATAAATTATTTAAATAGGCCTAAACCCCCACTTGCAATAAAAATAACCCTAGAGTTAGCGACTTAACACGATAATGTATGGAATTTTCACAGTAACAATAAGTTTACTTGAATGAACTAGTGGGAAATTTTTCCCATTTGTTCAGTTGACTGAACTGGGCCATCCGCTTTAATTCTTTGCTACTTTTAAATTACTTTTAACTTGTCAGTTCTGGAGGACCGTTCCGGTGACATTGACGACGGCGGCCGGCAGCGGCGGCAGGCGGGTAATGTTGTATTTGACAACGAACAGGAGCCAGACAGGGATTGGAACCAACGTAAGTCAATAGAGGCGGCTTCCCGTATTCTAGTCTACCTCAAAACCTCCTCGACTCTACCTCAACTAAGGAGACGTTAAGGAAATCCTCAACTCATCCTTGATATCCGTATTTTTAGTCGGCCACTCAAGCTTATGTTCCTCGAGTAAAGTCTGAAGGCAGTAGCGGATTATCCTAAAGGCAAACTAGGCACATGCCTAGGGGCGCGAGGTCACAAAGGGGCGCGCACGGAAGGCGTTTAGTAAACCAAAACCCAAAATAAGTACCTAGTACTTACATAAAATAAAATAGTCATTATATAAAGCCAGATTCGGACTCTGGTAAAACCATCGTTTTCACGCCAGACATTGCCACGAATTCGATAATATTATGTCGTTTTCAGTGGTTTTTTTGTGATTCTAAATCCACCTTTAGAGTTTCCAAAGTGCTCCCCGTCTACTTCATTGCACCTACATCGCCAGATTCCATAACAGAAGTTGGTAAAACTTTAAAACCGAGGGGCGCCTGCGAGGTGCTAGCCTAGGGCGCTGTCGACATTTAATCCGCCTCTGTCTGAAGGAATGACGTCATCGTTAGAGGACAAAACTATTATCTCTGGTAGAAATGGATCTTCATCCAAGCTGTAGACATTTCAGTAAAAATACCACACACAAACACGTAAGAGCGTTGTTTACAAGCTTTGAGGAGACCTTAAGGTTGGTCCCGAGCTACCTCGAAATTGACAGTTCATTCCTCACCTCGACGGAGGAAATCGCTCAAGTCAAGGAGACATTCGTTAACGAATAATACCAATTTCCTCGAGTGAGGTGGAGTCGAGTCGAGGACGAGTGGAGGGAACAACTTAGAATAGGTACGGGTGGTGGTTAACACGATAATTCTTGTTTTATCTCATTAGTATCGAAATTCTTCTTCTTGGAGTGCCTCTCCGCTAGCGGAGGTTACTGTCCGCGTACTTGTCCCTGTCTTGAGCGAGCCGGAACAGCTGTCCAGCGCTCGCGATGCCAGGACATTCACGAATATTACGGAGCCAAGATTTTTTCCGGCGTCCCCTTCTGCCCGCTATTTTGCCCATCATAATTAATTGGAGAAGTTGGTATCTGTCGTTCCGCAATATGTCATAGATACCCAACTTTTCTCTTTTTGATGTCTAGCAATAATTCACGAGACGTGCCCATTCGCTTCAATACTCGGAATAATACAAGATGAAGATGGCGCTCAGGACCCCCCGGAAGTGACCAGCGCCCACGACACAGGGAATCCTAGTGTGGGTGCTAGTGTACTTCAACTGCACGACCTTATACATTAACTCTAACATAAATGTAACTTATCATAAGGAATACTATGTAAGCTCGTGCTTCGAATACTTGTAAATCTCTTACTTCAATAAATTATTATTATTAATAATATTCGAAACTCTACCCTTTCTGCCTGTAACCTTACCATGTTTTAATTATTAACTACTCCAGCAAATCTTCTTTTTTCTCCTGCTTCTTATCTTTACTCTTTCTTCTTCTTTTCTGTCCAGAGCATCCGAGCAACTCGCAGAGTAACCGCCGGCCTTCGCAACCACCGTGGACTAACCGTTAGTTCTTTCTTACTTATTTTCTTTTCTTTCTCACACTATTGCGATTTTTTAGCTAAGAGCTTTATTGCAAAAAAAAACTAATTACTACTAAATAAAGTAAGTAAGTAAACATTTACTTGTGTAATTTTGTTTAGTAGAGTTACGCTAGGCCCGTATTAATAGTCTGAGCACAAACCCGCCCTCAAGAGTGAATTCAGCTGATACACTCTCAAGACGTGATCACCATCTCAAGTAAGTAATGTCATTTATTAATAAACCAATCCTGAGGGCGTATCACGTGATGTCTTTCTCAAGTCGCGTTCGCCTGCAATCAGCAATACGTTCTCAAGTGTGAGTTTGACAGTTCTCTTGAGAACTGAATTTTGTTTATTAATACGGATTACTCACGTGATACACGATTCCTAAACGCGCACCTAAGTTACGAGAGCCTTCCATGAGCCAACTAGCGCCGCCAATTAAAAAAAAATTTCTTCCAATATAATCAATTTTATTAAAAAAAATGTTTACAAAATGTTTATTACTATTTTTTAAATGCTTATTTATAACGTGATTCAATGTCGTTAAGTTGTAGATCGCATAATTGCGAAAAACGGCCGTTTTTGGCACATTTGTGAACTATAACTTAGCTTGTCGCAATTATGCCATGTATTGTATATTGAAAAATAGTATTCATCCTAATAAACATTTTGTAAATAGCTTTTTTAATAAAATTGATTAAATTGGAAGATATTATTTTTTCAAGATTGGCGGCTCTAGTTGGCTCATGGAAGGCCCTTAATAGGATCTTGAGGTCGTTCTCAAGATTGACTTTTGAGCTGAGAGTGATTTATTAATACCGGCGGGTTTGAGCTCAGTCTAATTAATACGGGCCTAAGAAAGTATTTCAGTATCATAAGTAGTAGTGAAGTGATGTAATTCTCTGTTAGTGTTAGTGATCCTTTTTATATCAGTTATTTTATTGTTTTATGCTTACAACAAAGATATTATTCGTTATTTGTTTCCCGACTTATAGGACCGTCCCAATCTAACACTCAGCGACCGTCTACCACCACTACACCAAATCCAAATGGTAAGTCAGTGTCTGATTATAAAATGTTTTATTTTTAAATACCTACAACTTGTTTTAATGGTTGCTTTCCCGTGGCAGAATGATTTGCCATCTGTATTAGATTATCGAGATAAACTTGAAAAACAAAAAGTTCAGTTTGGTTCTCTTGAAAATGACGAAAACGACGGTTGCGAAATTATTTGATTTTCATTTTAATGTCTACAGTGGTTATTTTGTGATTAATATCACGTTAAATTAATCAGAAAATGTTCGCGAGTGACTGTATGGTGAATTTGCTGGATAATTTGAGCAAGATCTGAAGTTTCAAGCTTTTATCAAGAGTTCCCGCTACAAGCTCGGGAGTGAACGTGACTGTCGAGCTGCTTCGTCCAGAGTGACGACGCTACGGTGACTCCTCTGGATGAAGACATGAAGACGCGGCTACCCAGGGTGAAGACGCTACGGCGACTCCTCTACAGGAAGATAGAAGACTATTATATATTGAATTTTCTTAACATGACATTGGCAAATGTACTCAGTACCCATGAATATGAACACAACTTTCAGACGAGGCGGGCCGTTTCTTCATTCAGTACAACAACCTACCCATGGGCGTGGAGCGAGCTGGGGACCGCCTCTTCATCACGCTGCCGCGACGGAGACACGGTAACCAAAGCTACATTCACAATCAATGAATTCGCAATTCATTAGAAGTTATTAAAAAAACAAAATACCCGACTGCATCAAACACAGATCACTTACCCCATAGACCCTAACCAGGAGCCCGCACATGAGCGCAACATTGCAGAGTAAGAAACAGCCCCAATGGCACCCTGAATGCGGTATCTAATAAACCATGCTGCGTAATCTGGAGGCATTGGGCTAACACTCATATGCCTTCAGATTGCTTTGCAACTGAAAGGTTACTTTAAGTACTAACATAGTTACTAAGCTTAATGTATACTAACACACAACATGGACACTCAAGTCTGATATAAAAAATATGAATACAAAACTTCCCTTTCGCTGGACTAGCCTGACCATCAATCTGACCACTGACTTGAGCGATACCACAGACCCCTTACCCCCATAGACCTGTACCAGGAGGACGACCGTGTCTGCCCGCACATGAGCGCAACATTGCTTCGCGACACGTGGCACCTAGAGATATTATCGACATGGACGCCTGTCCCTCGCTTCGTCTCTATGCGCTCATCGTTGACATAATTTTTCGCTTGCAACCGATTTCATGTCTATTGGGTAAGATGGTCTGTGGCATCAAATCAATATTACGCTCAGCGATGAACTATAAATATTATATCGCCGAGCGAGTATCGCTGCGTCTCTTTTGTTTACACGGAATGTGCTATCTGTTGTACGTTTCTTCGACGAAAAAATAGGCGATAGTTACCGCCGGGGTGGTGGGACAACTGCCTAATATTCTGTTTTGATATTTTCTTGCATATGCGCTATGCGAAACGAAAATCTAAATGATAAATTTAGAAAAATTGATGGCTCTGTTGGAATAGAGCGTGCCACAAAAGGGCGAGGTCCCGGGTTCGAATCCCGATCGTGATGAAAGTTTTTTCTCCATTTATCATTTACCTAATTCATTCGTCCTCAACTCCCCAGGTATCCCCTCAACCCTGAACTACCTGGACCTGACCCGTGACTCCAACACTCGCTCCCCGGGGCTCCGGCCGTACCCCAGCCTGCGCGCGGCCAGGGACCTCACCTCCGTGTACCGCACGCGGTTGGACGAGTGCAACCGGCTGTGGATGGTGGATACGGGCATGCTGGAGATACCGAGTGAGATATTACCCCGGGACTCCAACACAGCGCGCCCCAGGGCTCCGGCCGGAGCCTGCGCCCTTGGAAGGGTGACCATCACACTTTCTGCATTCCCGCGCAGGGGGTGACTGCGACTTCAATCGTTATTACTACAAATTATTATATATAAACGGATATCACTCACTTATATTGTTAAAGTCGGCAATTAGACCAACAATATAAGTATATAAGACTTTAACAATATAAGTGAGTGATATCCGTTTATATATAATAATTTGTAGCAATGTATAGCATCCATGTGTCAAATTGAAAGCGATAGCGATAACGATTGGAAGTCGCGGTCACCCCACTGGATGGCTAGACTCAGCCTCTGCGCTAGAATGCCGCCAGCCTTCCTTAGGCGCTTGCTGAGCTCCTCGGATCAAGTGTCTCGACGCCAAAGGGACGAAGTCATATTGGGCGCAGTGGTTTTTTTTTACTTCGAGAAACTTTTCTTTTCCTTTTCTGGTGGGATTTTGTCAGACCAAAACTATTGTCAGAGTTATTCAGGCCCTTTAACGTGGCCTGACGACTGCTGCCGAGCGACAGCAACCGGGACCGACTGCTTAAGGCTTCGTATGCGCGTATTTTCAGTTATTCTATGAAGGCTACGGCATTAACTAATAAAATTAAACGTCTGAAAAAAATATATAGCAATTTTGGGGTGTCTATTTAGAGACTGATGAATACCGATACACGATTGGACAAACTTCGCTCGTTAGAAAAAAATCTCAAACATACCCCTTCCATGTCTTTTAAAATGAAAATTATATCTAAACCGAAATAGTTATTCATACAAAATATATATCAAAATGTAGGGTACTATGAATACGAGAGCTTGTTTAAAAAAATCTAATTTTTGTTGCCGTATTTTTATTTCCCTGCCAAAATTCATAAAAATACGAATATTGAGGCACTGCGCCGTGCTCTTCACTCCGCCGCTGCGGGGCATCTTGTGTCTCACTCTTGTTTTTGACAACCATATAGCGCCTTAACGTATACTGCGAGGTGTCGGCGAAAATGTCACTAGCGATGCTAATGGTCACCCATTAAGTACTGCCCTCGCCCAACGTTCCTTAACTTTACGATCGTCGCACTACGAGCCCCTCTTCGACAAACTTATAGGTAGAATAATGTTGAGTGCGGGCTGGTGATGGTATTGTAACCAAACGCCACGTGTTTGCAGACAACCGCCAGCAGGTGCAGCCGCCGGCGATCGTGGTGTACGACTTGCGCACGGACAGGCAGATCCTGCGCTACCCGCTCAAGAGCTCGGACATACCCGCGGCGAACACGCCCACGGGTCAGTTACACAATATTCACATAAAGATAGGTCATCATCAGTCTGTTTATATGTCCCCACTGCTCGGGCACAGACCTTCCCTTACATCGAGGGAGCTCGGGGCATGATCCACCACGCGGGCACACTGCGGATTAGCGGATTTCACATGCCTTAGATTTTTTCTTCTTCTACGGCATGCAGGTTTCATCACGATGTTTTTTCACCGTTTTGAAAGCATTCGGTAAATGTACGTAAGTTTTTCCAACGAAAAAACCGAGGATAACTCATTGGTACATGGCTGCCCTAGCTGGGAATCGAACCTGGGACCTCCGTATCGCAAGTCTATTGACCCAACCACTGAGCCACCGAGTAGATAGGTACGAGTACCTATTGTTAGGGCGAACTCAGGGAAAGGTGTACCTACAAGAGAGTAAGGTTGAGATGTTCTCTCTTGAAAATCTAAGCTTTGTGTAATTCGCGCTAATCCGCAACGGGACGGATAATGGCCCGAGCTTAATCGGGCATCGATGTAGTAGAAGGTATGTATCCGAGCAGTGGTGACTCTGAACATTTAACCCAGCTAGTGTCGTGTCACCACACGTATCTCATGTGCCGGCAGACACGGGCACTGTTACAGGTCTATGGGGTAAGTGGTCTTTGCACGAAATAGACTGATGAAAGAATAATTACCTTATAAGTAATATTAGACAGTTTGCCTCAATATGAGGTAGAGTTGCCAGAGATAGGCAAGAATGGAGATGGTTAGGGGAGGCTTTTGCCAACTGACAAACGGACTTGCAAAATCTTAGCAAACCACAAATTATATGTAGTGATTGGAAATTACAACTTAATTGGTTTGGAGTGTTGATGGGTCAGAATTATTAGTATCATGATTCCCGCAGGCCTCGCCTCGATCACCGTGGACATATCGGACGGCGCGTGCGGCGATGCGTTCGCGTACGTGCCCGACCTGGCCACGTACGGGCTCATCGTGTTCTCGCTGCGGGAGAGGGACAGCTGGCGACTCACGCACAACTACTTCAGCTTCCATCCCAACGCGGGCAACTTGCTCATTGCAGGTAAGAGAGACAGGTAGCGCTGCAAAGGACTTTAGGCCTTCAGTACTTTTTTTACCTTCGACGCAATGCAAAAAGTGTTTTACAAGTTTCAAGTCGTCTCGCTGTACCCTCTTAGCTTTGGAACGGATGGGTGGCGTTGGCGAGAAGGTTCTTAAACATATCTAAAGGATCCAGGGTATGATGATGACCATAAATATAGCGCCGAGATGTTGCATTAGAAGTACCAGGAGACCATGGCTAACCCGGAGTCTCAATATGTCTCACTCAACACCTGCTGTATCCACTCGGTCAGAAGCTCCAGCTTTACAAGTACCAGGGCGCTATGAGCCGCCTGGAGTCTCATTAGCCTGCTGTCCGGTATGTCTGTGGAGCGAGTATCAGCGTAGAGTGGCGCGCCTTGGGAGAGGCCTGCGTCCAGCCAGTGGACTATCACAGACTGACTGATATATTGGGTATCCTTGAGTTAAATTTTAATAAACTGACAAATTTGATTTGGACATTTTCACCGCCGGTTGTGTGACAGCGAGGCGGTTGTTGAGTACAATGTCTTTCGATGAGTGATGTAGTGTAGGTATGTGAGTACAAATAGTGCCTAGTTAAGTGCTTGATATAGTTAATTTAGTCTATAATCTAACAGCGAAAACCTGTAATTGGCTATCAGTTTTATATTGTGTAACTTACCCCTTGATAATTGCCGTTGGTTTTCCAATAAATTAAAAATAAATAAATAAATAACCCGGACTTGCAATATAAGATACTAGAGTGAACGACCTGAGTAAGTATTTAAATCAAGGTTATCTCGATATTGCATTAGCCCTAACTGTATTACCCTATAACTTATAACATTCTCGTCTCCAAGGTCTTCGTTTCCAATGGAATGACGGCATCTTCAGCATCACGCTGGGCAGCCGCACGCGCGACGGGTGCCGCCTCGCGTACTTCCACCCCATGGTGGGCACGCACGAGTTCTCGGTGTCCACCTGCGTCCTGAAGAACAGCACAGCGAGCACTGATAGCAACTACTGGGCCGCGTACTCGGTGAGTGATCACCAGCAGAGTTATAGTCATGGGTGTACCCCTACAATATTTTTACAACTAAAAATTACGCGGCGCGTTCGTTCTTTCTAAAAGCACCTAGCTTATAAAAAAATCTGATTTAAAAAGAAATTCTAGGGTATGCAGGTTTTATCACTATGTTTTCCTTCACCGTTTTGAGAGCACTCGGTATATGTACGTAAGTTTTTCCGTCGAAAAAAACCGAGGATAACTCATTGGTACATGGCTGCCCTGGCTGGGAATCGAACCTGGGACCTCCGTATCGCAAGTCCATTGACCCAACCACTGAGCAATCTAAAATTATAAACGTCACGACCGGGATTCGAACGGTACTCAGTTCAGTACAAACAAAATATTAGCAGAATCCGGCTGCCACGGTTTGCCAAAACCGTATAGCCGGTGCTGTCGTGAACCCACCTTACCTTACCGCAGGAGGTGGGTGACCGCGGCGCGGACGGCCAGACCACGATGCACGGCTACCACGCGGGCTCGCAGGCTATGTTCTTCGCCAACATCGGGCGCGACGCCGTGGCGTGCTGGAACACGGGCGCTCCGCTCACGCCCGCTAACGTGGAGATACTGGCGCGGGACAGCAAGAGACTGAGCTACCCGTCGGGTAAGTCAGTGCTGTTTGTAAGTTGTAACTAAGTGAGGGATTTTCCGAAAAGACTTGTAAAATAATTCTTGCATTTTTATTTTAATGTTTATTGTGGTTATTTTGTGTTTAATATCACGTTAAATTAATCAGAAAATGTTCGCGAATGACAGTACGGTGAAGTTATTGGATTATTTATGCAAGATCTGAAGTTTCAAGCTTTTATCAAGAGTCCCGCTACGAGCTCGGGAGTGAACGTGATTGTCGAGCTGCTTCGTCCAGAGTGATGACGCTACGGCGACTCCTCTGGATGAAGACAAGAAGACGCGGCTACCCAGGGTGAAGACGCTACAGCGACTCCCCTGGAGGAAGATAAGACTATTAAATAACGAACTGTCGAGTCCATTAATAAAATAAATAAATAGTTCAAGAACTACTACTTCTTAGTTACTACAATTTACATTATATTTGAAAAAAATGTCTCTCTCTTGTATTGCTGTGCCTAAACAAGCTCCATAAAGAACATTGTAACATTGTAATGTTAAGTATGTGAATATCTGTATTATAACTTATGGAATGCAATAAATATATTGAGTATTGAGTAACTACCTAAGCAATTTATTAAGCTACTGGAACCAATTTTATTTGCCTGTGTCCAGACCTGCACGTGACTGGCGACGAGGTGTGGGTGATGTCCAACAGCCTGCCCACGTGGGCGTACGCGCGGCTCGACACGCAGCAGGAGAACTTCTTCATTTACAGGTGGGGCATTGACAAAGTGTACCACATTTCGTATTGTAAATACCATTGTTTATATATAATAATATTGTTTGTATTATAAAGGGGCTCGTAGGCCAGTTGCGAGTACACGTTGAAAACGATCGTACAAGTTAAGCAACGTTGGGCGAGGTTGGTTGGACCGCTAGTGACACTTTCATCTGAGCCCCTCCGTGCCTCGGGGCGCACGTTAAGCAGTCGGTCCCGGTTGTTGTCGCTTGACAGCAGTCGTTAGGTCACGTCAGAGGCCTACGGGAGGCCTGAATAACTTTGACAAATAGATTTGGTCACTAAACCACACTAGAAAATAATATTGTTTGTATTGTATGTATATGATTCGAAAACAGCTTAGATCTCAATAACTACTGGACAGATTGCAAAAATTATTTCACCAGCTTAAAGAACATTTGTTGATGGAATGGGCTGGAAACGAGCCCAAAAGGCGAGGGTTAGGGTCCCACCTGGGAATCAGTAACTATGTAACATCATCAACATAATAAAATCAATGTAACATGGGGGGAGCTCCATAGCATTTTGGCCGAACCGTCTTCGGTAGCTAATGAAATGAACTGGTGGGTAATATAGGCTAGGGTAGATATATACTACTATAAAATAAGTATAACGTGTGTTAATTAGGTTAGGATTTGATGGGACCGACATATACATGTGTATAAAGGTCCCTAAATAAAATATAGACCAAAAAAAAAGCTTAAAGCGCAAACTATGTAATACTAGAATTATTACTACAGCGAGCCATTAATTATTTTCAGGGTGTCGAATTCATTCAACAAATTGAAATTGGGGGTTGTACTCATGATAAATATTAAATTGCTAAGGTTTTTTTTTGTAAAAACTGCGAAAAAAATTGAACTAAGTACGCCATAAGTCACACAATGAATGAATATATACGCCTTGAATTCATTCGACAAAATTAAGTGGATGGTTAGATTTGTGACATACATTAATTCTGCACAGCGTTTAAGGGCCTTCCTATTATTTTTTAAGTAAATTAAACAATTTGGAGGAAATAAAAAAAATATTTACAATAAATATTATTTTGATGTGCTGTACTGTGCTTTGGAGTTGTTGTTTTACATTTTAGAGTTTGGAGTGTACAATTATTAATTTTATTGTATCCCAGGGCCAACGTCAGTGACCTAATCTCTGGGACGGTGTGCCAGGGCCGCGGGGCGCCCTACACCCGGCCCAGGAGCGCACTCGCAGATACAGCCACTAACAGGGGAAATGACGACGAATAAACAAAATATAATTATATAGTATTGAAGACTTTTATTTTATGTCAAAATTATTTAAACCAAGTGTCTTATTTTGTAAACAAAAACTAAACATTTTAAGCTATTCTGTGATTCATCATCATCAGCCCGTATCAGTCCACTGCTGGACGCAGGCCTCCCCCAAAGCACGCCACTCAACCCTACTCTCGGTCCTCTGCAACCAGTCCCTGCCAGCCATCTTGCGAAGGTCATCCCTCGCTTGTTATAGGAGCTATTGATGTATGAGTATTGCTCCCTTGTTTATAGGAGATCAATGTTGTAGTAGAATTTGTTAAACGAGGTCATCAAGAATCAAATATGATTAACGTCAACATGACATCAATGTCAGCAGAAGGTCACCGTCAGCAGTCCGCTAAGAAAACATCGACCGTGTTAGCTGTTCGTGCCACTTTCAGCGCGGCGAGACACTTCCTGGGGTCCGCGAGCCAGTCGTAGCCGCGCGTGCGAGGCGCCACCAGCTTGCTTATCAGCCAACGCATCAGCTCGAGCTTGGCCACTGTACCCTGGAGTTTGCTGTTGACAAAAGAGAAGTATATCTAAGATAAGAAACAATAGGCTAGTGAACCCAAATTTTTTTAGGTCCTTAGTTAAAGTGTCACTGTGCGGGCCCCGTGTGCCGCATGCAGCCGGACCGATGGGCCCGCACTGGCACGGAATGGGTGCCATCGGACGGTCGCCGTCGGGGCAGACCTCGGCGTAGGTGGAGAGACGATGTCGTTAGATACAGGGATGGGTGGCTGGAAGAGGCTCAGGACAGGGATGGATGGAAGAGGAGAGGGGAGACATTTGCCCAGCAGTGGGACGATTTATAGGTTTAAAAAAAAATACTTTTCTCTTTCGACCGTACAATAGGCTAGTTTGATATCGAAATTCATATGGTATTTCACATTAGGATGCCAAATATATCACTTTTATTACATAAAAGTAGAAGATGACTGTAAAAAATTAAATTGAAATTCAAATGTTTCCTCGTTTTTTCTCACGCGCCAAAAACGCTAGTCGCCATTTTGGCCATCCTCCCCTGTCCTGAGCCTCCTCCAGCCACCCATCCCTGTATCTAACGATATCGTATCTCCACCTACGCCGAGGTCTGCCCCGACGCCGGCAAAAAAAGAGAAAAGTATACAGATTGATAAACGTAGAGGAAGCGAGAGTTTTTAGAATTATAACTATAGCGAGCCATTACTACAAACGTCGGAATCTCTCACCCCCACATAAAAATAAGAGAGACTCACGTGTACAGAGGTCCCGAAGACTCCACCTCATCACCCCCGCTGGCTTCAGCCCGGATGTCTCTCAATGCCCCGACCTCGATGTCCCATCTCGCTCTCACTTCAGCCAACTCATCCTCCTTCCTTTTCTGCACTTCATCGAGGTGCTGAAGCAAGGACTCTTGCTCCCGGTAGTCCAGTAGGTGTTTGATAATTTTTCTGGGAAGTATTTACAGAATTTTAGGGTTAACTTCCTTTTTTTATAAAAAGCAAGGTGCTTTTCGCAATGTGGCTGGCAGAGACTGGACGTAAAGGGCCGAGTGAGTGGGAACGGCTAGAAACGGGTTGAGTGGCGCACCTTGGGAGAAGCCAACGACCAGCATTGGACTGATACGGGCTGATGATGATGATAATTTACAAAAAGTCATCATCATCAGCCCGTATCAGTCCACTGCTGGACGTAGGCCTCTCCCAAAGCGAGCTAATCAACCCTACTCTCGGCCCTCTGCATCCAATCCCTGCCAGCAATCTTGCGAAGGTCATCCCTCCATGTGGTCGGGAGGCGTCCCACACTACGTTTACCCGATTACAAAAAATTATGACATACTATAAACTAACTCCAGAAGAGTACCCATATACCTTGTTAGCCAAAAACGTGACTTAATGTTACTCCACTGTTTATTTTATGTATCTGGCGCACCAAACAGACTACAATCTAATACAAGTTACTTAAATGTATCGTATTAAAAACAGTAATCAAAAAAATATATGCTTATGTGTATATTCTGTTACAGAAACATAAATGCAGGTAAAGCAAAGACGTCACCATGTCAGTGGCAATACGGTGAACTCGAATACAAATCTTAAGGTTAAAAGTGGTGTGAAACTATCTTATCTACTTCATTTTATTTTTAATGAAGTATGAAAGTGACAAAACGTTTTGTCAACATTTGCATTAATTATAAACAGAATGACAGACAGTCAACGAAGTGATCCTATAAGGGTTCCTTTTTCCTGTTGAGGTCCAAAACCCTAATTACACATAGGTTACTTTTTATCATGAAATAATACAGGATTCTAAAAGGCAACCACACAGATATAATACGCAGAAAGTTGTAAAAAAACTCAACTCTTTCCTCTCAACGAGCTCCGGATGCAGATTTTTGCTCGAAGCTGTGATCAGGGTCTTAACAGCATGCCCCTGCGTCAGAGACTTGGCTGTTAGCATCTCAATGATCTTCCACGTCGCCAGCTCACTGTAGGCTGAGATTATAGCATCTTCTGACTTCTCTTGCGATGTTATTTGAGGGTTTACTGAAATTATAGTGCATGATACATCAGTCTATTTGTATGTCCCCACTGCTCGGGCACAGACAAGGGCTTTGTCAAGGGGGGCAGGCAAGGGAGCTGCCCCACCCTAGAGATTAGAAAAAATATCCAGCCAAGTGCAAAGCACCCAAAGTCCGTAGTCAGGCACCGGGAAGGCGAGAGCGAGCGGAGGGAGAGGAGCGGAAAGGAGCGGTATCCGCGCCCCACTGCTGTCTCCCCTATTCCGTCCGCGCGGCCGCGTCGTCGCCTGTTCTCACACACAGCTGTAATTTACCACCAAGCAGACTCAGTGGATCGATGGATTACATATGCCTTAGATTTTCTCACGACATGATTTCTTCGCGATGTTTTACTTCATTGCTTCTATTTTCGGTAAAAACTAAGCCGACCTGGGGTTCTAACCCGGGTCTCTGTAACTGAAGTCAGTGCTTAACAACAGCAACGAATTCTACAGTACAATATATTCTTAGGAGGATTCGTACTTTTATAAAGAAAAGTGCAATATCCAATTGATCGATTTAACTAAGGTTAATTGACAATAATGTTCACAGAAACACGTTAAATTGATAAATTATACTTACAAGATAAAGGTTTAGCGTGTAAAAGCCTCACTTTGGAAGTAAATAGTGATAAATCACGAACTTTCTTCGACACAACATCTTCAAATGATTCTCCGATTTTTGCTGAGAACAATTGGCCGGAGACGTGTTGTAGTTCCTTCTCGAAGTTATTACTTGCATCTTTGAGAGCTTTGAATGCGGACATTAGTCTAATTTATAAGATAATAATAAAAATATAATTTATTATTTTCAAAACAAGTCGCCGTTGTTTTTTTAATATTTCTAATCTAACTAACGGCAAAGGCATATTAAGGCAACGCTACCTATCATAAGTATACAGCCATGTCCGGTGTATTAAGTTTAGTGATTAAAGTAGAATGAAAAACTGTTTCCTGAAGTTTACAATGATCAACTGGATTTGTTTAGTATATATTCAGTATCTCGAGTATTCTAGGCTAGGTCTATCTAGGTAGCTAGACCGTTGGAGTTTTTTCGGCGCGCTTCCAGAGGTAAGTACATTTAGGTAGTGTAAGTAGTTGTTCTTTGATTTTAGTATAATTTCGTGTATATCTAATCCTATGTCGCCTTTGTGTGGTCTAAACGGCCATTCACGACTTCACGAGACAGCAATAAGATATAATTTAAGCTTAAATCAGCGGAGTACTTGTAATTATTAACAAGATGAATACGTTGATGAAACGATTGCTTTGTGATATGTATATAGTAATTTTCTACGTTTGGGAAGCAGGGGTGCCTTTTATTCAAACTTGTCAGAGCAGATCCTGCTAGAATCTCAGCTTAACCCACCATGGATAAATAAGCTCTCCATAAATCATAGGAAGGAAACTAAAATGGAATGAACAACACATACTAACTTTCCAAAATATTGCTTTATTTATCATCATTTTAAATTCAATTGTCTCCAAACATTATTTGACTAATCGATCTATAAACTGAAGGATTTGCTTTACGATGATCAATTTTGCTAGTCATGCTTTCGACTAGATTATACATAGCATGACTAGGTTTGAAATCCGTCTCTAAATTATGATTTGAAAGGTCTGCATAGTTGATCTCTTTATTTAACTGTTCTTGCATTCTATTGGTATTCGACTCATAATTGACCTCTTGTATCTCTAAAGAATGGTACGAATCAGTATCACAGTCATCGACATCAGTTATATTATTAGATTTAATAGTAGATTTAGAATAATTGCTTCTAGACGTTTGTAAAGAACTCATTATAGTATTACTTCGAAACGATTTCATATCTACTCTTTCATGGTAATTTCTATTATGTAAGTATGGTTTTTTCTTAATAGAATTTTTACGCGATATGACGCGCCGATGTTTCCAGCATTCAGATTCGGGGCTATCTTTCGCCGTGTATGTAACATTCTCATCGAATTTAATCGATTTACGGCACCTCTTCTTATTTCGAGCTAATATTTTCAAGGCTTCGTATAGATTTTGTGGCTCCTCAAACGATTCAGCCTCCATTCTCAATTGATCTTTAAGAATATTCAAAAATGTTTCCTTCTTTGTTTTTTTCTGGAAAGACCTTTTCGATATATCTACGCGTCGAGTTTTAGGAGAAACTTTCAATGGCTGTGTGTGTGCGAATGATGAAGACATTCTTTTGTAAGATCTAGTAGGTGATCTAGATATTGAAGATTTTGTGCTTCTAAAAGCAGGAGGACTAGGTCTCGAAATCGAAGATATAGGCGATTTAAATCTTGTCATTTTTGACGCTTTAGGAGATGGACTAAGTTTTTTCATAATATTGTCGTCTAAAACGTTGTAAGTTTTACTTGCACAACATTGTTTATTTAATTCCTGGACTGAATCTCTTTTTTCTTTAAGTATTTCAAGTTTCTTAGCTACAGCCTCATCTATTTCAAAGGTTCTCGAAGCTACTTCGCTGGGCATTGTTACTGGACCCATAACCTCTTCCTTTACGTTATAGACGTTAAGCGTTGTTTCTAGTAAATCCACAAAGAAATTATAAAGCCTATTCTCGCTTTTAGCTTTACTTTCACTGACTAAAGTTATAGTTGTAGGGTCAGCTTTGATATGCAACTTTTTTTCTTTCTCTGGTTCATTAATGATGGTGGATATGTCATCTGCATTGATTTCTACGTGTTTCTCTCTGGGTTTGATAGCTTCGGACAAAGTTAGAGGAGTTGTGTTCAACAATCTATTTGAATCAGTTCTGTAACTTCTTTGGGAATAATTGGAAGGTGTTTGAGTAATATCTCGCTTACCTTTCAAGACTACTAATGGATTCTCTTTATATGCACCGTTATTGAGAATCTTTGACTTGTATTTCGACTTTTTAATCTTAGTCCCTGTATTTTTATCTTCTAAGATCTTTTGTACTTGTACTTTATTAGGATTTCTTTCGATTCTTAAAGAATCTGGGTACTGGGTACCGGTGGTGCATTTGGAAAGTATGGATAATACAGACGTGAGAAACTTTTTTCGGTCACGTCTCGCGGGCGGCGTAGCGGCGAGATGTTGTTTGCGTACCATTTCTGGTAGAAAAGAATCCTTACCTTCAGAATTACCGTTTAATTTCGTGATCTTCTCAACGTATACGGAACGTTTCTTGGCCCCATGAGGCGGGAACTCGGCGCTACTTCGCGTTTTGTGTCTGCCAGACTTGGTGTCACATTTGGTAGTTATAGCAATGTTAGAAGACTTAGATTTGACCACACGGGATTGATTTGGCAACATAGTTTATTGATGTGGTAAAGACTTTTAATTTTGTTTCAGTTTTGGTAAGTTTTTGGGGGATTTTGGGGACATTTTTGACTTTGCATGACATCCATAACATCCAAAGAGTATTTATCTTTCCTTATACTTATATTGCTCTTTGCTTTGGTCAATAGCAAAGAGCATATAGTCATGGGATACTATACTTACTACTCTTTGCTTGCTTTATTATTATTTTCAGAGAAACATCAAAATCATAGGCGAGGTTTATAAAATTTTCAGTGGATTTTCGGATTTTCAAAACAATGGATACGATTTTGAAGAACGAAATAACTAAAACTAAATTGAAACCAGTGAACAGATTGAACAAATCAAAGAAAGAAGGCGAACTCGCAAGAATTTCTAAACAAACTCAACATGATAAAAGTATAGTATCCGTACAAATAAGCATGAAAAAAAGCCATCTAGATCGCGGAGATACTACTCGTAGATCCGAAATCAAGACTAAAGGCAAAGAACTACTATTACCAATAGAAAAGGAACATTTGAAGCCTAAACGGATACTAACAGAAAGTACGACTGTAAAACCAAAACTTCCTATGAGATCGTTTACATCACCAGATAATTGTAAGCTAAGAGAATTACTATCGCCAGAATCTCGAAAACGGCAAGTTAAAACTCGTAAGTGTAAAGATATCGAAGAAAATAGGAAGCCACAAATATCATTAGAAAATCGTAGATCTAAAGAACTACGCCATTGGAAAGACGTACCGTCAGAAAAGCATAAACTTTTATCTAGTAAAGCTAAAGAAGAATATAAAGATAAGATAAAAAAAGAAGTGTCGCCAATTAAAGAGGAATTAGAGAAACGTAAACTGAAAGATGTATTAGAAAAGAAGAAAATAACACCTAAAGTAACAAAGCAAGTGAAAAATGTAAATGATGCAGATACCAACAATTATTTAGTGGAACGTAGCAAGCTGATACTTAACGCGGCGATTAAAAAACTTATTAACGAAGATAATCCCAGTAGTGGGACTAAAATAGTAGATTTAAATGAAAATCGACAGATGCTAAAAGACAAATATGCATTCGGAACAAAATTAAATGATCTCAGTATGCTAATTGACGGGTCTAATAACAAAAAGAAAGCTAAACTTAAAATAATCGAGCAAATGAATGAAGAATTTGGCATTGGTAATGGCAAATCAGAACCCACATTATTTGAAATTGAAACTATAAAGGAAAAAGAAAAATTTAATGACTCTTCAATCGATTCTGGTATTTCGGACATCGATAAAGAAGCTGACATGTTTAGGAAACCTATAGTTAAAATAAGAACCCAAAAAGAAGCTGATGCCGAAAGAAAACCTATAGTTAAAACTATAACTTCTGAAAACGCGAGAACTTATAAAGCAGTGACATTCGTTGAAGAAAAGAAAAAATCAACACAACTACTGATAAATATGCAGAGGAAAAATAAACGATCGATACTTTTGAATGATCGAATTAAAGAAGCTAGCAGAACAAGCGTGATAGAGAGATCAGAAAAGCTAGCAAATGCCTCGAAATTGAATGTCAGTAAAACTAGTATAGAAGAAAAGACAAATAGAAGGGCTGAGCAAGAGAGAAGATCGTCTTCGAATGTGTCTGTTGCGCGAACTCCTTCTGCGACAGAAATCTCCAAATGGGCTCCAACTAGCATCAGCCATCACACAAAACCGTATTACGACGCTTGGGTAGACACTACACTGACTTCAAGATCAAAGGATGAGGAATTGCATCGGGAGATAATTAAATCGATTCAGAAATCTATATTAGAAAGACCTTCGACACCAGAGTTGGTGTATGGAGATATTAATGATGAAACGTATACGGGAAGGATTAAAGTTAGTCACAGATAGTTTTAATAGCTATCCCTCACAGACCACTTACCCAATATACATGAAATCGGTACAAATTTGTAAGCGAAACATTCTGTCAACGATGAGCGCATAGAGACGAAGCGGGAGACAAGGGTGCCGTATTAAAGAGGCGTCCATGTCGATATCTCTAGGTTAAACGTGTCGCGATGCAATTTTGCGCTCATGTGCGGGCAGACACGGTCGCCCTCCTGTTACAGGTTTATGGGGTAAGTGGTATCGCTCAAGTCAGTGGTCAGACGAAAGAAACGTACAACAGATAGCACATTCTGTGTAAACAAAAGAGACGCAGCGATACTCGCTCGGCGATGAACTATAAAAAATGTCGCCGACGTTGCCGATGTATGTACAGTCGAAGACAGATATAAGTATACAGGGGGTCTCAATAAGGTTGAGATTTACTCAAAAACTAGTTTACCGACTTCAATAATTCTTATACAGTTACAGTTTTAAATTTTATCTAGATAGATAAAACTATCACTGTTAGATAACAGTGAACGAATTATTGTCATAGGTCAAGTAGTTTTTGAGAAAATCTCAACCTTAAAAACTCTCCTGTACACCTTTCTCTGTGTTCCACCGTACGTATCTTTCGTGACAAAATTTTCATTTACTGTGACGTCATAGAACTGTGATGAGTAGGTAAAAAGTATATTATTAAATACTTACACAGTATTGTATTGTATGTTGTTATAATTAAAAAGCCTGTATACAAATTTAATCTTTTATTCAGCAAAGAACTTAGGAACAAAAACATCTTACTTAATGGTAAACTTATTCTAGGAAACAAAAATGTCCGTTTTGAATGATTATAATAAACAAGTCAGATTTGTTAATCACAATTTCGTACACTATAATAACAAGTTAAATGTACTCATAGGATTCAGTTCAGTTTAATTTTATTATGACAAAAACTAAGGAAGTCATTCATATATAGTTTTGGCTTACAATTTTGACAGTTGTAAAGGCGAGCTCACGCTATGCTACAGCTCAAAACTGTATATGAATATAGGCCTAAGTGGTCACCATCGACAACTACTGATTCGTCTGTGCAGTCGCCACTGCAGCCTCCTAGCCCCGAACACTTATTTCAAAAAACCCGACTGTAAAAAACTCTCTTTGATTAATTTTTTATACCCTATGACACTCCCGTAATCAAGACGAATCTAACGATACCTCATACACCAAATTCCATCAAGCCGTTAGCTACAGGATGGCAGGAAGGAATGGACATTTACATACACCCGACAAACATTACCCTCCTTCTGGGGCAGTCGGGTAAAAAGGAAAGGAAAGAAATACTGAACGGACTCCTATGGTTACATACAAAGTATAAATAAATACAACTATTAATAAAAGTATGTCCCCTACAATACAAATGCAGGTCGCTCAAAATATACATAGCTCCCACTTGCGTGGAAAAGAGCATATCATTGCCTCAAGATAGGCATAGCAAAATCGATATTACGAAGCACATACATAAGTACTTCAATAATCTTATAAATCCTCGAAAAACTCACGATGAGAAAAATATCCGACGCAATCATAATAATTTCGTCAAATCCTCACATCAGGCTATCGTAGGAAAAATCTTTCATTGAAAGATATGCATAGAAAATTGATTTAAGAAGCACATGCCTCAAAAATCTTATAAGTCGCTCATGCAAAAGCGATATCCTCGAAAAACACGTAAATATCAATTACGATGAGAAAGTTATCCGACGCAGTCATAATTTCGTCAAATCTGCACATCAATTATCGAAGGAAAAATCTATCATTGAACGATAGGCATAGAATAATTGATTTAAGAAGCACATGCCTCAAAAATCTTAAAAATCGCTCATATAAAGGCGATATCCTTGAAAAATACGTAAATATCATTTACGACGAGAAATATATCTGACGCAGTCATAATTTCGTCAAATCTGCACATCAATATTATCGAAGGAAAAATCTATCATTGAATGATAGACACAGAAACATCGAATCCACGAAGACCATGCTTCATAAATCTAGAATCATTAAGTTATCGCTCAAGTAAAAGCGAAAATTTGAATAACTTCACCTTTAAGAAGCAAGAACGGTCCGAATAATTTTCGTCGTAGTCGCAAATATCAAAAATACACTCCATTTGTAAAGTTCGAGCATAATTTAACGGAGAAGACCAAAAAGCCCAGATTATATGAATTTGTCAGAATAAGGAAGGAATCCACAGGAAGTTTGCAGCTTCCTCGTTCATATTGGACCAATGGAGTTAGCTGTCAAGACCAAACTAATATCGGACTGACCATAGCATATTGTAAGACTCAGGAGGACCTCATGTGATCATAACAAAAGGCTGTTTCCCGGTTTCCGGCTATAAGTGTCACAAATAACACATCTTAGGCATTCCCAAAAATTGCCAACTCATTAAGAGTTTCGGGCAATAATAAAAATCAATGGCACCACAAAAAGCGTCCATATCTGGCATTATAAAGTACTATCAATTCAAACAGTACATCAGGCATCCTAAAAATGCAGACCTTAAAAACGTTTCGGGCAATACGAACCAATGACAATGCAACAAAGTCCATATCAGTCACGCACAAACCTTAGCAAAGTGTGGACTGTCTCAACAACTCGAACTGAAATATTCCACAAATGACAATGTAGAGCTATCGACGACTCGTGGCACTGTTACGGTACCACTAGCCTTAACATGCACTAAGGGTAGCGTATGATACACCACGAATGTAAGTACCTACAAAGCCATGTAAAAGGCACTTTCAACATTCACTCAACTCTATGGACGTACAAGCTTCGCAAATACAGTTGCTAGCAGGATCCACAGGAAGTTTGCAGCTTCGTTGATATTCGAGCAACGGGTTTAGCTGCCAACACTAATATGACACCGGGCTATCCATATGAAGGACCGCATAAAACGTTAGCCTCCACACAACAAGAGATTGGAGACGCAATAAGGATTTCACTGCCCGACACAAACACATCGAGAAGCAAAACCCTTCGATTTCGATAACAAGTGACACAAAGGATTAGTCTCATAATCCCGCATCTCAAATAATGCCGACTCAATGAAGAGTTTCGGGCAATAAAAACTTATAATACCGCAAACATCCATATGCCAAAGTATTGCTTCAGGCATCCCAAAGACCTCCCCAATTCACAACAAACTGTCTGATGATGCGGTATCTGCGCCATCAGTGAACTGTGAACTTACCAACACTGTGATATAGACACACCAGCATTATGCTGCCTGTCCATGAATTAAATAATAATAATAAAATTCAAACAATAAATCAGGCATGCCAAAAGAGCCCAATGAAGAGTTACGGGTAATAATAAACACCAATGGTCAAAAAGCACCCACATCTGGCCTCTCGAGTACTGTTTCGAGCTCAAAGACCATCCATTTTGAACCAATAAATCGGGCATTCCAAAAATGCCGACCAAACATGTAATCAGTGCTTATGATAACACGTTAAAAATATCCAAAATGCACTCTTTGTGAAGTGCAAGTTGAACTGCGTGCAAGGTCAATCAATATGTGTTTAATATATCTTAGTATCGTAAAGTACTTAAATGCCTTTTAGTAAAAAGGCATTTACTTCTAAAAACGCATTGTTTCAATTGCATAAAAAACTAAAAAAAAATTTTTGAAAACATGTACATGGGGCAATACATTATATACACAGCTAAACTAAACCCGTGGCGACAGTTTATATTGCACAAAATAATGATTGCAACGTGCTTGCGCACACGACGCATTATGAAACACTACCGTGCATTATGCACAACGAGACGAGAAGATGGCAGCATAAGGGTTAGAAGGAGCATGGAACATGAGGAGCTGGTGTCCGAGCCCAACGTCAGAGGCGACATCAAGTCTGCTCGCCTCCGCTGGCTCGGCCACGTCGAGAGGGTGAAGATCGTGCGGCGAAGAGGCCGTATCTGGGGCGACCGAGCGGCCGACGGCCTAGATACCGCTGGAGGACGAGGTCGAGAAGGACCTGCACCGACTGCAGGCACACACGTGGCGGCAGTCGGTGCAGGACCGGCACGACTGCCGCGTTCTCGTTGCGGAGGCCAAGACCCACTTCGGGTCGCTGAGCCAGCGAAGTAGGTATGCATTAAATGCCGGCCCCAATGGAGAGTTTCGGACAATACGAACCAGTGGCACCGCAAAAAGCATCCACATCAGGCATCTCAAAGTACTATCAATTCAAACAGTAAATCAGGCATCCTAAAAATGCAGACCTTAAAAACGTTTCGGGCAATACGAACCAATGACAATGCAAGAAAGTCCATATCAGTCACGCGCAAACCTTAGCAAAGTGTGGGCTGTCTCAACAACTAGAACTGACATATTCCACAATGTTGAGCCAAAGGGTATCGACGACTCGTGGAACTGTTACAGTACTCTAATACCGTCAGCCATCACCAAGCGTTTTGTATGACATCATGTACGTGAATCCGCACATCGCTATCGAAGGAAAAATCTTTCATTGAATGAAATCGATTTCAGGAAGACAGACCATGCTTCATAAATCTAGAATCATTCAGTTATCGCTCAAGTAAAAGCGAAAATTTGAATAACTTCATCTTTAAGAAGCAAGAACGGTCCGAATAATTTTCGTCGTAGTCGCAAATATCAAAAATACACTCCATTTGTAAAGTTCGAGCATAATTTAACGGAGAAGACCAAAAAACCCAGATTATATGAATTTGTCAGAATAAGGAAGGAATCCACAGGAAGTTTGCAGCTTCCTCGTTCATATTGGAGCAATGGAGTTAGCTGTCAAGACCAAACTAATATCGGACTGACCATAGCATATTGTAAGACTCAGGAGGACCTCATGTGACCATAACAAAAGGCTGTTTCCCGGTTTCCGGCTATAAGTGTCACAAATAACACATCTTAGGCATTCCCAAAAATTGCCAACTCATTAGGAGTTTCGGGCAATAATAAAAATCAATGTCACCGCAAAAAGCATCCATATCTGGCATTATAAAGTACTATCAATTCAAACAGTACATCAGGCATCCTAAAAATGCAGACCTTAAAAACGTTTCGGGCAATACGAACCAATGACAATGCAACAAAGTCCATATCAGTCACGCACAAACCTTAGCAAAGTGTGGACTGTCTCAACAACTCGGAACTGAAATATTCCACAAATGACAATGTAGAGCTATCGACGACTCGTGGCACTGTTACGGTACCACTAGCCTTAACATGCACTAAGGGTAGCGTATGATACACCACGTATGTAAGTACCTACAAAGCCATGTAAAAGGCACTTTCAACATTCACTCAGCTCTTTGGACGTACAAGCTTCGCAAATACAGTTGCTAGCAGGATCCACAGGAAGTTTGCAGCTTCGTTGATATTCGAGCAACGGGTTTAGCTGCCAACACTAATATGACACCGGGCTATCCATATGAAGGACCGCATAAAACGTTAGCCTCCACACAACAAGAGATTGGAGACGCAATAAGGATTTCACTGCCCGACACAAACACATCGAGAAGCAAAACCCTTCGATTTCGATAACAAGTGACACAAAGGATTAGTCTCATAATCCCGCATCTCAAATAATGCCGACTCAATGAAGAGTTTCGGGCAATAAAAACTTATAATACCGCAAACATCCATATGCCAAAGTATCGCCTCAGGCATCCCAAAGACCTCCCAAACTCACAACAAACTGTCTGATGATGTGGTATCTGCACCATCAGTGAACTTACCAACACTGTGATGTAGACACACCAGCATTATGCGGCCTGTCCATGAATTAAATAATAAGAATAAAATTCAAACAATAAATCAGGCACCCCAAAAAATGCCGGCCCAATGACGAGTTACGGGTAATAATAAAAACCAATGGTCAAAAGCACCCACATCTGGCCTCTCGAGTACTGTTTCGAGCTCAAAGACCATCCATTTTTAACCAATAAATCGGGCATTCCAAAAATGCCGACCAAACATGTAATCAGTGCTTATGATAACACGTTAAAAATATCCAAAATGCACTCTTTGTGAAGTGCAAGTTGAACTGCGTGCAAGGTCAATCAATATGTGTTTAATATATCTTAGTATCGTAAAGTACTTAAATGCCTTTTAGTAAAAAGGCATTTACTTCTAAAAACGCATTGTTTCAATTGCATAAAAAACAAAACAATTTTTTTTTTTAAACATGTACATGGGGCAATACATTATTTATACGCAGCTAAACTAAACCCGTGGCGACAGTTTATATTGCACAAAATAATGATTGCAACGTGCTTGCGCACACGACGCATTATAAAACACTAGCGTGCATTATGCACAACGAGACGAGAAGATGGCAGCATAAGGGTTAGAAGGAGCATGGAACTTGAGGAGCTGGTGTCCGAGCCCAACATCATAGGCGACATCAAGTCTGCTCGCCTCCGCTGGCTCGGCCACGTCGAGAGGATGGGTGAAGATCGTGCGGCGAAGAGGCCGTATCTGGGGCGACCGAGCGGCCGACGGCCTAGATACCGCTGGAGGACGAGGTCGAGAAGGCCCTGCACCGACTGCAGGCACACGCGTGGCGCGAGACGGGGCAGGACCGGCACGACTGGCGCGTTCTCGTTGCGGCCAAGACCCACTTCGGGTCGCTGAGCCAGCGAAGTAAGTATGCATTAAATGCCGGCCCCAATGGAGAGTTTCGGACAATACGAACCAGTGGCACCGCAAAAAGCATCCACATCAGGCCTCTCAAAGTACTATCAATTCAAACAGTAAATCAGGCATTCTAAAAATGCAGACCTAAAAAACCTTTCGGGCTATGAAGCCTCCCGACGTACTGGCTCATGCAAGTACTACCTAAAGCATCACAAAAGTACTTACTACCTCAGGCATCCCAAAGTACCACCTAAGGTATCCCAAAATACTACCAAAGGCATCTCAAATTATGTACTACTTTAAACATCCAATAGTACCCGTAACCAAAGGCATCTCAAAATACTACCTAAGCATCACAACAAAATTCCCAATGAGGAGTTTCGGACAATACGAACCAGTGGCACCGCATAAAGGCATCCACATCAGGCCTCTCAAAGTACTATCTCAGGCCTCTCAAAGTACTATCAATTCAAACAGTAAATCAGCCCCCTTACCATAAACTCTTTTAGCAGGATTACTTCAATAATACTTTGTTATTTCGTACCATGACGACCTTAAAGTAAGCTTATTAATAATCCTGCTATAGACTTCATAGTAAGGGGGCAGGCATCCCAAAAAATGCAGGCCCAGTGAAGACTTTCGTACTTTTTGTACCAATTGTACTTATTGGAAAAATAGGAATCGTTAATCAATCAACAACAAAAAAAACAAGTTTTCTGGAATACCCAAAACACACAAAAACAGACCGAGACAAACCAATAAGTTATTTATTTCACAAAATAACTATTACGTAATTTCGCACACGACGCATGAAATACTAGTATGCTTTAAACAAAACATCACGAACCACAGAGAATGCAGACTCTATGAAGAGTTTACGGCAATAACAAATACTCTCAGGACGAGAATCATAGACAGTTCGGGGCGCAAGCTTAACATGAGCTCGCTCCTACAAACATTAAGTTCCAGAGACGTTAGTGAGAGCGGCAACGTCGCTCAGACATGTCTCAGAAGGCTTAATCTTGATAACCAAAGTTTGTGAGCATCCAAACCCCTAATCAGGTAAAACCTTTAGGTTCAAAATGTTGAAAGACTTACTAGAATATTGATTTCGCAAAATGATTCAACATTCCTAAAGATCCGGCGACCAGATTCGCTACACCAATCGTCATAAAAAGAGAAATCCTATATCAGGAATCACGAGATATAATATATGAAAAAGCCCAACCCCAAAGTCATAATTTTTTGGCGACATGAGGTCATCCTCCATATATTTTCAGTACCCAGACGATTCAACACTAAATCATCTCGCAACCATCAGACAAAGCCAGCAACATGATGCGATAGTTAAAAAAAAGTTATCTCAAGCATTCCAATGAATTCAAACTCTGTCAAAAGTTTATAATTACCAATGCCGTTGCAAATTTCATTCCACCCTTAATACTGGGCATTTAAAAGTAGTACCTGAAGCATCACAAAAGGGCCTCGGGCGCCACAAAATCTTACCCAATACCAAAAAATGCCGACCCAAAAAAGTTTCGGGCAATACGAACCCATTATTTACCCTTAAATAATGATACACTCAGTACATCCATACGAGTAGCTTCTGGGCGATAAATCCAAACAGCTTATTCATTTCACGAAATAACGATTTCAACGTGCTTACGCACACAACGTATTATGAAATACATTTTAGGCAAAAAGTCATACGGTTTGATTTTCAGACGTTTCAATAATAATCTCCGACCATCAGAATATAGAGCCGGCAACATGATGCGACAGTTTAAAAAATACATCTCAATTAACTATCTCAGATAGTCCTGTTACTGCAAACTCAATTAAGAGTTTGTTAGTACCAATGGTTCTGTAAAAATCAGGCCTCCCAAAGTACTGGCTCAGATATTTAAAAGCATCCCAAAAGGACTACCTAAAACATCTCAAATTACTACCTCAAGAATCCCAAAATACAACCTTTACAAAAATGACCTATGAAGAGTTTCCGGTAATACGACCCAATGGTACTGCAAAACTCAATCATTATCAAAATCATTTCAAAGTACTATAGAATTCAAACATTAAATCGGGTATCCCAAAAAATGCCGGCGCAAGACTTTCGGGCAATACGAGCCAATGGTATTGCAAATAACAATCATTGTCAGTCAACTCAATACTATCGGAGACATCTCGAAGAAATATAAAAATTGCAAACTGTGAAATTATTATACAGGGTGTAACGTAAAGGGTATATGAAGCCAAAGGCAGGGTGTTCAGTATCGGTAACTGAACAACTTTTGTTCAACGACTTTTCGAATAAAAAATAAAAATAAATTATTGTCTCATACAAATCGATCAGCTGACCGGTACGAAATGTATGAAAAGTCAAAAAATAAAGTCGCGAAAATCGAAAAGTCGTAGAACAAAAGTTGTTCAGTTACCGATACTGAACACCCTCCCTTCGGCTTCATATACCCTTTACGTTACACCCTGTATATAAACGGATATCACTCACTTAAGTGCGCGAAGAAACGTCACCGGCGACGCGGGCGTGGGGCGCTCACCTTGAAAAAGACCGTCGAAATCGGTCGAAACTGTCTAGACCGACAGTTTGATTATCCAAATAACCGATTTCAATAAAGATAACAGTGTGGAATAGAGAGTGGAATAATTTATTTATTACACAAAATAACGATTATAACGTACTATCGCGTACAACCGTAGACAGATTATCCTATAGACGGAGTCCCCGCGTAACCACATTTACCCTTTCTTTCTGGCAGCCAGGTGTTGCCTAGGAAAAACTATTACCAAACATTAAGGGTATTTTTCACAATAAAATTATAAATTATAGATATGAATATGCATAAAAAATGCACTGGATATGTTTTTGGTATAACTATATTTAGGCATATAATATAATACCTATGTAATTTTCGAAAAAGTCGTATTTTGTAAGTGTGATTTGTTCATTTCCGCCAATTAGTGTATCTGACAGTGACAGCATGTCACCATTGCTATTTTTATAATCCATTGCTCGGATGCTGTAACAAAATTTTTAATGAATTTCAATTTAATAAGTACGTCCACGCGTTTCAGAGCAAAAGGTCTTATACATACAGATATACATACAGACAGACAGACAGACGGACAACAAAGTGTCCCTTCCTATAAGGGTTCCTTTGTTTCCTATTGAGGTATGAAACTCTAATCATGACAATCGAGTGAATCAATCCTTTTGCACAAAGTAAATGATCTAGTATCTAATGAATTAGACTAGGTATTTAAAATTAGGACTAGCTAAATACTACTGTAATTCCCATACATATATTGTGGAACAAAATATTTTTTGGGGAATTTTTTACCAACACTGTTGACAACACTGAATTTTATGTCATACATTTTACAAAATACTTTTCGATGTTATTTTGATATTTAGGCACTGTTTTCAAGCAAAATTACAACGCGTTGCAACGTGTTGATTATGTATAAACTATGTACCGTACGTTTTAAAACATAGAAAGTTAAAGAATGGAAAATACTGACCTATGAAACGAAATATTTGGATCATTGTGTTCTCATCTATTTTTATACTCCTGTACACAACAAACCCCCTCAGCAATGATGATATAATAACGACAATATGTTTCGATCTAATATATGACTACAAACACGAGATCTAACACATAAAATGCTGCTAAAACAATAATTTATCATAATTTACAACAACGTAAAAACGATCTGTCATTTTGGTGCCGGTGACAGTTAGTTTCAATATCGAAAACTGGCTACGCCGATAAGGACAGAAGATATATGAATCTTTCTCTCTCACGCTTACGATATCCATATTATGTTGTTCTTGTCACTCGAGAGCGAGACAGAAACCACACTCCATCTATAGGCTTCTCTATCTACGCGTACAACGCAAGAAAAAACGCAAAAAAAAAAAATAGTACTTATGCGTTTTTTATACACCACAAAGAATGCAGACTCCATGAAGACTTTCGGGCACGAGCTGGTACTAAAAGCATCAATATCTGGCATCTCACAGTACTTTTTTCCCCCCTCTCCCACTGTAACTCCTGTTTGAAAAGGATCAACAGAGGCGTACTATTGGACCGTCATACAGTGACGGGTTTAAGCGACACAATGGGGCTGTATGCCGTACGTTACATACAGTCACGACTCGACCATTTAAAGAAAAGAAAGAAGAATGTATGAAGAAGTTGTTGCTCACTGCTGTGAGCTATGAGCCGTAGCAGGCTACCTTCTGTAGTAGTGCCAATAACTATGGCAGGAGCGCTTAAAAGCTCTGAAGTTGGACCTAGTCGCAACGAGGTCGCTGTACATCTATATAAAATTCAAAACAGTAAATCTCAGTCAGATATCCCTAAGTACTATCTCAGGTATCCCAAATTTATTTATTTATCGTTCGGTCATCAGCTGTCACAACACAGCGTGTAGGTCACAAAGGCAAAACCTTTTTTAGCCACGCGATGGCTTCGTCGTCCGCCATGTTTATTTTGGCTAGTTCTCCCCCTATAGGCCAATTTGGGCAATCCAAAGAATTAATTAGATAAAAAACATTAATTTATTGATGTCTCGATATTTCGACAGCATTGCAGCCATCATGGTCACAAGTAGACTGATGAGATGATGGCTGCAATGCTGTCGAAATATCGAGACATCAATAAATTAATGTTTAACACGGTAATTCCCGTTTTTATCTAATTAATATGTATACAAACCGAGTAAGTTTAAAAAGTGACATCCCAAAGAATGTTTTTTTTTCCTCGTGTGACCAAACCTATTTAATCAGCATCTGGACAAACTTCTCAAGTTTTAAGATGCTGGTGGCCAATCAAAATAATGTATTGTTATAACAGTAATGTTTAAAAAAAAAATTGTCAGTTATTCAGGCCGCCCGTAGGCCTTTGACTGCTGTCAAGCGACGACAACCGGGACCAACGGAAGGCCCTTAAATGGAAGTATTGACTGGTCCAAGAGTGGAACGCATCCCAGAGTACTGGGATGCATTATACTCTAGGATGCGTCATTTACTTTTATGATAAGCCAGTTTTACATACTGATTACATTTATTTTCAACAACAAAAAATGCTCTAATCTTAGATATTTTTAAAATTAAGGCATGTTTGCAAACAAATTAAATGATGAAAAATGAAAATCGAAATGATAAATGGAGAAAAAATTTCACCACGACCAGGGATCTCGCTATTCCGTGGCACGCTCTATTCCAACAGAGCCACCGTGATATCATAACCAGGTGGTGAATTTTGTCTCCATATTCTCGTCTTAGGGACGGTAGCGACATCTATCCAGTAATTGTGCAATTACTCAAATTCATGTCTAACATTGCAGTTAGAAATCATGTTTTTAATTGAGGACTCGTTCCTTTTTCATATGTTTTGATATATTTACAATGTACAGAGTAATTGCACAATCACTGGATAGATGTCGCTACCGTCCCTAAGACGAGAATATGGAGACAAAATTCACGACCTGGGTACGATATCACGGTGGCTCTGCTAGAATAGAGCGTGCCAAGGAGGCGAGGACTCTGGTTACGAAAAAAAATCTCCGTTATCATTTAGATTTTCGTTTCGCATAGCGCATATGCAAGAAAATATCAAAACATAGAAATTTTTCATCAATTAACTTACTCTAATCTCCCAAACCGAGATATAGACAAAGTAAATTTTGAACCGACAACGGTCACGTCCATATTATTCTTAACCTAAATGTAAAACCGCGTCATGTAAAAAGAACGCTGGAAGAAAGTGGAGGGTGTGTGTTTGCGCATGGGTAAAGCAAAGGTCGACTGACGAACCAATAGCGCAACGGCAAGCATGCAGCGCGGGACCCGCCCTCCGCCCCCCGCGCGCCGCACCTCATACCACCAAATAGATCAATATATCGCCTAATGCGCAGCTTGACCGACAGCGGTCTTTTTACATGACGCGACCTGTACAAAAGTCACATCTATACAGTGTGCCAAGTAAAGCCTCGTATGCACTCGGCAACATTTGACGCGCGACATGTTGCACAACATGTTGAACGGCAACGAGGTACGGTCGAAAACAAAGACAGTACAGGAGAGTTTTTAAGGTTGAGATTTTCTCAAAAACTACTTGACCTATTGCAAAAATTATTTCACTGTTAGATATTAAAGTTAAAACTATATAACTGTAAAATAATTACTAAATTCGGTCCAGTAGTTTTTCTTATTGAGGCCCCTTTATCTCTAGCCACCCGGCTGGAAGAGGCTTAGGACAGGGATGGATGGAAGAGGAGGGGGGAGACCTTTGCCCAGCAGTGGGACAATTTATAGGTTAACAAAAAAATGGTACTTTCTAAAAAACTACTTGACATAGGTATATATATATAGGTTTTTTGTTTGTTTTACAATAGTGTAAAAATTAATTTAGTACAGCTAACAGCAGATCAAGTATAACACTTTGGACTTAGGGCCGTTCTTATTATCTGCGTCCATTGATCTCCTATAAACAACTAGATACAGTCTGCCTTCTAAAAATGTCCGAGCGCAAAGAAGGTCCAAACGGATGAATGGTCCCTCATTTGCTTTATTGGACATTATTTGGACGTTAACAATGGACCCTTATTTGGACGTTTTTTAAATTGTTTTAGTAATACCTTTGTGTATCTAGTTGTTTATAGGAGATCAATGTCTGCGCCATAAGAATTGAATTCGTACTGCAAGTGTTACCATTGATCTGCTGTTATCTGTACTAGATGGTTTAGAATACACTTTTAAAGTAATTGTAAAGAATTTTCAAAAATTAGTCGAGTGCTTTTCCTGAAAAAGGGTGAAAACCCTTAAAAACTCTCCTGTACAACTTACACTGTGTCGTATTTAGGGTATTTTTATAATAAATGGAAACAAAAAATATAATTTTTGGAATTAAACTGTGTTGTAGAAGTAAGATCGAACCCTAGACCGACATCATGGCGGCAATAAGCTCTGGTGCGTCGACGATGTATGCACCTTCCTCTATCTTCTCGCATCTGGAATAGAAACAATAATATTTAAAATTAAAACTATAGTCTTATATAACTACAAATTACTTACTAAACCGTCGCCCAAATCAAGTGTATTTTTTTACTGAAGGAACTGATTGATCGAACCTGTTCATCATTGTGAAAATAAAGTAACATTGTAAGGTCCCGTGGCCAGTAGCGGATTATCCTAAAGGCAAACTAGGCACGTGCCTAGGGGCGCGAGGTCACAAAGGGAAGGCGTTTAGTTGACGAAAACCCAAAATTTATTTAGTAATTACATGAAATAAAAAAGTCATAATATAAAGCTAGATTCGGACTCTGGTAAAACCTGCGTTTTCACGCCAGGCATTGCCACGAATTCGCTAACATTATGTCGTTTTCAGTGTTTTTTGTGATTCTAAATCCACCTTTAGAGCTTCCTAAGTGCGGCCCGTCTACTTCATTACACCTGCATCGCCAGATTCCATAACAGAAGTTGGTAAGATATAAAAACCGAGGGGCGCCGGTGAGGTGGTAGCCTAGGGCGATGTCGACATTTAATCCGCCTCTGCCCGTGGCCTCACCTGGTGACGCGGAGAAAGCCGTGACCCTCCTCGTTGATGCCCAATACTTCGACGGCTTTGCAGAGCTGCTCGGCGGTAGGGTTTTGAGGGAAATCTGAAACAACATTAATAGTATACAGGCTGTAACGTAAAGGGTACTTGAAGCCGAAGGGAGGGTGTTCAGTATCGGTAACTGAACAACTTTTGTTCTACGACTTTTCGATATTCACGAATTTATTTTTTGACTTTTCATACATTTCGTACCGGTCAGCTGATCGATTTGTATGAGATATTAATTTATTTTTAATTTTTTATTCGAAAAGTCGTAGAACAAAAGTTGTTCAGTTACCGATACTGAACACCATCCCTTCGGCTTCATATACCCTTTACGTTACACCCTGTAGAATAGTATAATACGTCCTAATTCAAATTCTGAGTAAAAATAGGAGCGCATCATCGTAAATCATGTTTCTAACCGAATGTTAGACATGGTTGTCGGAATACTACTATTGTCCGATAGATGGAATTGCGTAACATACCCTTTAAGTATGTATAAAGCGATGAAGATTTTCGGTGGGCGTGGCGTGGCCTGTGGTGGCTCAGTTGGTAAGAACGTGCGTGACAAGGTCGCAGGTTCATGTCCTGCCCACGGCAAGAATTTTTTCATGACATTCTAACATTAATAGTATTAGTTTTTGGTAACATTTTAATGATAAAACAGATAAACTTAGATTTATTATTTATTAATACTGCACGTTATGTACTTAATTCTCTTTATCATATTTACCAACTACCTAAACGTTCTTGCGCGATCAATGACCGCTTGACATCATTTCAAGGTCTTTAATTACGTAGTTAGCCCAGGCACAGGCTCCGGCCTATTTGGGCTGCTATAATTATACGCCACAGTCGGTATTCTGTCGAGTGCTTAGATCTATAAGGTGTTATCCTGTCAATTTATATCATCATCATCATCAGCCCGTATCAGTCCACTGCTGGACGTAGGCCTCTCCCAAAGCGCGCCAATCAACCCTACTCTCGGCCCTCTGCATCCAGTCCCTGCCAGCCATTTTGCGAAGGTCATCCCTCCATCTGGTCGGGGGGCGTCCTACACTACGTTTACCCGTTCGTGGCCTCCATTCGAGAACTCGTCTACCCCATCGGTTATCGGTTCTACGACAGATGTGACCAGCCCACTGCCACTTCAGCTTACTGATTCCATGAGCAATGTCAACCACTTTTGTCTTCTGGCGGATATACTCGATAATTTATATATAGTTGAATAAAAAAAAATCTATCAATAAAAGTCTTGGAATAAGACTTTATCTGCCACGGCTCGTGCAGAACACGCTCAATGTCTGTAAATGTAACCGAAGCTTTATCCTGTGCACTCACCGCGTATGTCTAGTGTGACTGCAAGCGCGGGCAAGTCTCGCACGAACTCTGGCATCATCTTGCGCAGCAGCGCGACCGGCACCGCCTTCTCCACGTTCCCGTAGTCTACGTAGTAGAGGCTGGCGGTCGGCGCGCCGGGGCCGCCGCACTCCATGACCACCGCGCGGAACCATTGAGGGTCTGACATAGACAATGGCAGGATTAATACAGCACAGTAGTTATATTCGTGTACTCATAAACTTGATTTCTAGTCTTCCATTAGCCAACTATAGTATGACCGTCTAAATCAGTCTTCGCCTGCGCGGTACAGGGATGCGGGGGTAGGACGACAACGGGGACCGAGAGAGGTGCGGGGGCGGGCGCGCGAACAGAAATGTATTGTAACAGAAATGCGCCCGCCCCCGCACCTCTCTCGGTCCCCGTTGTCGTCCTACCCCCGCGTCCCTGTACCGCGCAGGCGAAGACTGATTTAGACGGTCATACTATAGCGCCGCCAATCTTGAAAAAATAATATCTTCCAATATAATAAATTTTATTAAAAAAGCTATTTACAAAATGTTTATTACGATAAATACTATTTTTCAAATGCTTATTTATACCGTGATTCAATTTCGCTAAGTTGTAGTTCGCATAATTGCGAAAAACGGCCGTTTTTGGCACATTTGTGAACTACAACTTAGCTTGTCGTAATTATGCCATGTATTGTATATTGAAAAATAGTATTCATCCTTATAAACATTTTGTAAATAGCTTTTTTAATAAAATTGATTAAATTGGAAGATGGATTTTTCAAGATTGGCGGCGCTAGTTGGCTCATGGAAGGCCCTTAACCTTTATAAGTTAACCATGAAATGTGAAACAACACGGGTTTATGGCTAACAGCATTAGATTTGCTATACTTACATGGCGGGCACTGCGCGATGCACAACTCATTCTCCTTGGGCAGGTACGGCTCGCGGCCGACGGCGCTCTCGCAGTACGCTGTGATCTGAAACAACAACTCGTTTAAACCAATTGCGTACAATACAGTATACATAAACATATATATTTGACTAATAATATACCTATATTTGATAATATTATTTCCTTGACAAGTGTATAATCTTAAATTAATTTAATGTGTATAAATATCCTTTTTTATGACATAGACTGACATTTAATTATTATTATTTGTATAAGTTGACTAAGCTATTATAATAATTATGAATTACACAGCGCATCGGTTTCTGACTGTAATGCTGTGTAAGATTTGGTAAATAAATAAATAATATCATTTGATTAAATTATTTATCATTTATTTATTTGTACAAAACTTTATTTTAAACCAATAATTTTAATAAAAAACGGAGATATTTTTACACTTATTCGTTATCTTGTACATTTTGCGGTTGATGGTGGGGCAGAATCTGGCATTGTCATTTGACTTTGTAGGTGGTAGATACTACTATTAGATTACCTTGTCCGTGAGGTGTGTGAGCACGTGTTGGGCGTGCGGCAGGCCGCGCTCGCAGCCAGCCACGTTGCCGCCCTCCAGCGTGCTCAGGTCCAGCAGCTCGAGCTCGCAGCCGCCCGCAGGCAGCGACAGGTACTGCAGCTCGTCAAACATCACGCTGGCAGTGTCTGAGGAGGGAGTGGGGACGTTATTGTGACACTATAGGGTGATGCACCATCACAATAACAAAAATGCTGATGTTCTTGCCGATCCATGGTGTTCTCTGTATGAATATATATTGTTATCTTAACAGCTGCGAAGAAGAGAGCGTATGTTCAATGTTCAAATGTTATTTATTTTCCTTCCACGATCAGTACATGTCGCCGACTGAAATACCTTTTATTGGATAGTGAATTGTATTCCTTAAGCAATTTGACTTATTAATGTTAAAATCATAATTTATGCAATGCATAATATTGTTATATACCTACATAGTTATTATTATATTAATTTAATTTGACGATCAAATTACTAATGTGTATTCTAAGTATTGACATAACTGTAAAAATGACATTGTAATCTGAAATAAATGAATCTAATCATTTTACGTTAGTATCTGGGGCGACCGAGCAGACGACGGCTTTCACTCACCCGCTCTAAGGCCCGTATTAATAGTCTGAGCTCAAACCCGCAAGAGCGAATTCAGCTGATACACTCTCAAGACGTGATCACCATCTCAAGTATGTCATTTATTAATAAACTAATCTTGAGGGCGTATCACGTGATGTCTTTCTCAAGTCAGCAAATACGTTCTCAAGTGTGAGTTTGACAGTTGTCTTGACAATTGAGCTTTGTTTATTAATGCTGCGTTATAAAATAAACGAATGAGTTTCACGTACCAACGACGTCACCCCCTCTCTCCTCAATCTTCTTCCACTCTGGCGTGCACATCTCCTGCACCTTCCGGTTGACCACCTCGTTGTTCTTCGCCACCGTGAGCGTCACCGCGCTGCCGGTCGGCGCGCTCTTGGCGCCGTCGGGTAGCGTCTGTCGAACAGGTGACATGATCAATTGACAATTGAGGTGCCATGTTCATGTCAGGTGTTTTAAAGAAATCGATAAAAACCGCTACATTTTGTAGTCTTGGCATAACATTTTGACTTTTGTTGTCAATAAAGCCTTTGGCTGTTATTCATAAACGTGATTTAAAGTTACGCTACCGTTAACACGTTCATGGACAGTAGAAATTACGAAATGACAGTGAAAATTCTCAACTACTGTCATAACCGTGGGGGATTCTAAGTATGTGCGTGTCAAGACCGACAAAAATGTACCTACAACCTTTATTTTGACAGTACACATACCTATTTTCTACACAGAATGACAGTGGGACCGCTCCACAAAGAAAACCGCCTACGAACGCCGCGGGAGATGCCGTTGTGTCTTTTTAAATGCATCAAATACTACGTCATACGCCGTACTGTCATTTTCCGAATACTCAAAGTACGGCATATGCCGCCACTGTCCATGAACGTGAACCATGAACCCTGTCCCTTTCTATCTTAACCTTTTTTAACGAAGTGTGAAAGGGATGCAACACAAGGAATAACAGCATTAATCTTCAATGATGTTTTTTTTTTAAATGACAACTGTCAACCTTTTTTCTTGAATATATCTAGGTCCTGACCTCAGACTACGAGCGCCTCTGAAATCGCTACAAGTGCCTACTCACCAAGGTAAGTTCCACTGTCTCCTTCAGTTTGTCCAAGTACGCCGACGCGGCGGGCGTCAGCGGGTTGTCACCTTGCACATGAAGCTCAACCTGATACAGGAATGGATACTTTCTAGTCTCATCATCATCAGTCTATTTATATTGCCCCACTGCTCGGGCACAGACCTTCCCTTATAGAGGGAGCTGGGCCATGATCCACCACGCGGGCCCAATGCGGATTGGCGGATTTCACATGCCATAGAATTTTTTCTTCTTCTACGGCATGCAGGTTTCATCACGATGTTTTCCTTCACCGTTTTGAGAGCACTCGGTAAATGTACGTAAGTTTTTCTGTCGAAAAAACCGAGGATAACTCATTGGTACATGGAGAGAATCGAACCTCCCCATTGACCCAACCACTGAGCCACCGAGGAGTGTGGTGTGTTATGTGAGCAGTCGTACCTGCGTCGTGAGCGTGGGTCTCGCGGCCAGGTCGAGTTGCGGCGGGCACGGGAACAGGCTCTCAAGCGGCAACGTCTCCACGGTGCCTGACGACAGTCACACAGCAATGAGGCGTATTTTTTTAAATACATCTTTTTGGGTACAATAGATGGCGTTAGCTATAGCTAAGCAAAAAAAGGTCAGTTTTTTAAATTTATTATGGCATGGCCTAAAGCCATCGGCCAAAACGTCTTTGAAATACGTTTAGTACATTTTATACCTTATTGTGTAATGTGTACTACTCCGATCAAATAATGTCCCCTAAATATTGGGGAACGCTTTTCAATGTGACGTTTTTACCCGACTGCGCAAGAAGGGGGGTTATGTTTTCGAGTGTATGTATGTAAACCGAAGCCCAAATCAAGTGTCTTATTTTGTAAACAAAAACTACCCTACCCTACTAACATTTTAGGCTGTTCTGTGATTACTGCATATCACATTGTTAGATGGGATGACTTTATTTTCACAATGATGAACAGGTTCGATTAATCAGTTCCTTCAATGTTACATCGCAACAGGTAATTTTTTTTTGTTAACCTATATGTTGTCCCACTGCTGGGCAAAGGTCTCCCCCCCCCCCCTCCTCTTCCATCCACCCCTGTCCTGAGCCTCTTCCAGCCACCCATCCCTGTATCTAACGATATCGTCTCTCCACCTACGCCGAGGTCTGCCCCGACGCCGGCGACCGTCCGACAATTAACAGGTAATTAGATGATCATATTTATTTCCAAAATAAGACACTTGATTTGGGCTGCGGTATATATGCCTAAACGGCTTGTGAATTTTAACATATGAGGTGTCGTTAGATTCGTTTTGATTGTAGGAGTGACATAGGATATAAAACAATATTCAAAGTGGGGTTAAATATTTAGCAGTCGAATTTTTTGGTTTTTTGATATAAGTATTTCATCCTCTTGAGGTACGGAACTCTATAATATGGCAAAAAAACTCAGCATCTAAATAATTTATACATATAATAAGACTGTAAAAAAGTTGTGTCTGTACATTGCATATTTTTTGAAAAGAATAATTGTAATGTGTTTTAGGATCGATGCTGATGCCAAAACACTAATTTTTAGAATTTTTGTCTGTTTGTCTGTGACTTTGTGTAAGTATCACGCCATGACTACCGAAGGGATGTTGATGGGAGTTTCACTTGGAGATAGCTGAAATATCCGGACATCTCATAGGCTATAAGCTCTACACAAACGAAGTTGCGGGGTACAGCTAGTAATAACTATATTCGTTATGCCTTTCGCACTCACCCAGCTCAATAAATTCAACGAGGTACTTGTTGCGCGCGACGCTGGTGCGCGTGACGACCGCGCGTCCGTGCGCGTCGCCGCACAGCGCCACCACCGTCTGTCCAGGCACAGGCGGGGACATCAGCGGCACGGCTGAAACCATACCACATAGACTTTAAACAATTACCCAAATCTACAAATAAAGATTCTGATTCTGCTGAGACTACCCAGGCAGGGCGGGGCTGGCAGCTACGCAGGGTGCGGCTGGGGCTACACAGGGAGGCGCTGGGGGCTACACGAGGCGGGACTGGAGGCTACCTAGTGCGTGGCTGGGGGCTACACAAGTCGGGGCTGGGGGCTACACAGGGCGGGGCTGGGGGCTACACAAGTCGGGGCTGGGGGCTACACACACAGCACTCACCGCTCCGCCCGTAGAGCACCACGTCCTGCAGTATGGCGTCGTGCTGCTTGCGCGCCTCCGTGTCCGCGGGGCGCACACACGCGCGCTTCAAGTCGCTCGCGGCTACAAGTAATACGGAGGAGGGGCTCGACAGCGCTGGGCGACGGGGGGCTACTGGACAAAATAAGATTATTATTAGTATTTGTGGAAAAAAAACGGGCTCGTTCAAAGTCAAATTTATTTATTGCAAGTAAGCACATTGTGTACATTTTTGCACATTATTTTCGTCAACATATTATTGAATTTACATTTACACCACTTTGCAAGGAAAAGGTGCCAACGCTGAGGAGAAAAAGTGGCAAAAACTCTCAGCAGCACATATTTTAAAATAATAATAACACAATTACTTAATAACTAGGTATTACACAACTATTACACTGTGTCACTCGAAAGAATTGATTTTCGATCTTGCGCCGGTCTTTCTTCTTATTTGTCAGAGATATTCAGGCCGCCCGTAGGCCTCTGACGTGGCTTAATGACTGCTGCCGAGCGACAGCGACCGGGACCACAGATGAAAGTGTCACTAGTGGTCACCCATCCAGGTACTGACCTCGCCCAGCGTTGCTTAACTTGTACGATCGTTTTCAACGTGTACTCGCAACTTGACTACGAGCTCCCCGAGTTCAAAAAACTGCACAGGTCTATTCGCACACACGTTCCGGTCTACCTGCGCATGCATATCTGTGCAGGTACACCTCTCCGGTAGACCGTAGCGTGTGTGGCCGCCATTAGGCGTCTCACCTGACAGTGTGGTCGCTCTGTGCGGCGGGCACTCGACGGCGGGCAGCCAGCGGGACACCTCGCCCTCCCCGGTAGCGCCACTCTCAGCATCCAACAGAGACACCTTGTAGCCATTGGCTGTCTTGGCCAACAGCGTGCATTGCAATTGGGCACCGATCTATAAAAAACAAATAATAACTGGTCAATATGTTTTATGTCAAAAAGGAAACCGGCCATGTGAATCGGACTCCCGCACCGAGGCTTCCGTGCAACGCAACTTAACCCCGTAACTTTGCTCTAATATAGAAAAGAACTAGATTTAGAGACCAACTTATCTTTGCCATTATAAAAATATTATATTATTATTTATTACTATTATTATACTATAGATAAAATATTCTTATCCATTAAATAATAAAAAAAACAATTAAGTTAAAAAAATATTATATCTATACATATTAATTAGATAAAAACGGGAATTACCGTGTTAAACATTTATTATTGATGTCTCGATATTTCGACAGCATTGCAGCCATCATTTAAAAAGTGATATCTATACATACTCCTGATTAGTTGATTATCTGCAAAAATATGTTTGAATACCCCAAAAAAATTTTTTTGGACAACGGGTAGTAATCTCTGTAGGTTTTGAGATTCTTGTGTTTTCATACAAATGTGCGCCTAAATTATAAACGGCCATATCTTTTAATTGCGTCAATTGTGATTTTTTCACGGCTGCATGAGTTTGCTGACCCGAATATTTTGTAATAATTGCATACTCTTGATATGTCCACGCGATTCTAAAATATAGGCCTCGACAGACAGACAGACGGACAACAAAGTGATCCTATCACACACGTTATCTACACACATACATACAATAAGTAATCATTGGTTGCGATTGGAAGCTGTGAGCTTACCTTACGTACGTACGCAGGGTACGATGCTCCTCTATAGCCAATTTGGAGCCAAGGTGTGGGCTGAAAACCAGCGCTGACGCACTCTGTGTCAGCATCAGCTGAAGCCTAAACCTTTTGCCTAAGTTATATGTTTGTTAATTGTCACTGTAATTTTTTATTTCTTATATGTATATACTTAATAGGCAATAAATGTTATTCTATTCTATTCCTATAAGGGTTCCTTTTTTTCTTCTTGAGGTACGGAACCCTCAAAATTAGACAGATGGATCAAGAGCCGGATGCAGAAGGCAGTGCTGCTGGACACGGCACGCATTGTGAGTAGGTTCCTCGCTCTGGAGGATCCCAGATGCATGCATCCCGCTGCCGGCGAGTGGCTATTTTTTATATTTATATATTTCTTTATAAGATCATATATTATTTATAAGATCTTCTCTTTGGCATACTAACATGCAATTTGTCTCAATATCGTAGTTGACTTTTTTCCTGTAGAACTCGCCAAATCTACATTTCATGGCCTAGTCCCTAAGTAATTTTGACGTTTAATTAATGTAAAATGGTTTTCTATAATATTCTATAATACAGGAAGTGTTTTAATCTCCTTGTTGGTATACTAACATGTTTTGTCTCAATATCGTAACAATACTATTTTTACTCAGAATTTGAATTACGCATTATCCATGCTCGGTGACTAAATTAGAACATGATGAAAAAATTCTTGCCGTGGGCAGGACTTGAACCTGCGACCTTGTCATTCCGTGACACGCTCTTACCAACTGAGCCACCGCAGGCCACGCCACGCCCACCGAAAATCTTCATCGCTTTATACATACTTAAAGGGTATGTTACGCAATTCCAGAATTGAAGATTTTCGGTGGGTGTTCATAGAACTCGCTAAATCTACATTTCATGGCCTAGACCCTAAGTAATTTTGCCGTTATTGTTGTTTTTAAGAATGAAGCCTAACCTACCTGTACATCAGCCTGCAGTACACAACAGAACTCCGGCACGGCGTCATACGGCGCGGCCAGACGGCGGCACTTGGCGCCGGACAGCGGCACCAGCTTGCAGCCGTCGAGCAGCGCGGCCAGGGCGGCCGACACGCAGCGCGCGCGGTACCAACCACCGTCAGACGGGGAGAAACACGAGAAGGACTCGCCGGGGGATGGTCTGCGGAATTATAGTTTTTTACCTGATGATCATTTTTACAAATAAGACTATATTTGACATACTGTTTATTGTATAGTATGTTTGTTAAATTGAAATGACAATGCCAGATTCTGCCCCACCATCAACCGCAAGTTAACGAATAAATGTAAAAAATATGTCCGTTTTTTATTAAAATTATTGGTTTAAAATAAAGTTTTGTACAAGTTGCGATTCGAAAAATATTGCTTTTGTCTATTGCTTTAGCTAGTACGACTCAGATGAGTGTGTTCAGAGTGAAGCGCGAGCGCAATTTCCAATCACTAATTTAGTCTAAAGGTGCGATTCCGATCCACGCGGCAGACAGTAACGGCATTTGCAGTCGTAGTCGAAACGGTCTTATAAATAATAATTAATACTGTAAAGTAATGCCTTCTGCCGTCGCTGCATATGCAGTCGCCGTCTGCCACTGCTGTCTGCCGCGTGGATCGGAATCGCACCTTAATATTGTTTTTGGTGAACTTTCAAACACTATGTTTACATCCATGGAAAATTGGATTGGGACAGAGTACACAAGGCGTATCACTCACGTGAACTCCGCCGCGTCCGCCTCGCACGCCGCACCGTACACCTCGCACAGAGACTGATACTCCGCCTCGTAGCCTCCGTGCATAGACAGACACGCGAGGCAAACTACACAAGGCGTATCACTTACGTACTCCTCGCACCGAGATTGGTCGCCTCGTAGCCAGATATACGAGGCATATACACAAGGCGTAAAACTCACGTGTAGTCAGCGGTGTCCGCCTCGCACGCCGCGCCGTACGCCTCGCACAGAGATTGGTCGCCTCGTAGCCAGACATACGAGGCATATACACAAGGCGTATCACTCACGCGTAGTCAGCGGTGTCCGCCTCGCACGCCGCGCCGTACGCCTCGCACCGAGACCGGCCGCGTCGTAGCCAGACACACGAGGCATATACACAAGGCGTATCACTCACGTGTAGTCAGCGGTGTCCGCTTCGCACGCCGCGCCGTACGCCTCGCACCGAGATTGGTCGCCTCGTAGCCAGACACACGAGGCATATCACTCACGTGTAGTCAGCGGTGTCCGCCTCGCACGCCGCGCCGTACGCCTCGCACAGAGACTGGTACTCCGCCTCGTGGCTCTCGTGCATGGAGAGGCACACGAAGCCGGTCTGGGCGCGACACTCGCTCGCCTTCGTGTCGACGGAGAGCACGACGACGTCGCCGATTGACAACGTCTCTATCACGCAGCTGCGGAATGAAAACAATGATGAGCTCTATACCAATATTATTAAAGACTTTAGGTAACGTCCCCAATAATAAAAGTCAAAATCAAATAGCCTTACATGAGCCAACTAGCGCCGCCAATCTTAAAAAAATTATATCTTTCAATATAATCAATTTTATTAAAAAAGCTATTTACGAAATGTTTATTAGGATGAATACTATTTTTCAATATACAATACATGGCATAATTGCGACAAGCTAAGTTGTAGTTCACAAATGACCCAAAAACGGCAGTCTTTCGCAATTATGCGAACTACAACTTACCGACATTGAATCACGTTATAAATAAGCATTTAAAAAATAGTATTTATCGTAATAAACATTTCGTAACTTGGAAGATATTATTTTTTCAAGATTGGCGGCGCTAGTTGGCTCGTGGAAGGTCCTTAAGTATTTTTCCTCCGCATTATTTCCACATCTAGGTAATTCTCTATGCACGTCCTTCAATGTTGGTTCCTAGAAGAAATCGTTTTTAGCGATAAGGCCGCCAAACTTGTACATACTGATGTTTTATAGTTTTGGTATTGTATATCTCTTGTAAAATATTATAAAGAATATTGAATAGAATTAATTAATCAATAATATATGATTTTTTGATATTGGTAGCGGCACCTATATATATATTCTACAGTTCTATATTTACTTCTTGGGCACTAGTTTGCGAGTAGGCGTGACATCTGCAATGGAGCCCGGCGGCTTCGCGGCGGGGACGGCGGGTGTCGGCGGCTTCGCGGCGGGTACGGCGGGTGCCGGCGCCTCGGCCTTGGCGGGCTGACGCAGCGGCTTCACTGCTTCTAGCACCGGTTCGGGTTTCACAGCTGTAATACAACAGTTCTTGTCAAGAATTGCGACAACACGGAAGCAGTTCGGTGGTGTCGCAGTTCCATGGTCGAGTCAGTTTAACAAAGGATTCGTCCTCTTTGTTTTATTGGTCTAGTAGTACAGGACCTTTGATGCCTCTATGTACTACTAACAGAGGAAGTAGTACTGGATTGAACTTTTGTTCTACAGTTATAACTTGTTAGCGACTGGCCACATAGACTCCTTTAGTTTATTTTTTATACATTTAAATTATTGTTCTTTTTGAGTTTATTAGTCAGTTGCGTCCCTGGCCCCCTACAGATTGTATATTTTATCATTTTACATAATTATATTCAGTTTTTCAGTCTTTTAATTTACCAGCGAGCTTAGCTCCTCAACATAACTTTTAGTACAAAGAGGTCAGTCCGTGCAAATTGAGTTTATAATAAGGACGGTACTGATAGGGGGCACTCGTTTCATGAACGAGCATTTGTTGCGCAAGCATTTGCGCGAATTGCAAACGTTTCGTATGCGATATTCACGAAACAAACATTTGGCGAGTACGTTGGAACGAATATCGGAAATTCGCTTTGCAAATTCGTGTACAGGTCGCGTCATGTAAAAAGACCGCTGTCGGTCAAGCTGCGCATTAGGCGATTTATCGATCTATTTGGTGGTATGAGGTGCGGGCGCGGAGGGCGGGTCTCGCGCTGCATGCTTGCCGTTGCGCTATTGGTTCGTCAGTCGACCTTTGCGTTACCCATGCGCAAACACACCCCCTCCACTTTCTACCAGCGTTCTTTTTACATGACGCGGCCTGTACCTACATTTAGAATTTTTGCAAATGAGCAAATGTTTGCGCCACAAATGCGACAACAAGAAGTTCTATAAACAACCAATAAGTAAGTGGTCAGGGAAGCGATTGAGATTGCACGACGGCCCAATTTTTATCAACAGAGATTGCGGTTGGTCCTTGACTGCTACGTGGAAGCCCGTACTTAGGGCCCTATCCGATGTTAGGAGTGTGAGTGAATGCAGAGTAGACGCAGTGAGTACATACTGCGTGACGGGACCTAATGTGAGTGGCGGTAACTCCCCGACAAGTGAGATCGATCAACGAATCCAGCTACAGCCATCGAACGCACCGTCGTCGGCGGGACAAGTTATGTCGGAGCGCGCACAGAGTGCGCGCAGTGCGCGAAGAAACGTCACCGGCGACGCGGGCGTGGCGCGCTCACCTTGAAAAAGACCGTCGAACCGGTCGAAACTGTCGGTCTAATTGCCGACTTCAACAATATAAGTGAGTGATATCCGTTTATATATAATAATTAATAACCAATAAGTACATGGTCTAAGAGACTTACCCGTATATTTATTATATTCAGTATCGTCCTGTCCCCTCTTCGTGGCCGGCTGCGAACCACCATTTCCTTTGCGGTTATACCAACCTGTTTTAAATAACGAAAACAGATTTGTATACGTACTTTCTGAACACTGCAAGCTTATAACACAGGCGAAGCGTTGAACATGTTGCAGGCGTACAGATGAACACATTGCAGGCGAAGCGATGAACACGATGTTTGGTGCAGAAGTAGGACAGTGAAGCGTGCAATACATACGTGGTAGTCGTGCAAAGCGTAGGTTACATCCCAGGTGTACATATAGCAGGCGTACAGATGAACACATTGCAGGCGAAGCGATGAACACGATGCTTGTCATTGACGATGTAAACCGGAGGCCAAATCAAGTGTCTTATTTTGTTAACAAAAATTAGTAACATTTTAAGCTTTTCCGTGATTATTGCATAGTTATTTTCACATTATTAGATCGGATCACTTTATTTTCACAATGATGAACAGGTTCAATCAATTCCTTCAGTGTTACATCACAACAGGTAATTAGACAATCATATTTGTTTACAAAATAAGACACTTGATTTGGGCTTCTATATAAGTAGGACGGTGAAGCGTGTTATACATACGTGGTAGAAGTGCAAAGCATAGGACACATCGCAGGTGTACAGGTGAACATATAGCAGGTGAAGCGATTAACATCTATAGGTGTTGACGATGTATTGGGAATTTAGGACAGTGCGAAGAGTGCAATACATAAGTGGTAGTCGTGCAAAGCTTGCTTGCAGGTGTACAGATAAACATATAGCAGGTGTACAGATGAATACATTGCTATACATGGTGTAACGGAAAGGGTATATGAAGCCGAAGGGAGGGTGTTCAGTATACGACTTTTCGAATAAAAAATAAATTAATGTGTCATACAAATCGATCAGCTGACCGGTTCGAAAAAAATATTCACGAATATCGAAGAGTCGTTAGTTACCGATACTGAACACCCTCCCTTCGGCTTCATATACCCTTTCCGTTACACCCTGTATCTTACTATTGCGAAATAAACAGATTACTTATTAACCGACTTCAAAAAAGGAGGAGGGTATCAGTTCGTCGAAATGTTTTTACTAGAATCTAGAATACACGAACGATACTATTTATAAGCTAATTACTACACAGGATGTTGTTTTGTTCAACGACGAGCGACTCAGGGGGTGATAATATACATGATACAGATGCCAAAAAAAAATATAAAAAGTATACCTTAATTTTTCATGTAAAAATCTATAAATAACAAAATTCGCTATTATAAAGCCTATGGCCGTGCCACTGACAACGTGATCGGACGTATTTTAGGCTTAGGTGGCAACTCACCCTCTAAAAATCTCACCTATGGTTGAGATACCACCTTTCAAAATTGATAGTGGTCAACTACGTGTTACGTTGGTTTGGCCACTTAGAGCGGACGAGTGAAGGAAGGGTAACGAAAGAAATACACAGAGCGAATGTTGACGGGAGAGTCGGCAGAGGTAGACCGAGGAGAGCGTACGGCGACCAGATTGGCGAGGTCTTGAAAAGGGTAAAGTACGGTCTACTACAAACCGACGAGCATGCATGAAGAGATTATTTAGACTACCACCCCTGAGTTCGGGGTCGCTGATCATGTTACAGACAGGGTGGCCTTGAATTCATTCGACAAAATTAAATGGACCGTTAGGCTTGTGATATACATTAATTCTGCACTGCGTTTAAGTAAATTAAACAATTTGGGGAAAAATAAAAATATTTACAATAAATTCAACTATCAAAAAACTTATTAATTTGATGTGCATCGTTACTGTGCTTTGGAGTTTTTATATTTTAAGGTATTTTTAATTGTTTGCAACGATTTCTTTCACTGGAATTTAACCTAATGGTCATTTCTAAGGTCATTGTATGACTTGTGACGTACTCAGTGGAACTTTTTTTGCAGTTTTTATTTAATATCAATCAATCAATACGTTTATTTGTCAGAATACACAGAATACGAGATGTTATACAATTTAATAATAAAAACTAAAATTTCGACGAGACACGACCCGAGACGGCGACTTTTATATTTGATTTGATACAAATTTTTTAGCAGTTACATGTTTTCAGTTTAATCATAAATTAATTAAAATAGAAATAAAGGAAATCTTCATTATGTTTGGTAAAATACTAAAAAACCTTACCAATATTTATCATGACAATGTACAACCCCCAGTTTCAATTTGTCGAATGAATTGAAAGCCACCTTGTATACACGGATATCACTCACTTATCCACTCAAACGTCCGAGTTTTACAGCTGCCTTGAATGTCCGGCCGCGCGATCGGCGTTTCCCGCGCCGACCGCCCGTCGTTTCCAACTAAAAGCGTAATATCTAGCAAACTGTTACAGCTAAGAGAATACCAAAATAAAAAAAATACTGAAACTATACAGAATCAACAAATGTGAAACTAAAAGATAACTACTAATTCAAGATATTTAGAAAAAATGCTAAACCTGACAAATAGGGTTGAATCTAAGGGCCTTCCATGAGTCAACTAGCGCCGCCAATCTTAAAAAAATAATATCTTCCAATTTTATTAAAAAAGGTATGTACAAAATGTTTATTACGATAAATACTAATTTTTAAATGCCGTTAAGTTGTAGTTCGCATAATTGCGAAAAACGGCCGTTTTTGGCACATTTGTGAACCACAACTTAGCTTGTCGCAATTATGCCATGTATTGTATATTGAAAAATAGTATTCATCCTAATAAACATTTTGTAAATAGCTTTTCTAATAAAATTGATTAAATTGGAAGATATTATTTTTTCAAGATTGGCGGCGCTAGTTGGCTCATGGAAGGCCCTTAAGTACTTTTTGCGAAACTGGTAAAGTAGGAAGAAAAAGTCTTATTCTTACGAAACTAGTAGTAAGAATTATTCTTCGTACGAAACTGGTTACGTAGCACGAGTTTCGTAGGCGGCCGAAGGGTATTTTTTATATGCGTTTACCAAAACAACCTGTATAAGTGAGTGATATACGTTTATATATAATAAAATGTTTATGCCAGATTCTGCCCCACCATCAACCGCAAGTTGTACAAGATAACGAATAAATTTAAAAATATCTCCGTTTTTTTTAAATTATTGGTTTAAAATAAAGTTTTGTACAAGTTGCGATTTGAAAAAAACAGCTTAATTAAGAATTCAGAAAATAGTAAGAAATCGAAGCGATTTATTCATTGTTTTTGTTATTCTTCTATAGGAGTTGCGAGAGTAGTAGAAAATGATACTGATTATGATTATGCAATATGAAAGCTGTAATAAGTAAGTCCCCAACAAAATGAAAGGTACAGCTTAAATGGTCACGTAGTTTTGTAGGTGGGGCAAAGTTCCATTGAAATGTGGCAATGTCATTTGTAGTAATGGCTCACTATAGTTTTAATTCAAGACACCATAACATAAGTTGCCATATGTTTTGGATTTTTGCATATACTTATCATTTTTTTAAATGTGCCTTGAGATATATTAGTTGTACCTACTATTTAAGATTTATACTGTTTTGGTGGGTTGCAATGCAATTGGGTGTACGGTGGAACACAGAGAAAGGTGTACAGGAGAGTTTTTAAGGTTGAGATTTTCTCAAAAACTACTTGACTTATTGCAAAAATTCTTTCACTGTTTGATAGATAAAAGTTAAAACTATGTAACTGTAAAAGAATTATTAAATTCGGTCCAGTGGTTTTTGAGAAACATTTCAACCTTATTGAGGCCCCCTGTATACTTATCTCTGTCTTCGACTGTACGACACAGATGAGTCTGTTCAGAGTGAAGCGAGCGCAATTTCCAATCACTAATTTAGTCTAAAGGTGCGATTCCGATCCACGCGGCAGACAGTAACGGCATTTGCAGTCGTAGTCGAAACGGTCTTATAAATAAAAATTAATACTGTAAAGCAGCGTTTCTTAACCTATGGTCCGCGGACCCCTGGGGGTCCGCGAGTATGTGTATGGGGTTCTTATTTATGAACATTTCAATTAAGAAATATCAGAAGAAGCACTGAAACATTTACTGCTTTTCTCATCCACCTACCTCTGTGAAAAGACATTCTTTGCTCTTGATACATCAAAAACAAATACAGAAACAGATTACAATTGAAATCCGATTTGAGATTACAACTTACAACTAAGTAAAAACATCAACCCGAATATTACTAATTTAGTTGCAAAAAACAGTACCAACCTTCACGTTAATACAGTATTTTTAATTTTTATAAATTCTTTCAGTACTAAAATAATTTCTCCTAAATTTATTCCTGTGTTTTTTATTAAGGGGGTCCTTGAAATTGTGCTTGATTTTCTAGGGGTCCGCGGACTGAAAAAGGTTAAGAAACGCTGCTGTAAAGTAATGCCTTCTGCCGTCGCTGCATACCTGTAAACTGTAGTTTACAATACAGGTTTAAAAAAAGTCTAAAAGTATATATAAAGCTTACGTTTAGGTCCGGAGTTATTGTCCTTATTGGCCTGCTCGTGTCTAAGAGGAGGGCGGCGGCGATCCTGATTATCGTTCCCATAGTCGCGACGGTTGCCGTCGACGTTGCGGACACCGCTTGGCGCAGATGGCGGTACTTTCTGTAACAAACAGAAATTTTTAAAAATAATCGGTCAATTGCGAGTCGGACGCGCACCGAGGCTCCTAATTAGCGCAATTAAAATATTATGACCATACATCAACATACTCCTGATTAGTTGAGCATCTGCAAATATAAGTTTGTAATAAAAAAATATTTTTGGAGGGATGTAATTTCAAATGACAATGCCAGATTCTGCCCCATGATCAACCACAAGTTGTACAAGATAACGAATAAATGTAAAAATATCTCAGTTTTTCATTAAAATTATTGGTTTAAAATAAAGTTTGGTACATCAAGCGAGTCGAAAAAAACAGCTTAATTGTGAATTCAGAAAATAGTAAGAAATCGAAACGAATTATTCATTTCACGTAGTTTTGTAGTGTGGGGCAAAGCTCCATTGAAATGTGGCAATGTCTTTTACAGTTTTCGGATCTTTTTCCTTTACTTGTGCTATAAGACCTAGCTTCTTGCCAAATTTCATGATTCTAGGTTCACGGGAAGTACCATATAGATTTGGGTTTTAGAAAATTCGACATAAACAGCGACATCTTTTGAGTGTGTTGACGTAGAAGGTTGATTTTTCCACGGTTGCATGAGATCACAGAGCTAAGTATTTGGTATTCATTTCAACTTGATCCGTCCACGCGTTTCTGAGAGATGTCACAACAATGGGATAACAAACTGATCCTATAAGGGATCATTTTATTCAAAAATAGAATTACAATTATAAAATGAAGTCAATATTGGTAGTTTAAGTTTAGTTATTGAGAGTCCCCGATTGCCGGGTATAGGCCTCCTCCAAGCTGGTCCACTCGTCTCTATGCTGCGCCAGCGAGCCCATTAATAAACTCAATAAAAACCTACCTTAACCTCGTCTTCAATACGATCCTGTCCGCTTTGCGAGCGTTGGTCATTCCTGCTCTTCTGGTAGTAAGGCTTGGCTTGGTTGCCGACCGCTGCCACTTGTGCAGGCTTCGGCGCGTCTCGCTGAGTGGACGGGAGGGGACCGCGAGGGGCCGGAGCAACGCTGGTAATATGAGTCGCTTTTAGAAGTATTTCATTATAAATAATCTCAATACTTAATTATTTATTGCATTCCATAAGTTATAATACAGATGTTCTATTCTCTTTTTATTTGAAAGGCTTCTACTCTTATTTAAGAGAGAGAGAGATAATTTCGCCAATGTCAAGTCATTTAGAGTTTTCGTGTAAATAGAAAATTAAACGAATAAAAAATCAATCCGCCATTCCAAAATGATGGCGGACATCCTAATACAGATGTTCATTTAAGGTCCGAGCACATTTTGCCGCTCAAATCGCTTTAATACAATTTGTATGAACTATCGGACACTGTGTCGGGCCGCAGCGGCTCGCATTATTGCGAGGCGGATTTGCGTCCGTGCGATGCGGCCCGCCCCGCCCCGCTGCGGCCCGACACAGTGTGCTATAGCAAGCGGATTGGAGTGCACGCGCGCCCGTGTTCATTTTACGATATCTGGCAGTACACTGTACTCATAATCCGTCAATGCGCTGCGACCCGGCCCGTCATAATGTGGCAAGTAAGCATTTTGCGCCGCGCTGCCCGCCGATTTGCCCGCCCCGATACGCTGCGGCCCGGCATAATGTGCGCGAAGCAATAATTGACATTAATAATGTTACAATGCTCTTTATGGACCTTGTTTAGGCATAGCAATACAAGAATGTATGTTTAAGTGTCTAATGTTGCGGTGCCCTTACAGGGTTTATGTGAGCACTTCCTGTACTATCTAAGAACCATGTTACCACATAAAGCAAGGAATAAATGAATTATGAGAGTGTGACGACACTTTTTGATTAAATATAATGAGTAAAACTAAAATAATCTATTCAATTGATAAGACAAGATATCTTTTTGATATTAATTTGATTACTGTAATAGTATAGGGTTTCACGGGTAACTCAAACGACGTATTGGAAACGACTGGTTTATTAAAAGCTGTACAATTGACATTGACAGATATATGACATTGACGTTTGGTATTAATATGTTATTGTTCTACCCACAACAATTACCAATCACGTAAAAAGTATCATTTAGTTGTGTAAAAAGTGACGTAACCAAGTGTCACATAGAATACTTAAAGTCAAATAAATGAGTATGAGTATAAACCCATATCATTAAGGGTCATTAAATACTTACATGTCACCAGCGCCTTTAACGTCTTGAGGTTCAGCCGAGCTGCGAACAATAGTTATCACTTTATACAGAGGTACGAGTTTATACAGGGTGTAACGTAAAGGGTATATAAAGCCGAAGGGATGGTTCATACACCCTTTACGTTCATACGTTTGGTGTTCAGTATCGGTAACTGAACAACTTTATTTCTACGACTTTTCGATTTTCGCGAATTTATTTTTAGACTTCTCAGACATTTTGTACCGGTCAGCTGATCGATTTGTATGAGACATTAATTTATTTTTAGTCGTAGAACAAAAGTTGTTCAGTTACCGATACTGAACACTCTCCCTTCGGATTCACATACCCTTTACGTTACACCCTGTATAAGATATTCTTTACTGCAAAAAGTTATGCACATATAAATAGGCATTATACAGGGAGTCTTATTAATCAACGTCAAGCAGAAAAGTTGTTCAGTTACCGATACTGAACACCCTCCCTTCGGCTTTCAAATTCAAATTCTTTATTGTGCTTGCCACATGGTATATAAGATGTTACATGGTCAAATGTATATCCTTAATATATCCTTTACGTTACATTTCATAAAAAAGAGGGTTAAAAAAAATTAGACCTTGTCAATTTGCTAGAGCGATAAACAAGTCCCAGGGAAATACTCACCCCGCGAGGTTATGGCACACGGTCCGGTGTCTCTTGAGCCAGTCGCGTCGGTTTCAGCGCTCCGAGCATTGGGGTTCCACACTGGGACATGCTGCTGTAGGGTAATGTGTTGCATTGCACTCACCCCGCGAGGTTATGGCACACGGTCCGGTGTCTCTTGATCCAGTCGCGTCGCTGGCATCGGTCCGAGCAGTACGGCGTGACGCCGCAGCGGCCGCAGAACGCCTCCGCGCGCGCGCCGCACGAGATGCACGAGCGGGACGCCACTCGCTGCAGGCCGGGAAGGTTTAGCTGCCGCAAGTGGACGCTTTCAGTGGCACGGCGTTTGAGAACACGATTTCAAATATGCTCCTCTAAGGCATAGTAAAGTAAGAGTAATTGCGGCTTCACTTGGCTATTCGTATTCACTATTGGATGCTTGTCGTAGTTGTCAAATACTTGACGTACATACAAATAAGACGAATATTTTGTCAAGTATACCAACCATACATGTTTTGCATGTACAGATATCCTGATTTTATATTCAAGGTCGACGAAGAGGTCTGTCCCCTTACCATAAACTCTTATAGCAGGATTACTTCAATAATACTTTGTTATTTCGTACCATGACGACCTTAAAGTAATACGAAATAATAAATTATTGAAGTACTCCTGCTATAAAAGTTCATGGTAAGGGGGTTGAATATTAATATTCAAATGTAAATTAGGAAGAAATTTCTAATTTTCGCTAAAAAATGTACAAGGTGTAGAATTAAGAATGTTATTTATTTGATTAGTGATCAAAGCTCTTAAATTCTTAATACTACACTAAATGGGACCGCTATTTGCACAAAATTGTATCCCATGTCAGTACACCCCATAAAGGTGCTCCCTCACCGGGAGCATTCGCGTGTAATGTAACGTTGCAGATTCGACTTTGAGCATTACATTACAATACTACCTCCCTGACTGACGCTGTTTTTCTCCCTCACTGATGTAATGCTCGAATCTGTAACGTTACATTATACGCGAATGCTCCCGGTGAGGGAGCACCTTAATCTATAAAGTTTAAACTACAGGAGGCTACAAAGGAACCGACACACATACATATTTTCGAAGAACGAATAAGGCATTCGGTTAAAAAAAATCCAAAGAACTGAATATTAATAATTAATTATATTAAAAACAAATCAAGTACAAGTAAAACTACAAACTAAAAACAACCAATCACGTACTAAATAGGAACAAAAACAAATAAAATTGAAAAGTAACATTTAAAAAATGACAATAATAAAAATAATTATGAGTAAATTAAATTAAGAGGCCGATAGTCATTGACAGTTTTTGTCGATCTCAGCGTGAGCTCGCACTTACGACTGTCAAAAACGGACAGCTATAAGACCGAACTGAAACTCAACTCTTACTCAAAACTATCTATGATTATCGGCCTAAGAAATAGGACCGAGATTCATTGAGTAAAACTATAACACGTTGATTACACCGCTGTGGGGTGATCGCGACTTCAATCGTTATGGTTATCGTTTTCATTTTGACACTTGAACGATATACATTGTTGCGTTTCGTTGTCGTTTGTTAAAACTTGCAAAAACATAGTAGCAATGTATAGCGTCCATGTGTCAAATTGAAAGCGATTACGATAACGATGGAAGTCGCGGTCACCTCACAGCACAACTAAACAAAACTACTAGACAAAACAATACTTATCCTAAAAAACTAATGTAAATGCTAAAAACTTAGTTATAACATCATATTCTAGGTAAATGCAAAGGAATGTCTGAATATAGTATCACATTGTGGCGTATTTAGTGCTATCATACGATCCTATACCAACACCCATATTAGGCTCGGTTTCCACTGAAGCGGAGAGGAGAGGAGATGTGGAAATCACGCAATCTGATTTGTTACGATGAGGTCCCTTTCGACCCCATCTTGCCTAAATTTGTAAATAGCAATGTTTTTATAAAAATAAGCTGTCACTTCACTTTTTCACTTGGATTGGCATTGATTTGTTGATTTTCTCCGGGAAATAAAAATACGCCAACAAAAATCAGATTTTTTAAAACATGCTCTCGTATTTATAGTACATTTTAATATATATTTTGTATGAATAACTATTTCGGTTTGGCCATAATTTTCATTTTAAAAGTCATGGAAGGGGTATGTTTGCGATTTTTTTTCTATCAAGCGAATTTTGTCCAATCGTGTATCGGTATTCATCAGTCTCTAAATAGACACTCCAAGATTGCTATATATTTTTTTTCAGACGTTTAATTTTAGTAGTTAGTGCCGTAGCCTTCATAAAAAAACTGTAAATCCGCGCATACGAAGCCTTAAGATTTTTAAAAATATTACTATCATAATATATTCACACACATCTCCTATTCTCTCCGCTTTGGTGGATACCGGGTCTTATGCTTAATTGAAAGCGATAATTATCAGAATTATATCAAGTTTAGAAGAAAAATTTTAGTTTCTCTCCTCCTATAGTCGGATCGAAGTTCTTACCTTTCACTATCAAAGCAGACTGTCTATCAACCAAAAGGGTGAATTTACCATCATTTGGATAGTCTGAATCGGTAGACATTTGCCACAGTTCCGTGTTTAACCCAGGATTTTTATCTTCAAGCAAATCGAAGATAATAGTCATATCATCCTTGTTTTCGGGCAAAATATTCAATGGAATTTTCAAAATAACTTTCTGCAAATTGTCATTTGGTAACACTACGCTCGTGTCATTAGAATTAGCCGATCCAGGCTCGATGATTATTGGATCTAAATCGTCTTCGGACCTATTAGAAAAGCCAGTGTAGAAAAATACTTTAGCGTCGCCCAAAGACAGTTTATAATCTTCTTTTTCGATGATTTTAGCGGAGTGCTTGTCTATTTCCATATCGCATACTTTATGGTTTGCTTTTTCCCGCTGAGAAACCACGTCCCAATTGTCGACTCTTAATCCAGGATATCCTTTCCTCAAATCTGTTTTAATTTCTTCAAAAGTTCTATCTTTCGGTCCTTGCATCGATACTTTACTCTTTTTTCGTTTAAGCAGTTTGACTTTGGATTTCTTGCTTAGCTTTGCAGCGTGTGCTTTGGTTAGTTCTTCTAGACTAGCCTTAGGCTTCAAAAGAGACTGTAGATGACCTAATTTGAACTGCACTGAGTTAGGACCTATGAACTTATTGAAGTTCTGACTCGTTATAACTTGTGCTGAAAGTTTATCGATTTGTAATACTACGTCTAACTTAGTTTTACTTTTAACTGTACTAATCTTCCTCCAATATTTAGTTCTTAGACGAGGATTCTGTTCCTGCAATATGGATATAACTGCATCAGTATCTTTGTCAGTCTTGACAAACATGCTTATAATACCGACAGCACCACGGAATTCAGTGGGTTTCAAATGAATACCCAACTTTGAGTTTACTGTTGACAATGCTTGTTCGATCCAACGCCTTGAAGACATGCTTTGACATATGACAAAGATTACGCCATCAAATAAATATATATCGTGGAATTTAGGTACGCTTTCAATAGTTACTTCTTCTTTTTCTAAAGATTCGTATACAATACTCTCGAGGGTTCTTTTAATTGAATGGAATAGTAACTCATCGACGCGATTTTGCGGGTAATTTGCAGGACTAACGAATAATTTCAGGTCGTCAGCAATGAGATCCGAGTAGTGATTCGTCCTTATTCTCGTCAATGGAGCGGTCATTATTTCAGAATCTATTGGGCAGTACATTTCTTTCAAAACTTCATCTCTCAATTTCTTCATCATTTCATCATCTTCGTCATCAATTATAGCAACACGTTCTTCAAAACTCACATCACGTTTCTGCCTGTCAATGATTCTAAAGCTAACTTTATCGCCTTCATATTCAGGTTCAAAATCAGGGCTTTTAATTATCTCCAAGGATTCCGGATCAACACCGAATTGACGTTTCTGCTTTCCGGCGACATCTGAATAGTATTTCCAGCAATCTAGATTTAAACCTGGGTATTTCGTTTGTAGTTGCCGTAGTATTTCAACAGATTCCACATGGGAATGTTCTTTGGGTAAACGCATGACTATTCTGGTGTATCGTACCAAGTTATTTATGTTTCTGAAAGTCAATTTCAAGCCTGTAGAGCGAATGAACTTCGGTAAAACGTCATTAATATAGTCCTTAGTCTCAAGACTGTCACATATGTATATTACAGCTCCGTTCGATAAGTAAATATCTTGGAATTTAGGAATAATCAAATTAGAAAACTTTTGATTTTTCATGTCCTTATGGAGGTATTCTTTAAATAAATGCTTCAGTCTTCTAATGTGTGTCCCTTCTAGTTTGTTTTGAGGGTATCCTTCTAGAGTTATAGCGATTTTCAGTTCATTATCAACGTGTAGATAGTTCGTACGTCTGTGGTAAGCAATGCCTCTGTTGCTATCAATGTTCAGGTTACTATTTTGTGTAAATAGATTATCGTTACTTTCTATTACGGATTCAGTCTTCTCTGACATTGCAATACCAAAAGCTACATTTTTGTCTACATTATCAGCGTCCACTATTATTTCATCAGCTTTCTCAGCCTCTAGATCACTGAGATTATTCTCATCAGAAGAAATGACCACCTCATTTTTCTCGCTGATATATTTGACATCTTTTAGCTTCTTCAAGACGTTCTTTTCAAAGTCTCCTTCAAGATCTTGTTTGAAATTCGATTTTTCTTCAGCCTCCAGTTCATTTTCAGTGTCTTCTTCATCCTGTTCATGTTTTTCAGTCATATCTTCTCGATAATCTGATCTTGCAGTATCTTTTTGGAAGGTAACATTAGATTGATTATCTGGAGATTCTGCTACTGATTTCATATCATCTAACAGTTTCACTCTTGAAGCGACACTCGACAGATCTTCCGAATCAGACTTTAAACATTCGTAGTAAATTTCCGTAAAACCATTGAGTTCAAACTCCATTTGATTGTAATCGATGACATTTTTGAACGAATGCCCTCGAATAATTTCTCCAGATACTCTATCTATAAGAAATGAAGTGCATTGGACGTTATCGACAGTTTTTTGAGAGTATATTCGCCACAAATTCGTTTTTAATGTAGGGTTGAAGTACTGTAAGAGATTGAATGCATCCTGAGCTGTTGTTGGCCAGCTAGGCGTTGGTATTTTCAGCACAGCCTGACAAAGCCTCTTTACACTAGCTTTGAGCAGTATAAGATCGTTGGACATACGTTCTTTTAAGCCTGCTGAGACCCTTACAACCCAGTCTCTAGTATAAACATCCTTGCATATACAAACGATCGCACCTCTGTTTAAATAATAATCAAGAAACGAGGGTAGTTTCTGTAGCAAACCAGCTTTTAACTGCATATCCATGACATCAGAGATACTTTTCTGGAACTGTCCCATTTGCTGCAACTTCATTTTGGATTTTGGATACCCGGCTAATGCGAGAACTATTTTCAAATGGTCATTTACAATGTCTAAATAGTCAGCGCTTCTAAGTTGAATCAGCCTACTAGTCTCGTCATCTCCGCTATCACTACAAAAGTCTGAGCACTTCAAATCATTAGTCAATTCACTCTTGCGTTTCTCAGCACACTTTCTATCAACTACTTCAACTTTCTTACTTGTTCCATCCGATCTCCTACTGTAATTAGATTTCTTGCTCATCAGCGCTGTAGTTTTGGTGGTAACAGATTTTCTATCAATGACTTTTGAGAACTTGGAGATACTAAATTTACTGTCAGACTTATCTGGATAGTTCCGATTAGTCTGGTGTCTTGTGCTTGACTCTTGGGAACAGAGGACGCAAGTGGACGGTGTGGAGACATCGGAGCTGGTATCAGCTTGGTTCCAAGTCTTGTCTTTGCAGGGGCAGACGGTATCTCTCTCGTTCTGCAGACAAAGGGGCTGGCTGAGCTTAAAGACCATGGTCTCTTGGATGTGTCCAGCATTGAATGCCCTTCCCTGATCATGCTGAAGCGCTAAGGCGACGAAAGGTCCATGCATGTCCGCATGAGGGATAAAGTTTAGATTGCTAATAATAATAACCTAGTTATAGATGTCGACCAAATTGGTGATATCTTGAAAAAGGGTCAAGTACGGTCTACTACAAACCGACGAGCGTGCATGAAGAGATTGATGAATGTGGAGGAGGCATAAGTAAGTAAAGAGCCTTCATAGAGCCAACTAGCGCCGCCAATCTTAAAAAATAATATCTTCCAATATAATCAATTTTATTAAAAAAGCTTAATTACAATAAATACTATTTTTCAATATACAATACAATACATGGCATAATTGCGACAAGCTAAGTTGTAGTTCACAAATATGCGAGCTACAACTTACCGACATGGAATCACGTTATAAATAAGCATTTAAAAAATAGTATTTATCGTAATAAACATTTCGTAAATAGCTTTTTTCATAAAATTGATTATATTGGAAGATATTATTTCTTTTAAGATTGGCGGCGCTAGTTGGCTCTATGAAGGCCCTTAATGAAAAATACTGATTTATACTATCATAGTACTGCGTCATGAAAAAGGTTAGAAAACACGTAAATGAATATGAATAAAGTGTTTCTTGGTTTTGACAATTTGGAAACGGTTACGGCTCCCAAAACGATCAAATAATATCATAGCGGCCGTGAAAGGGACAGTGCTATTGCATTGGTGTAGCGGCGTCTCTGTTTGGCGCGCCATGACATGGTATAATTTCATCGTTTTGAGAACGGTAAAGGGGGGGGGGGGGGGGGGCTGGATCATTTTTACCCGACTGCGCTAGGAAGGGTTATTACGCTGTTTTTAAGGGTTTAATAATAAAATTATACTCGAGTTTAGTTTTTCAGAATATCTGCACATACAATTTTATAAATACTGTATTATATTAGCGTAAGAAATAACTTTTATTGGCAGAGGTACGGTATAACACAGAGAAAAGTGTATAGCAGTTTTAAGGTTGAGATTATCTCAAAAAGTACTTGACTGAGGTTAGAATTTTCTTTACAATTTAGTATACACTTCGAGCTATATACTAGTACGATCGGTCCAGTAGTTCTTGAGGAAATCTCAACCTTATCGAGGCCCCTTGTATACTTTTCTCTATCTATTTTTAACTGTAGTTGCGGTGTACAGTCGACAGGCATAAACGAACACACGAGCACTCTATGCGAGGGTAATACGGCATAAACTACAATGCTTTTGTTGGGAGGGTAAGGCGTAGCGAGGTGATTGATAGCATATTATGTATTATATAATGTACTCACCGAATCGCCTCCAGCTGTGGAACTGCTATCCGGGTCCGTAGGTCTGTGGAGAAAGCAATACGTCAAGATAAGATAAGAGAAATACCTTTATTGCACCATAATACAGTATTAATTACATTAATGAGAAGCATGTACAATTTTGGCGATCTTATCGCTAAAAGCGATTTCTAACAGATAACCAACTGCAGAGGATATTATAAAAATATATCAGAAAGAGTTAGAAGTGCATAGTAAATAAATATAATAAATAGTAATATCTACGTTAGATAGCGCATACAATAAAGTATGCACAGTTTACCAATGTATTGTACAAAGTAATTCTTAATAATAAACTGTAGTCTCGGTTCTCTTGACAATGGCGGGAAACGAGGGTTGCAAAATTATTTGATCATTTTTATTTTAATGTGGTAGTGGTTATTTTGTATTTAACATCACGTTAAATTAATCAGAAAATGTTCGCGAATGACAGTACGGTGAATTTATGGGATAATTTGAGCAGGATCTGAAGTTTCAAGCTTTTATTCCGCTTCAAGCTCGGGAGTGAACGTGACTGTCGAGCTGCTTCATCCAGAGTGACGACGCTCCGGCGACTCCTCTGGATGAAGACAAGAAGACGCGGCTACCCAGGGTGAAGACGCTGCTGCGACTCCTCTGGAGGAAGATAGAAGACTATTATATGTTGAATTTTCTGTAACATGACATTGTCAAATGACGAACTGTCGAGTCCATTAATAAAATAAATAAATAAATATTAGTCTCCTTTCTTCCTCCAGAGGAGCCGCCGGAGCCAGGCCCACGTCACTCCATACAACGGACCGAATATAACCTACTAATGCGCACAGATTGTACTGAGTACCTACATATGTGTTTACGAAAATACATTACCATGTAGTTTGTTTCCTTAGGTACAGTCTTGGAAACAAAAAATAATATTATCACTATGAGTGATGATAAAACACGACTCAATATTATGCCGTGCCATGCGGCTCAGCTGTATGCAAGTGGCCCAGATTGGTTTGTGTTAGTGTCGACCGAACTTTCGGTTTCGGCCTGGTTTCGGTCAAATAACGGGTTTCGGCTTAGTTTCGGTTTCGGCTGCCATCCGGCCGAAACTAAGGCCGAAACCGAAACTGAGTTCGAAAGCCTATAATAAGCATATAACGTTATAATATTAAAAGCGTAAATAATTTATTTGAAATAAGGGAGTGATAATATGTAGTGCTTAAAGATTACTTCAAATATCAGAGACTGAATTGTTTAATATGTGTGTTGAAGAGCTGGGCTCGCTGATGATTAAAAAAATTTCAAGATATCAAGTGCTTTTTATTGTTATATGTTTATACGGTGGCGATGACAAGTAGAATGAAAAATTGCGTGTAAAATATGCCAAAGAGGTGGCCACTGGCCAGCCAGTTCGTAACAATGTGAGTTATAAATAAAAACTGACTGATTTATAATTGCCTATTTATTTTCTCCACGAAAACATTACCTTACATGAAAGGTTCGGTTTCGTTTTCGTCCGAAACTAAAACCTTGTTTCAGTCGGACACTATTTGATGTCTATAATAAAAAAAGAAAAAAAAGCCTCGTATCCACTAGGCAACCTTTGCGTGACATGTTGCACAACATGTTGCTCATCATGTTGAATGGTAACGAGGTACTTAAGGTGCTATTTGGTCACGTCGCGCGCCAAATGTTACCGATACGAGGCTTTAGTTAAACAATAGAATAATGTTGATATGTTGTAACTCACCCATCGACCACATTCCGGACGACCACCTTTCCTCCAGGCAGTACGCACCGATTGCTGGCCGAGGCCTGGAGCATCTGCAAATACATACATAGCTTTACTAAGAGCATTATATCCTCCTCCTCTTCCTTGTAGTACTCATTGCTGAGGGTCGAGACCCCTCTGGATCATCTTTTCTCTGATGATGATGCGCCATCTGTTCCTATCTTCGGCGACGTGAAGAGCATTGTAAAAACCGGTATCGAGATTGGTACGGATCTGATCTGACTAACGTATCGGGCTTCGTCCGCGAGGTCTCCTTCCAACTACCTTGCCAGTCACCATTAATCTTTCCAGGTTGTAGCCACTCACGGCAATGTGACCGAAGTATTCAAGAACATTATATAACATAAGGTAATAATCAGAAGGAGTGCTATTATGTTACGTATAACACAGATGTAGGTAATGATTCGAATCAAGATTCGGTGGAGCGATCGAAAACATGACATGCAGAGCCTGGCTCACCACTTTATGCTCAGCCTGTCGCAGCTTGCACTGCAGCTGCGCCTCCTGCAGCTGCAGCTCCTAGAGACCACCAGGACACAGAGCCCGCAGGACTCACCACTTTGTGCTCCGCCTGTCGCAGCAGCATGCGCTGCTTGCACTGCAGCTGCGCCTCCTGCAGCGCTAGCTGCTGCAGCTGCAACTCCTCCAGCTGCAGCTCCAGCTCGGGGTCCAGCTCCTAGTCACAAGAAGGATGTAGTTTTATAGCATTATTACTGCATACATACATTTGAGTGAGAGCTCGGTGGCTCAGTGGTTGGGTCAATGGACTTGCGATACGGAGGTCCCAGGATCGATTACCAGCCAGGGCAGCTTGTACGGTCGAAGGCAGAGAAAGGTGTACGGTAGAGTTTTTAAGGTTGAGATTTTCTCAAAAACTACTTGACCTATTGCAATAAGTCTTTCACTGCTAGACAGATAAAAGTTAAAATTATGTAACTGTAAAAGAATTATTAAATTCGGTATAGTAGTTTTTGAGAAAATCTCAACCTTATTGAGGCCCCCTATATACTTATCTCTGTCTTCGACTGTACCAATGAATTATCTTCGTTTTTGCGACGGAAAAACTTACGTACTTTTACCGAGTGCTCTCAAAACGGTGAAGGAAAACATCGTGCTGAAACCTGCATGCCATAGAAGAAGAAAAAATCTAAGGCATGTGAAGTCCGCCAATCCACACTGGGCCCGCGTGGTGGATCATGGTCCGAGCTCCCTCGATGTAAGGGAAGGTCTGTGCCCGAGCGGTGGGGCAATATAAATAGACTGAAGATGATATACCTTTGAAATGATGTTAGTTTTAATCTTAACTAGTTAACTATGTTGTGTACACGCAAAGACAGAGATAAGTATACAGGGGACCTCAATAAGATTGAATTTTTAAAAACTACTGGACCAATTGTAAAAAATATTTCATTAGTAGATAGTTTAAAGAGTTTTCAAAAATCATTTGAGTACTTATTGAGAAAATAAGTTATTAAGAAAAACTCTATGTACGCTTTTCTTTGTCATCTACCGTACATGCAACACACATCAATACTTACATCCTCTTCAAAGTCAGCCTGCATATCGTCAGCGGTGATGTTATCACCATTTGCCATCCTGTAACAACAATTTAAAACTGTAATGATGTCATATTATTAAAAATTTGCTCTGGCTTCTTGGAAGATCTTCTTCCCTTTCTCTGCAAAACAAGCTTCTGACCTACAAAGCGGTTATAAAACCAGTGTGGACCTATGGCATCGAGCTGTGGGGGACAGCAAGCACCTCCAATGTGGAAATTCTCCAAAGAGCTCAGAATGGCATACTGAGAACCCTGGCATCAGCCCCGTGGTTCGCTAGAAATCAAGAAATACACGAATATCTGAACTTTCCAACAGTCAGGCAGGAAATTAGCAACAAGATAGAGCGATACAAGGAATGGCTCGGAAAACATCCAAACCAACTTGCTGTTGAATTGCTAGACACTTCAAGATGTCCAAAAAGACTAAAACGGAACGAATTTCTCGCTTGTCCCACCAAGCAGTAACACATGAGGGGAGCTGCATTGCTGAATGTAGCGCCTACATACTACCTGACATTCAACACATCTGATAAAAGTCCATATGGACTGATGGCAGATAAGCAAGGAAAAAAAAATGTCAAGTAGTTTTTGAGCGAAACTCAACCTTAAAAACTCTCCTGTACACCTTTTTCTGTGTTCCACAGTACCTGGTTTTGACCTTGAAGTAGCAGGGTTGATCGGCTATAGTCAGCATGTGTTAAAACTTTAAGCCACAATAATTCAGGCATGCATTGTTGTAATGCATGCAACTAACCAGACAGGTCTAAAAATGCCTCACTTTCCTATATCAAAGTTATAAAAAGGATAGCATTACTTTCAAAGGAGCTTACAAGTAGAAAGAAAATATAATAGCAATCGATCTTTTTCTTACTTTTAATGTTCTATTATAACAGGGTGTGAAAGTAACCAAAACACGAATAGTAGTGAGGTTAAACTACTTAAACTATATATACAAAGAGCATACAAGCACTTGGATATGGCTAAAAGCATTAGTTCCAAATAGGTACATACATTTACGTACGACTGTACCTATCATACGTAGGTTCACACTATCGAACTATTCTTTGTTGAAACCAAACTTCAGGTATTCTGCTGCCAAGCTTTTGACCTAACTACCCACCGCGCCGCTGCTAAAATAGGTAGGTAGGTAAAGGCTTGCAATTTAGCATACCTAGAATTTTGTACCCAAAAGAAATAAAGTTGTGTAATACTAGTTACTCAACTAGAAATTGCTCCCTATGTAGTACATAAATGAAATTACGGCCGATAGGTACTTACTTCAAGTTTTTTATCGAGGCAAAATACTTTTTCAGCATCGTGAAACTTTGCAACTCTCACAAGATACGAAATTACTACGCTCCTAACCAAAATACCAAGTCACAAAACGAAACAATGGTTCCTATCTAAACAGAGCTCAACAACACAAGTATAGTCTCAAATAACAATAAAGTTTCCAATTACAAAGAATAGCCGGTTTTTACAAGCTTTGAGTGACAGAAAGAAAACTGAATCTGAAAAAATCGCCAGCGAGTAGCGACCATTTTGGAATTGCTATTAGCCAATGGGAATCGAGAATTCTCATTGTCGAGTTGTGATTGGTTAGACGAGTTTATTCAAATGGTTGCTTTTTATCAATTGCAGGCATTGGTACCTAACAATAAACAGCCTGTGACTTGGGTCGCAACCTTAGGTCGCAACAAATAAAATTCAAATATAATTTTAAATTGATATCTTGCAGGAAAGCTCATACTAATAAAACAATTAGTGGAAAGCCTGCAACTGTGGAGCTGTCAGCCGGCAACCCGGCTACGCTACTTCAGCGAGCTGGGATGATTGAGCTTACAGCGCGAGATAAATGCACAAAACTCCCACTTTCGTGGACTCCGTGAAGCTCCCACACCCACTTAATAATAAGAATCCGTGGTTGCATTATCCATCAACGAAGATGGTATTCTACGTTAACGCAATCAAAAGATATGGCCGTATATGTCGAAATTTGGCGCATATTTGTATGAAATGCAAAACACTTAAAACCTATAGGGTACTTCCGGTTGACCTAGAATCATGGACAAGAAGCTAAGGTATAAGCTAGCACAAGTAAAGGAAAAAATACGAAAACTGTAAATTTGAAATTACATGTCCCCAAAAATATTTATTTTTCTTCTTACAAACTTATATTAAGTTACGGGGTTAAGTTGCGTTGCACGGAAGCCTCTCGGTGTGCAAGTCCGACTCGCCCTTGCCCGGTTTTTTAACGTATGTCCAGCTTACGGTAACCTCCACTTACAGATTGCTGTGCCTTCCCCAACTGCTTGAATTATTGCTGTCTCTGTCCCGCTCACGCTGCCCCGAAGTCTTGTCGTCTCTTTTACTCCGATCTCTGTTGTCCCCATGTCTATTTCTATTATTTTGATCTTGGTTTCTTTTCTGTATTCGACAAATAAAATTACTTATTATTTTAATGGTGGCATTTCACATGGCGTATTTGCTATATTTGATAAATAATTACCATGTGTGTAGTATGTACTAATGGTAAAACTTGCAGTACGATTTCAAGTCTTACGACGCAAATAATAAGAACTGTCAAAAGTATAAAGTGTTACCATTGATCTGCTGTCGACTGTACGTGCGATGGTGGCACTTCACTTGGCTATTCGTATTCGCTATTATTTTATAAGTTTCTGATATTGTCAGGTTATTGTAGATACTTTAAATAAATGCCTTAAGGTTGAAAAAAAATTGGAGCACATGTCTGGCGCCGGGGTTTAAATAATGTTTATGTGCAAAAATATACTGTTCTACGCTACAGAGCGTATTTTCACGGATTCGGATCGGATGCAGTCCGAATTAGATACGGCTTGAGCACACGTCTGACTCAGGATAAAAATGCAGGCGGATTTTTTGGTTTTTGTAATAAATAATTCACTGCTAAAAATGAAAGCCATAATAAATTTTAAAAAAAAGCAACTTGTCAGTTTAGGAACCTAAACTGGATCGCTATAAGAGGTGAGAGTAACCCCGCTGTACAGTTTGTACACTAGAAATGATAATGCCAGATTCTGCCCCACCATCAACCGCAAGTTGTACAAGATAACGAATAAATGTAAAAATATCTCCGTTTTTTATTAAAATTATTGGTTTAAAATAAAGTTTTGTACAAGTTGCGATTCGAAAAAAACAGCATAATTAAGAATTCAGAAAATAGTAAGAAATCGAAGCGATTTATTCATTGTTTTTTGTTATTCTTCTATAGGAGTTGCGAGAGAAGTAGAAAATGATACTGATTATGATTATGCAATATGAAACATGTAATAAGTCCCCAACAAAATGATAGGAACAGCTTAAATAGTCACGTAGTTTTGTAGGTGGGGCAAAGCTCCATTGAAATGTGGCAATGTCTTTTAATTTATGATCATTTATTTGCTACATAATCCAGACATATATATATAACTAGGTGTTGCATGGTGCGCGGGCCGCGCGCGGCCCGCGAGACTGCTTTGTTTTCGTGTTGTAGGCGCCGCAACTAAATAAACATTATCGTAGTAGTAGCGTGGGGACGCTCCGGGCTTCGCCCTACGCGGAGCTCGGCCTATGGCCTCGCAGCCCGGCTCGGCCTTCGGCCTCGCAAAAGTTACTTGGAAGGTAGGTAGTTTTTTTCTGCTTGGCAAGGGGACGCTTCGGGCTTCGCCCTACGCGGAGCTCGGCCTATGGCCTCGCAGGCCGGCTCGGCCTATGGCCTCGCAGGCCGGCTCGGCCTCCGGCCTCGCAAAAATTACTTGGAAGATGGGGAGTTGTTTCTGCTTGGCAAGGGGACGCTTCGGGCTTCGCCCTACGCGGAGCTCGGCCTATGGCCTCGCAGGCCGGCTCGGCCTTCGGCCTCGCAAAAGTTACTTGGAAAGTGGGGAGTTATTTCTGCTTGGCAAGGGGACGCTTCGGGCTTCGCCCTACGCGGAGCTCGGCCTACGGCCTCGCGGTGTTCTATCGCTTCGGGCTTCGCCCTACGCGGAGCTCGGCCTTCGGCCTCGCGGGAGGGTGCTCGGCCTTCGGCCTCGCTATAGTTACTGATAGATATTTACCGCACGCCAGTAATCCTTTCGTTTCGTATAGGAAAATTTATGGAGAAAATATTATGGTTTACTGCTCGTCCGCCATTTTGTTTTTCCCAAAAATGACAATTTTCTGGTATACTACATCATATATGCTACGAAGTGGAATTGGTTGGATATTCCTCATGCGCTCGTGCTAGGCCAGCTAATTCGTCAAAGTTTGGTCTGAAATGTCCAAATTTTCAATCGGCTATATTTCCGCCGCCATTTTGTTTTTCTTTTGTTTTTCAATTTCAACACAAATTAGGTGGACCATGTGACACGTGTTCCAAATTTGAACGAAATCGGTTAGAAAATGGCGGAGATGGCATCACGTGACCCGCCGCCATTTTGTTTTTTTCACTTCCCTATAGTTTTCCTCTGGTCCAATCACTAAACTATACAACTCCCCCCATCACATCACATCACTTTCACCTCCGGGAACTCCTTCAGACTAAACGGGCGTGTCAATCAGTGAGTCAGTGAGTCAGTCAGTCAGTGAGTGAGTGGTAGTCGAGCTATATATATTAGTAATAAAAATTATACTATAACTTAAATTATGAAATCAGACTAGCTAGAAACCAGACTGGTTCTAGGTATACAGGTAGAACGGACTACATACATTTTTATTTTTTAATTCTTATCTTATACTATTGCCGAAAGGATACTGGATGTGCTTACCCTACAATGTGCTATGGCGATATTCAGTTTCAGAGGTTCTGTTCTATTCAGCTTCATCATAGCTAGCTTTGCCTCACTGGAAAAAGAAAAAAATATTATTCGCGGGTTTTAAAATCCACTCTCGCATCAACCTCGTCATAAGAGATAACACCATGTTTTGCAATAGAAAAAGTTAAGAAGCCCGTGACGTTCATTCGAACCTTAAAATAAAATTAGTCTATAAACTCATTGCTTTACAAAGTCTCTATAGATTTTCTTATTTTAGAGCAACTATTTTTGAGTGAAGGGCAGGGTAACGAAAGAAACACACAGAGCGAATGTTGACGGAAGAGTCGGCAGAGGTAGACCGAGGAGAACGTGCGGCGACCAAATTGGCGATGTCTTGAAAAGGGTAAAGTATGGTCTACTACAAACCGACGAGCATGCATGAAGAGATTGATGAATGTGGAGGAGGCAAGGGTTGTGTGCCAGGATCGCAGCCGATGGAAGTCCATCGTCTCTGCCTACCCCTACGGGAATTAGACTTGAATTTATAAATAAATAATTTTTTTCTTTCTTTGTGCAGCAAAGGCATCTAATCTTATTCAGCCTACTTTTGCTAAATTAATCTGCTTACAAAACAAAACTTTTATAGGGTATCTTTAGACTTTAAGGTTTGGGACCTTACCCAGGTGAGTCAAACTGGATCATGCCGTATCTTCTGTGTGGATCCGGGCTGAGAAACACTTGGTGTAGAGTGCCGTACTTGGCGAAGGCGGTATGAAGACCGACCTCATTGAGGCCGGTTGGGATGTTTGTTATGTACAGCCTACTGTGGTCCAGTTGTACTGTGTCCCTGTAAGAAGTTAACGATGAACTGTTGAGTCCATTAATAAAATAAATAATAATAACTGTGAATTCTTTCTCTTTTTCTATGAGTACGAGCATCTTTGTGTCATATGGTTAAGTATACGAGTGATTGAGAACCTGTTGTCATCGTCTGCGTACTGCGGGTCATAGTTGGAGTCATTGTATTCATCCCTCTGGCTCCAATCCTTAGCGTGGCCCCGAACAGACATGTTACTGGAAACAGGAAAATAAGTATTGCATAACAGAAGTCATAGTCAAGGTTTTTTAAATCTAGGGTTTTGTCACTTTAGTGGCCATGCCTCATTGGGACTCACCAATGAGTTTCATTAGGCCCCCACGATGACGAGAAGGGTCACGCGCCGGCGGAGTCGCGGAAGTAATTCGCAAGTCTCCCCGTTACTCCGCCATAGGGCGGCGAGACGGAACACCGAGGGGTTTTTAGTCGGCAAGAGTCCGACATAACCATCCTCGCCTCCCCGTAGCAAGGAGGTATCATGCTTACTCGTAGTGCTAACTAGATGATTTTCCCCCCGAAAAAAAAGGCCACCACGATGAGGAAGGGGCTCCCTGGACGCAAAGGAGTATAACGAACCTATATGCCTGCATAGAAATTGCATTGGGTAAAATTATGTCAATTCCCCCATTTCTTAATTCAACCCCAAGCATGTATATATCTCTGTTGGCTTTATTCCGGTCACATTCCAGTACAAATAGTCTAGGTTGAAAATGATCGTACAAGTTAACTTATTTGTATTATGATATGGAAAATCAACATCTTTCAAAACGCTGCACATTCATTCCGTGAATGGTAAACTATAATCTAAAAGTATGGGTGTGACCAAAGTCATTACCCTCCTTCTGCAGCAGTCGGCTAAAAAGATGCAAAGAATGAAATAACAGATAAACACTAAAGAACTAAGACCCAATGCAGAGCTTAACATACAAATCCACACAATTCCACCAAACAGCCACTTGTCGACACTCAATCAAGTTAAGCAACTTTCTGGAGGCTCTACCTAGATGGGTGACTGCTAGTGACACTTTCATCTGAGCCCCTTCGTGCCTCGGGGCGCACATTAAGCAGTTGGTCCCGGTTGCTGTCGCTCGGCGGCAGTCGTGGGGCCACGTCAGAGGCCTGCAGGCGGCATGAATAGCTCTGACAATATGTTTCATCACTAAACCAAACGAGAAAAGAAAGATAGAAGATGCAGTAGCAACCCTTTTCTTTCTGTTGTAACTATTATGCCATCTCTGTCTGGTTCACACACATGGTGTTTATTATAAAACATAGCAGGAAGAAAACTTATATCAATAGGACGATACCGAATCGTAAATTGTATAGTTGGCTGGAGACTACTGGTTTGGTGGTCAGGTAACCTGTAGGTGGACTGTGAAAACCGATAGAGAGTTTGATACTTATCTATTAGGTTAAATTTGTTCAATACCGATAGAATTTGAAATATTTTGCCAAAAAGCTAATTTTTATAGCCAGCGAACTTTTGAAAAAAATATGGTTTTTAAAATCCACACGTCGCCGGGTATACGAATAAAGTATATAAAATAAATACGAATTACACGCGAACACGGTATTTACAGTACAAGTTAGATAAATATTCAAAAACTTACCCAATTTAATTATTAAATTACGAAAACTGAAGAAAATCAAAAACGACGACTACACGCGGAGAATAATAAAAAGATTGATTTTGATTTTTTTTTCTTTCGATGCGTCATTGATTTTGTTGATAGAAAGAGATAGTGATAAATAACCATATAACAGACAAGGACAAAGATTTTTTTTAATGTACATAAGGGCATTCGATAGTTAGGCACATCAGCCCACATAAGAAAAACGTTGTGAAAATAACACAATTATGATATTTTATTTAATATCACTAGCAATTTATAACTAACTTAGATAACTGAAGAAATCGAAGATCGTCCGCACCCCACCCAAAGGCTCCAACACTGCACATGCGCGAAAGGAACTTTCGAAATCATTAATTTCGTTGGAAAGAGACAGAGATGGACAGGGACTAGAGGGGACAAGGCACGGGACAAGACCAAGACAAGACAGACAAAAGAAATCGTTTTCTATCAAGGCATTGGGATCTTAGGCACATCAGCCCAAACCAGAATATGATCGTTAAGAACTTACAAATAGTTACAAATCCTCGCATCTCGCCGCCATCATGGATGTGCAGAAATAATTATGCTTAATTTACGTTTATGCTTTTTATAGATTTTCAAGCTGTCTACGGGACTAAGGATTTGTGCATAGATGACATTATATGTAGGTATAAAGTTATATAACGCTGTTAGAGTCATTTTTTTATATTTAATTAAAGTATCTCAAACTACGACTGATTCGCCTTCTAGTTAATTAGACAACGCACCTTGACTCTATTTCAAAACATCGCTAATTTGGTCGCCGTACGACCTACCTACCTCTTCCGACCCTTCCATCAACATTAGTTCTATATGTTTCTTTCATTACTCTACTTTCATTCTCCTCTTTAGGTGCATAAACAGTGGCGTAGCTAGGCGTGGGCGAAGCGGGCGGTCGCCCACGGCCTCGCGCTTTAAGGGGCCTCGCGTAAGCGAGGCCCCTTAAAGTGCGAGGCCCCTTTCACTCGAAAGTTCGTGTGCCCAACTACCAACTACTACCTACAGAGCAATAAGAATACTACGAGTACCTATTAAAAAACATTACATGAAAAAATTAAAAACTCAAATAAAGCTATCGAAATTTTTTTTTATAATACTTTTAGTACGTATACTTACTATAATACTTTTAGTAAGTATGTACTGAAAAGTATATACAATTTTGTAAATACTGCAAACCAGGAAAGTATGTGTAAATGAGTCTATGTACTAAGAATACATAGTGTCATACACTCTTTTTACAAACATGATTTCAACGTAAGCCTTGCTGATATTTTCTTTCAAAAATTACAGTTTTAAATAATGCAGTCACGCCATCTTACAGGTTTCAAAAAATGAAAATATTCTTCGGTATGATCGGTATTAAAAATTACTAAATAACTGGCAAAAGATCAGAGTTATCATCTAAGTAAGCAATGTTATAGCAGTATTCTCATAAAAAAATTACCTGCGACAAAAAAGAGACCAGCGACACAAAACTTGTCCCAACCTTCCTTTCTAGTAACCTTGAAAAAATCTATTATTGTTGTCTATGTCTTTGGGGATTCCCCGATTTTCGTTCGGGTTTTGCATTCCGTCGTTCCATACCTACAGCCCGGCGTGTTGCGTTTCGTTGTGATGGCGACTGATTGATTGCATTGATCGTGTGATTAGTGTGCAATGAACATATAAAACAAAATATTATTAAAGTTATTATCAAGTCTATTATTCAATTTGACAGTGATAGTAAATATCTATCATTTCTTGAATATAATTTGTTTTGTTCATTATTCTGGCTGATCTGTGCTGAGGGCTGAATTTTTTATACAGAGTAATCTAATCAACAAGTAAGTAAAAAGTATCCCGTAATTAATAATTATATTACATTTTCATTAATACAGCCTGGGCTTCTTCCTGGTGAAAACTTATCGTTTTTTCAAATGATAATGCAATGAAAGAAATTAGAAAAGGGCCTCGCTGATGCACCTTCGCCCACGTCTAAATTAGTCCACGCTACGCCACTGTGCATAAAGTAGCGTAACACACCCTATTCAATCCTGTTTCCTACATTTTCTTTCAGACCACACCGTTCTCTGATAATTTCATTATCGATCTTTTGAATAAAAAATCGTTAAAATCCGCAATTCTCCACGACTACCTAGGTACTTACTTAATATTCAATTAAGAAAAATTGCATTTGAAAACAAGTTGCCTTAATATTTAGTCTAAAATTATAACAACTTACCTTTTGGATGTGAGGCACGAAGGAAGACTGAAAAAATCTAGACCCGTGCTTGACCCGACCGTTACTGCCATGCGCAACAGGAACAAAGGAAGAGGCAACTATTGATTTCCTTTTTTTTCTTCTAGAAATTTTGATGGAAAGAGACAGCTTGTGTGGTTATAGCTCATAGATAAGGATAAACTTATATTTTTGTTCATTATTAAAGGCATTACGCTCTTAGGCACATCAGCCCAAAAAAACATTATGCATTTGCATTTAGATCTAGGAAATTGGAACGCATCAAAACAATTTGTGAATTGAATTTGGAACGTACCTCTACCTTTTTGACATTTGTTTGACAGACAGGTACAAAAACTAACCTATTTCAGTGTATATTTTAAAATATTAAGAAAAATCAAATTAAATGAAGTTTTTAAATATGAAGAATGGACGATAATGCGAAGCAAGTCTCCTCGTACCAGCAGGACCAAGAAATTCTCGATGGTTAGTCCGCTAAATACAATATTTTCATAGTGTAACTTGAGCCTTCGTTTCCTACTATGCAACAGGTATTGGTGTTATGACGCAAATATGTTACTGCAATGGGAGTAGCGTACAGTATAAGGCATATAAAAGTAAGCAGGGGGCCTCATTATGGTTTGGATTTATCCAAAAACCACTCGACATAGTAAAATTCTTTTACGATTACATAGTTTGCACTATGAACCGTCTACTGGCGAAATGATCTTTACAATCGGTCAAGTAGTGTTTGAGTAAATCCCAAACTTTAAATTAGGCTGTATAGTTTTCTTTTGCAAGAAAAAATATTATTATGATATTTATTTAAAGTTGACAAAACTTATTTATATCGTAAAAACATAAATTCTAAAGAACAACTCATAAAATTCAAATACCACATCACATAAAAATTTTTAAGTAACTAATTTTGCCAAATTCGTAAAGAAAACTTTAATATTATTCCGTCTTTTATTTAACAAACAAAAACCAATAATGTTATCTGAGTAAAGATTTATCTGCTAGTTATTTATGATTTATGCCTTACTAAATATCCAGAGATCCTATAAGAATCTTGTAAGATTCTGATTCCAGTCATCACTATGCCAAACTTAGAACAACAGAGGCTTTTTTAAGTTTTATTATTATTATTTGGTTTCTGGCATCTCTTCGTAGAATTCTGCCAATGTCGAGTCGGATATGGGAGAGTCGAGGCAGGTGATGGGTCCGAATGGATAATTAGGCTACTGGCTGCTGGTTCTAGAACACATAAGGACAAACACAAATACAATCAAAACCACTACATTAGTAAGAACATACAAGCTCAATAATTAGTATATATAAATAAACGGATATCACTCGCTTATATTTTTGAAGTCTGTAATTAGACCGACAGTTTCAACGAATTTTATGTATGACCACATGTCGAGGCAATTTAAAAGAGTACACTGATGGCACCAGCACCACATGATCATTACCATTACGTAATTCCAGCCCGCGGTATCAACATGACAGTGGAGGAGGTGGCCGGGCTGCCGACCTGCAAGTATGGTGAGCGCGTGCAGGCCATGCACCTGAGGGACGATGACCTGGCCTTCCTCAAGGGGCTCCGGCGCAGGATCAAGAACAGGGTATGTCTGCCCGTAGGCTTGAACTAGACTATTAGATGACTCATGTTAATCATGTATGGTACGTAAGTAAAGTATTTAAGGTTGAGATTTTCTTTTTCTTCAAGCAATCCACCGATTTTTACCCGACTGCGCAAATAGGGTATGTTTTTCGAGTGTATGTGAGTATGTATAATTCTTTAAATATAATTCATCATCAGTCTATTTATATGTCCTGACTGCTTGTGCACAGACCTTCCCTTACATCGAGGGAGCTCGGGCCATGATCCACCACGCGGGCCCACTGCGGATTGGCGGATTTCATATGCCTTAGATTTTTTTCTTCTACTACGGCGTGCAGGTTTCATCATGATGTTTTCCTTCACCATTTTGAGAGCACTCGGTAAATGTACGTAAGTTTTGCCGTCGAAAAACCTAGGATAACTCATTGGTACATGGCTGCCCTGGCTGGGAATCGAACTAAGGACCTCCATATCGCAATATCGTTACTCCTTAAGTATAATTACTGCACATAGATTGCGGTCCGGACATATTCCATCGAAATTTTTATTCATTCTTAATGCGCAAAGTTGAATCTCCCAACTGCGAAGATTGTGGGACCAAGGAAGACTTGCAGTATGTTGTGATGGAGTGTGTCCGGTACGCGACTAAAAGAGAACAGATTATTCATAGTTTAGGTTTATGTAAATTACATGTAGCATGTAGGTACAGCTAACAGCAGATAAAGTGTAACACTTTGGACTTTGTTCTACGTCATAAGAGTTGAATTCGTACTGCAAGTGTTACCATTGATCTGCTGTTGCTCGTACATTTCACGGCATTTTAGCTGAGCCAACTTCAGGCCCAGCTAAAATGTTGTTCCCGATTTTTTTTTAATTTAAGTAGATAAGTTAATTTAGAATAGGTACAGTCGAAGACAGAGATAAGTATACAGGGAGCCTCAATAGGGTTGAGATTTTCTCAAAATCTACTAAACCGAATTTAATAATTCTTTTACAGTTACATAGTTTTAACTTTTATCTATCAAACAGTGTAAGAATTTTTGCAATAGGTCAAGTAGTTTTTGAGAAAATCTCAACCTTAAAAACTCTCCTATACACCTTTCTCTGTGTTCCACTGTACCATGGTATTGACATAGTTACTTTATATAGTAGGTATATAGTTACTTTATATTTACTACAATTATCCCTAAATAATCATAGAAAAAAAGATATGTCTTTGTAGAAGTGACATAGGCTAATCTAAAACTAAAAAGTTGATCAAATGGGACCGACATTATTAGTTGATTAAATGGGATCTTTAGCAGTTTTTATTATTATTCTGAATGCCCCCATCGGATCGCGATAAATACTATTGTGTAGACGTGTCCATAATCAGTTCAGTAATAAGAGTTATAGGATAGGCCATGGTATTGTAACATGAGCCGCGCGCCATTCTGCGGTCAACTGCCGGTCGCCGGCCGGTAACTCAATGCGCGCGCCGTTGAGGTGGCATTCTCACGGTACTACCATGACGATGTCATATTTAGATTACGTATATCCACGCTTAACGCCTTGGACTTTAGGCCGTATAAAATGAAGAAAGAAAAGACTGGATGTTCTAAATGTTAACAGTACGAGACAAGGAAAGGTGGAGAGACATGACACCTTATGACCTTAGCTTAGAATACAGTTTTCGAGCGCGAGATAACGTCCTGCTGGCGGTGCCGTCTGCACGCACAGTGTCGCACAGGAACATGCCGCTGATTCGCGCTCTGAAATATCTCAACTCGCTTCTCGCATCAGCACCGGCATGTGATGTTTTTGCTGGTCGATGGTCGAGTGTGTGTAAAGAGTGCTTGAGGTTATGTGAGGAGATGGATCAATGACGATAACTTCACATATTTTTTAGGTTTACCTACCCTGTGGTTCTACTCATTTTTGTTAGTAATTATGCTAATCTAATTTATACTAGTAAGGTTAGTTAATCCTAAATTGTGTCCTAATATTATGTAATTTCACAGTGCTTTAGTCTCAGTACTGTTATGCTGTGGAGTGTAATTTAAATAAATAAATGACCTATTATTCATTTATTTATTTATAAAAATATTACACAGCATTACAGTTAATACCAATGCGCTGTGTAATTCATAATAATAACTTAGTCTACTTATAGATAATAATAATATAAAATTCAGTCACATTAAAATATTCATAAACGTGATTTAAAGTTACGCCCCCGCTTAAGCTGTCCTGTCCCTTTCTATCTTAACCTTTTTTAACGAAGTGTGAAAGGGATAGCAACTCGAGGAAGTGAGGTTTAACTAGGTTTATGAATAACAGCAATGGAGGAGGCTTTTACCGTTTTTACTAGCGACCATGCAAATAAAAGCTCAGCGACGGCGGCGGCGGCGCCCTTCTTCTTCTTCTCGCCCAAGAAACGAACAAAAGGTAGTACATTCCATGTAAATAAAAGAGACGCATATATATGCAATAGCAATAATCCATCTCGCTTCGAGTATTCACGTCGTTGGACTAACTCTTAGATATAAGTGTCAATTTATAGAAATTTAGGTCAAAATCAAATTACTTATTAATCTTATTGTACTTAGGCTATCGTAATGTGAATAAAGTCATATTAAGGCTTAAATTTTTTTTGGTAAACCTATAAATTGTCCCACTGCTGGGCAAAGGTCTCCCCCCTCCTCTTCCATCCATCCCTGTCCTGAGCCTCTTCCAGCCACCCATCCCTGTATCTAACGATATCGTCTCTCCACCTACTTTATTTAATAAATAAATAAAATATATTGTCTTTGTTCTATTATTTAGTGTCATATATTTGTCTAACCGTTTGCTTCTAAATAAAAACCACAATGTTCCATTACCAGCTGGCCTCCCAGAACAGTCGTCGCCGCAGCGTCGAGCACCTGCGTCGGTTGACGCGCGAGCTGCGCGCCGTGCGGGCGTGTCGCGAGGACGCGCTGGCCGAGCGCCGCGTGCTGCTGCGGCAACGCGACGCCGCCAGGGGGCGCTGCCACAAGCTACGGGCGCACCTAGCCAGGGTGAGACTCCAGGCGGCTCATGGTGCCCTGGTACTTGTAATGATACTTAGGGAGCTGGGGCTTCTAACGAAGGGGAAACAGCAGGTGTTGAGTGAGACATATTGAGACTCTAGGCGGCTCATAGTGTCCTGGTACTTTTAATGCAACTTCTTCACCATCAGCCCGTATTAGTCCACTATAGGCATCGTCCAAGACACTCGATGCTGCTGTTCGCCCCACAGACATACGCTGGATACCATGCTAATGAGACTCCAGGCGGCTCATAGTGCCCTGGTACTTGTAATGATACTTAGGGAGCTGGGGCTTCTGACGAAGGGGAAACAGCAGGTGTTGAGTGAGACATATTGAGACTCTAGGCGGTTCATAGTGTCCTGGTACCTGTAATGCAACTTCATCATCATAAGCTCGTATCGGTCCACGATGTAGGCATCTTCCAAAACACTCGACGCTGCTGTCCGCCCCACAGACATACGCTGGACACCATGCTAATGAGACTCTAGGCGGCTCATAGTGTCCTGGTACTTTTAATGCAACTTCTTCACCATCAGCCCATATTAGTCCACTATAGGCATCTTCTAAGACACTCGACGCTGCTGTTAGCCCCACAGACATACGCTGGATACCATGCTAATGAGACTCCAGGCGGCTAATAGTGCCCTGGTACTTGTAATGATACTTAGGGAGCTGGGGCTTCTGACGAAGGGGAAACAGCAGGTGTTGAGTGAGACATATTGAGACTCTAGGCGGCTCATAGTGTCCTGGTACTTTTAATGCAACTTCTTCACCATCAGCCCGTATTAGTCCACTATAGGCATCTTCCAAGACACTCGACGCTGCTGTTCGCCCACAGACATACGCTGGATACCATGCTAATGAGACTCCAGGCGGCTAATAGTGCCCTGGTACTTGTAATGATACTTAGGGAGCTGGGGCTTCTGACGAAGGGGAAACAGCAGGTGTTGAGTGAGACATATTGAGACTCTAGGCGGCTCGTAGTGTCCTGGTACTTTTAATGCAACTTCTTCACCATCAGCCCGTATTAGTCCACTATAGGCATCTTCCAAGACACTCGACGCTGCTGTTCGCCCCACAGACATACGCTGGATACCATGCTAATGAGACTCTAGGCGGGTCATAGTGTCCTGGTACTTGTAGTGATACTTAGGGAACTGGGGCTTCTGACGAAGGGGAAACAGCAGGTGTTGAGTGAGACATATTGAGACTCTAGGCGGCTCATAGTATCCTAGTACTTTTAATGCAACTTCTTCACCATCAGCCCGTATTAGTCCACTATAGGCATCTTCCAAGACACTCGACGCTGCTGTTCGCCCACAGACATACGCTGGATACCATGCTAATGAGACTCTAGGCGGCTCATAGTGTCCTGGTACTTTTAATGCAACTTCTTCACCATCAGCCCGTATTAGTCCACTATAGGCATCTTCCAAGACACTCGACGCTGCTGTTAGCCCCACAGACATACGCTGGATACCATGCTAATGAGACTCATAGTGTCCTGGTACTTTTAATGCAACTTCTTCACCATCAGCCCGTATTAGTCCACGATGTAGGCATCTTCCAAAACACTCAACGGTGCTGTTCGCCCCACAGACATACGCTGGACACCATGCTAATGAGACTATAGGCGGCTCATAGTGTCCTGGTACTTTTAATGCAACTTCTTCACCATCAGCCCATATTAGTCCACTATAGGCATCTTCCAAGACACTCGACGCTGCTGTTCGCCCACAGACATACGCTGGATACCATGCTAATGAGACTCTAGGCGGGTCATAGTGTCCTGGAACTTTTAATGATACTTAGGGATATGGGCCTCTGACGAAGGGGAACCAGCAGGTGTTGAGTGAGACGTATTGAGACTCTAGGCGGCTCGTAGTCTCCTGGTACTTTTAATGCAACTTCTTCACCATCAGCCCGTATTAGTCCACTATAGGCATCGTCCAAGACACTCGACGCTGCTGTTCGCCCACAGACATACGCTGGATACCATGCTAATGAGACTCTAGGCGGGTCATAGTGTCCTGGTACTTTTATAGGTACTTAAAGAGCTGGGCCTCCTCGCCCAGTGCAAACAGCAGGTGTTGAGTGAGATATATTGAGACTCTAGGCCAGTATAGGCGGCTTATAGTGCCCTGGTACTTGTAATGATAATTAGGGAGCTGGAGCTTCTGACCGAGTGGAAACAGCAGGTGTTGAGTGAGACATATTGAGACTCTAGGCCAGTCTAGGCGGCTCATAGTGCCCTGGTACTTGAAAAGATACTTAGATAGCTGGGGGTTTTGGCCGAGTGGAAACAGCAGTTTAGTGAGACTCTAGGCGGCTCATAGTGTCCTGGTACTTAAAATGTAATTTCATCATCATCAGCTCATATCAGTTCATTGGTGCGGCAATGCGACACGGCCAGGAGGCGCTGCCATCGGCTAAGGGCAATATCATCAGAGAAAACATGATCCAGAGGGGGGGGGGGGGGGGGGGGATGAAATGTAGCAATTCAATTATCTTTATTTCGGATATTTGAATTGAATTGAAATTGCAATGTACATCGTCCAAGTGTCAACGATAACGAAAACTACTAAAGTCGCAATCGGGCCTCTCATTCCAGAGGTTCTCAAACTTGTTCAAACAATTATTTTCACCACAGTTTAAAAACCACAATGACATTTATTACTTTAATAAATTTAATTTGGGCTTAATAAAAATATTAGTCTGGTCTGGAGCTTAAACTTACATTCTATTATAATTCTGGAGCCCTTACCCTCTAGGTTTCTATTGCCCACGAGTGGGCGTTTGCCCACTTTGAGAAAGACTGTCTTATTAATCCTAAACCATTTTTCCAGGTCCTCCAAGACCGCTCCGACCCCACAGACGTGCCACCTGTAGACACCGACCGAATAACCCCAGAATCTCACAAAACCAACCCCATCAAAAAAGTCTCAGTAGCCGAAACGAAAGCCCCGCTCATATCAGAATGTTTTAAAGAGCAAAATGTCGAAAAAGTCGATCGTGACATCCAAAAAAACGTTTTCGAATGTCGATTAGAGAAACTCGTTCAACAAAGCGTGAATCATATTTATAAAGACAAGGAAAAGAAAATATTTGCCAAAACTGTTTTTATTTCTAACGGGGAATACCATAGTTCTGATATAAAGTCTATGGTGTTAGGGGATGGGGGGTTTGATGAGTGTGGGGTGTTGAATTTGTCTATTCGCCCGGATAAGGGCAGGACCCATGGGAGGAAGCAGTCGGCGCCGCGAAGGATCGCTTATGCTATGGACACTGATGGTTAGTACATGCGAAGACAGAGATAAGTATACAGGGGGCCTCAATAAGGTTGACATTTTTTCAAAAACTACTGGACCGAATTTAATCATTCTTTTACAGTTACATAGTTTTAACTTTTATCTATCAAACACTAAAATAATTATTGCAATGGGTCAAGTAGTTTTTGAGATAATCTCAACCTTAAAAACTCTCCTGTACACTTTTCTATGTGTTAGACCGTAACTCGGATATAGGTCAATCATATTTATTATATTTAGTTTATTATTGGACTCGACAGTTCGGCATTTGCCAATGTAATGTTACAGGATATTCAAAATATCATATCGTCTTCTCTTCACCCTGTGTAGCCGCGTCTTCATGTCTTCATCCAGAGGAGTCGCCGTAGCGTCGTCACTCTGGACGAAGCAGCTCGACAGTCACGTTCAGTCCCGAGCTTGTAGTGGGACTCGTGACTTTAGCACGAAACTATAGCCCCCTTACCATGAACTCTTATAGCAGGATTACTTTCATAATACTTTGTTACTTCATGAGCTTACTTTAAGGTCGTCATTGTACGAGGTAACAAAGTATTATTGAAGTAATCCTGCTATAACAGTTCATGGTAAGGGGGCAGATCTTGCACATAATCTTTCGATAACTCCAACATATCATTCGCGAACATTATCTGATTAATTTAACGTGATATTAAATACTCATAGAATTTCAAACACCACATCTGGCGATTTAATGCTTTGGTATTAATAACTTTTTAACTTATAATATGTTTCTATAAGGTTCTCTTGAAAATGGCGGGAAACGACGGTTGCGAAATTATTTGATAATTTTCAGTTTAATGTCTACAGTGGGTGTTTTGTGTTTAATATCACGTTAAATTAATCAGAAAATGTTCGCGAATGACAGTATGGTGAAGTTATTGGAGAATTCAAGCAGGATCTGTAGTTTGGCGCCATGGTCAAGATTCCCACTACGAGCTCGGGAGTGAACGTGACTGTCGAGCTGCTTCGTCCACAGTGATTGACGCTACGGCGTCTCCTGTGGATGCAGACAAGAAGACGCGGCTACCCAGGGTGAAGACGCTACGGCGACTCCCCTGGAGGAAGATAGAAGACTATTATACATTGAATTTTCTGTAACATGACATTGGCAAATGACGAACTGTCGAGTCCATTAATAAAATAAATAAATGTTTCTATAAATTTCAGATGGAGTCCTCGATTTGAAAATCAAGAAGGAGTCTCAGTGACATACAAAAGACACTAGATAGCCGTAAGCTATGTATACACTTACATATACAGACCAAAAATATAATTTTATATAAACATATTATACAGACATGGGTAGGCCAAGCTTTATAGACAGTTCTGAGCACGAACTTAGCGTGAGATAGCCATTTTTAACGTAACTATGTATACCAAAGCCCAAATCAAGTGTCTTGTTTTGTAAACAAATATGATCGTCTAATTACCTGTTGTGATGTGACACTGAAGGAACTGATTGGTTGAACCTGTTCATCGTCGTGAGAATAATGTGATCCGAATGTGATAATAACGTCACTTCCTGAGCAACAGAGTTGTTCAGGCCTGGAACTCACTTCCAGACGACGTTGTCTCTGCCATCTCAGTTAACGCATTCAATAACAAATTGGACAGTTATTTTAAAACCATTAACAAGAATAATGCCACTAAGTGATGGACTTTACAAACACTGTGAAGTGGACATGTCAGCGATGAGTTGCCTGTACATAATTAAATAATAATAACTATGCAATAGTCACAGAAAACCTTAAAATGTTAGTAGTTTACAAAATAAGACACTTGATTTGGGTTTCGGTATAGTTATACGTCAAAATCAGCTTACATACGTGGCACGTCACATCGAAATAAAACATTATAGCGCAGAACGTTCAAGAACGTTGAATTTCCGTAGAAAAAACATAAAACAACATCGCCACAGCGTTCCTTCAGTGTTACATCACAACAGGTAATTAGACGATCATATTTGTTTACAAAATAAGACACTTGATTTGGGCGGCGGTATACGATGTTAGCATGAGCGTGGTAATATCACAGAACACTATTATGGGTAATATCCATATTGGGATATCACTATAAGTCATCTCATTTTGGGCCTCCAAAGTCGTTTGACATTTGTAAGATTGAACTCACACTATGGCCCGTATTAATAAATCATTCTCAGCTCAATAGTCAATCTTGAGAACGACCTCAAGATGGCGTTCCTATTAATAAACGTAACTTAGGTCCGCGTTTAGGAATCGGGTATCACGTGAGTAACGCTGTATTAATAAACAAAACTCAAGAGAACTGTCAAACTCACACTTGAGAACGTATTTGCTGATTGCTGACCGCGACTTGAGAAAGACATCACGTGATACGTCAATATTGGTTTATTAATAAATGACATACTTGAGATTGTGATCACGCCTTGAGAGTGCATCAGCTGCTGAGCTTGGGTTTGAGCTCAGAGTATTAATACGGGCCTAAGTTTCCGCTCAGAACTGTCTGAATATCGGCCGTAGTGTAGAAATGTTAGGTTATTGTTACGTAGGCCGAGTTGCGCTAACCAGGGTTCGACTCTTTCGCCTTCCATGTTCTACTTTCGGATTAAGTCCAGTGGTTTAACCAGAGTTTAACTCGGATTATCTCTTAGCGCAACTTGGGTATTAGTTGTTTTATCAAAAATTTAAATCTATACATATAATAAGACTGTAAAAAAGTTGTGTCTGTACATTGGATATTTTTTGAAAAGAATAATTGTAACGTGTCTTAGGATCGATACTGATGCCAAAACACAAATTTTTAGAATTTTTGTCTGTGACTTTGTGCAAGTATCACGCCATAACTACTGAAGGGATTTTGATGGGAGTTTCACTAGAGGATAGCTGAAATATCCGGACAGCTCATAGGCTATAAGCCATGGCGGTATGTGATCTGAGCATAGAACTTTTTCTACCCAAACGAAATTGCGGGGTACAGCTAGTATACAATATTATACTTAGTATCATCCCATTACTAATATACGTCGTTAATTAATATGCAAATCTTAAGGACACACGCACTCAAGTCCCGGTACGACTGCACTCAGCAATTACGATCACAAATGTGATCTTGAGTGCTGAGGTTTGTTTAATAATACGGCGTTACGTGATGCCCGATTCCTAAACGCGCACTTAAGTTCCGTTTGTTAAGAACCGAATCTAAAGGTCGCTCTCAAAATCGATCTCAGAGTTGAGAGCGTTTTATTAATATGGGCCTTAGTTTTTAGCTTCGTTGGAGTGATTCAAGCGATAGTTATGTAAAAAAATTCTAATATCTTTAAAAAATGTTTATCACCTGCTGTAAAAACGTCCATGTAATATATAGGTAGGTATATTCGATGTATATTTACGAAAATATTTTTTATAAAACATTTGTATAACATCTACCATATACAAAAAAAATGAATGTGTTGCGAAAATTTTTGAGACATATCCGAGCCACCTTAGAAAAATCTCTTTTTCTAAAATAATATGTTTTATTAGAAAAGCTTTGAATCAAATTTCTGTTACGATGGATACTTTTTTTTTGAAAACATCGCGAAGAAACCTATGTGTCGTATAATCCGGCAACTGTGCGGATTCGTACAACAAATGTTGTTCAGTTATCGATACTGAATACCCTCCCTTCGGCTTCATATACTCTTTACGCTACACCATGTATAAGATATGACTTTTTTTAAAGGTTTGCACCACTTAGCTCGGATATATAGGTCCTAATTGTAAAGATATTTGTTTGTTTATAAGAATGTTGCCATTTATGAAGGTAAAGCTATGTATATTATTGGGTTTTAATCGGTTATAATTTTTTTTGCTATACGCATGAGATGAGTTAGGACAAAATGATCTATGCTGCACACATACTAGGTCAATGTAATTATACCTTAGGACCTAAGCTATAATTATATCGGTATAATTATACCTTAGGGGGCATTGATCTCCTATAAACAACTAGATACACAAAGGTCTTACTAAAACAATTTATAAAACGTCCAAATAACTATCTAAAAATGCATTACTTATAAAATAAATAAATAAAACTAAATACTAAAGAACGAACACGTCGTCAAGATCCCCGTTCTGTGGAATGCTGCCCAGGACGCTGGCAGCATTTCCTCGCTGTATGGCAATACTGAGTCGCTGAGCGAGGTAGCTGCCAGCCCTGGGATCGCCCGAGACATGGACCAATCAGACAGCTCGTGGATCAGATGTTTCGAGTCTGTCGACCATGTCCAAATAATCTATACATATAATAAGACTGTAAAAAAGTTGTGTCTGTACATTGGATATTTTTTTAAAAGAACAATTGTAACGTGTTTTAGGATCGATACTGATGCTAAAACACTAATTTTTAGAATTTTTGTCTGTTTGTCTGTGACTTTGTGCAAGTATCACGCCATAACTACTGAAGGGATTTTCATGGGAGTTTCACTAGGAGATAGCTGAAATATCCGGACAGCTATAAGCCATGGCGGTATGTGATGTGGAAACAAGGATCCAGAGAGGAAGATCTGCCTTATGAACTCCGCCATCCTCCTCCTCTACGCAAACGAAGTTGCGGGGTACAGCTAGTGTTCAATAAAGCAATTGACCATTCATCCGTTTGGACCTTCTTTGCGCTCGGACATTTTTAGAAGGCAGACTGTGTATCTAGTTGTTTTAGGAGATCAATGCTTAGGAGGTATAATCACTTTTTCCTTAGGTATAAGTATTCTACGATAACATGGCCCCCCGCCGATCGTATGAATTGCTACTTTCAAATGTTTGATATTTTCAAGCGATATTTGATATACAGGATGTAACGGTAGATCGTTCAGTGTCTTTCGAATTCGAATAAAAAATAAAATCAACTAAATGTCTCATACAAATCGATCAGCCGACAAATGTATGAAAAGTCAAAAAATAAATTCTCGAAAATCGAAAAGTCGTAGAATAAAAGTTGTTCAGTTACCGATACTGAACACCCTCCCTTCGGCTACATATTTCCGTTACACCCTGTATAATCTTTACAAGAAACGATTTTATTATTTTTATTTGTCAAATAAAATAAGGAATTTTTATATTTAAACATAAAATTTTATATACAGAATGTAATTTTTAAAATTCATGACAAAATTATACAAGAATATACGTTATACTTATTATATAGAAATATATAATGTCTGGTAGTTAGTAAGTGAAGAGAATTGTGTAGAATGGTTACGTGATGTTGAGTTAATAAATAATTGCTTAGTTACCGAAATTTATGGAGTTTTATTGATGACAATTGTATGCCAGGATATGTGTGCTGTTGTATGTCAGGATATGTGTGCTGTTGTATGCCAGGACATGTGTGCTATATATATTATGCCAGGATATTTGTGATATTGTATGCCAGATCGCATGTGTGCTTATTATATACCAGGATCGCTATATGTGCTATTGTATGCTAGTGTTGCAGCATATGGAAGTCCATCGTCTATGCCTACCCCTGCGGGGAAAAAAGGGCGTGAGCTTATTATTAATGACATTTTAGGGGCTCGTAGTAGCGAGTAGGTACACGCTGAAATCGAACGTACAAGTTGGGCGAGGTCAGTACCTGGATGGGTGACCGCTAGTGACACTTTCATCTGAGCCCCTCCGTGCCTCGTGGCGCACGTTAAGCAGTTGGTCCCGGTTGCTGTCGCTCGGCAGCGGTCGTCAGGCCACGGCAGACGGCCTGAAAAACTCTGACAATAGGATTGGTCACTAAACCACACGACAAGAATAAGAATGATGACATTAATGTAACCCTCAAGAATATTATAATGGCATTCCAGCTTTTATTAGGCTCTTTCCTATTTCACACACATTGTAAGTTTTATAGAATACCGCATAAGCGTAAGTTTTATAGGTTTCCGCATTTTATATCAGCGCCATCTATTTGCAATACTGAAAAACTAAAATAAGCTGCGCCATCTATTCGCAAGCAACGAAACGTTTTTGTTGCTCGTAGCGACATCTATTAATCTACCACAATACTATTACTTTTGTAACATGTATGGATGCTTTATATACTTAGTTATTCTACTCGACGTTAGGTGGCGCTATTTTATAGAGGAGCGATGTTTGTCTATGGAATTTTTGACAATGGCAACATTGCGAAGCGACCTCTGGCGGCGATTTCCGGAAACTTTCCTTTTGTCTCGTTCAATCCAATATGGCGGTAAACGGTGTATGAAAGGTGCGGAATGTTTTGATTTGAAACGAACAATAAAAATATAATAAAAAAAACAACGAAATTTCCAAAAAATACATTATGGCCTGTGTGTTATTTGGCGTATTGTGCTGAGAATACGTAATAATTGATCTCGACGCGCGTGTTGTGTCATTGTGCGTGGTAAAAAAAGTCAGTGTTGTATTTTTTATGTGGTCGAAGTTTTTGCTAATGTGTCCAACAATTTTGATATGTGACTCGAGATTACGCGTTAGATATGTCTGCCGATGATAAAAATACGACATGTTCGAGTGAAAAACACGTGAGCCTCGGGGACTGTGAGGGCGCTACTAGAACTTGCGAAGATGGGAGTTGTGAGAAGAAACGGGCGAAGAAGTCTCGTAAAGTGTGTTTTCCTGATGAGGACCAGCTAGTCACGCAGTATTTCGAGCCCGCGAACCCTTGGCACGATGGTGAGTGGCATAATTTTGGCACGAAGTCAAAATTCACTTTTCATTTGACATCTTTTGTTTTCAACAATAACAACTTGTCGAGGCCTCCTAGTGAGCCGAAACTAAGTTGAAACATACGAGATTCGTTTATATTTCTATTTGCATTGTTATTGTTAGCTTGATATTGGCAAAAGCGGGAAAGAATAAAAAAACAGTACCACTAAATTTTCTGGTGCCTTCACATTTTAAACTTTTAGGCTGTTATTCATAAAGTTACGCCACCGTTTAGGCCCCCTGTCCCTGTCTATCTTAACCTTTTTTAACGAATTGCGAAAGGGATAGCAACATGAGTGAGGTTTAACTAGGTTTATGAATACGCACCTTGGGGTCATTTGCACTAAAAATATAACCTATTATTTTGATATCAGGTTGTTGGTACAAGCCCAACACTGCGACCTCAACGGCCTTCTTATTTACTTAAGACATATTTATAATTAATACAGATAAAAACTTAAGTCCTCCTCGGTCTACCTCTTTCTTAGCCTTTCCACTAACATTCCCTCTGCATATTTCTCTCCTGACTCTTCTTTCATTCTTTCTCTAAAGTCATGTATACATGAGCTTCTTGTAATATCTTTGAATACAGTTTTTGTTAAATGACAATGCCAGATTCTGCCCCACCATCAACCGCAAGTTGTAGAAGATAACGAATAAATATAAAAATATCTCCGTTTTTTATTAAAATTATTGGTTTAAAATAAAGTTTTGTACAAGTTGCGATTCGAAAAAAACAACTTAACCTTTAGCTACTGACGTGGTTCTTTTTTCCCGTAAGTACTGACGTGGGGGCCTGGCAGGCCCATACCTTTATGTGGTTATTGTTTCGAATTACGAGGTTTTATAGATTTAGGTAATCAATAACTAGCTTTAGTAAGCATACTTCAATAAAATAAACTTAATATTGAAATATATTTTTATTTTAATGTGACTTATTTTTGACAATGAAAGTATAGTTAACATTTCTTTCGTAGAAATCATATGAGATCAGAAATAAGTCTATATCTCTTAAAATTTTAAACAAAATAAACAACTATTCTTATATTATGAAACCGCAATAGTGTCTCTAACATATTATATTATAATCAACTTTGATAGTATAAGTGGAATAAAAAACTGCAAGGCATCAAGTTTCACAAATTACACACAGTCCGGGCAAACATTCTTTGCACATTGAAGGCAAACATGTTTTTTACACAAATAACATGTATGTGTGGACTTTCTCTGAAGCTTCAGTGGACACGTGTGGCATCTTCTTCTTTGTTTCCGCCCTTCTATCTTGGACTTCTGGATGGTCAGCAGGCATACCAGATCCCAGTACTCGCGTCAAACTCAGACGTAGTTCACGTGGCAGTCTCATTTACTGTTAGGTTCGAAGAATTAGTCTGTCTAATTATGTTGCGTTGAGGGGTTCTCACTGCTCTCCATGGGGGTTGGCGCGACTATTTGTACCGATTTTTGCCGTAGTAAAACTGTGACTGTAACGATGAAAGTGGGACTTCGCCTTCGGAGGACACTTCCTCATTTTGTTCTTCAGGCTCATTGTCAGAGTCACTGTGACTCACTTCACCATGCCCGTGTTGCTCCGGAATGAACGTGTCACCGATATCTTCTGTCTCTGAACCGCTAGAGCCCTCGCAATTCATCCAAAAAGACACAGCTGACTCACAATCACTATTACCAGGCACAACTGACCTTCTACTTTTAGATAAATACATGTTACCCTCGGTATTGGATGACCGTTTTCTTCGAGATGAAGTACTGGGTTCCATTTTAGGCTATTCGTTAAACTACAGGGGAAAAAAGACAAAATCTAAACCTAAACGATTTTTGAAAAAGTTACGTAAATACTGACGTGGGGTCAGGGAGGCCCACGAAAAATTTCAAAACGAATTAATTCAGCGAAATTGCGCGCGCCGACATGTACAATATCACTGACGGCCTCAGTGCCATCAAATTCGAAGCTATTAGAAGCACCGTGAGCGCAGCGCAAGGGGTAGGCCAGTAATTCGGCATTCTTACTTTCGCTAGGCCTAAGCGGCCCCCACGTCAGCAGTTAAAGGTTAATTAAGAATTTAGAAAATACTAAGAAATCGAAGCGATTTATTCGTTGTTTTTGTTATTCTTCTATAGGAGTTGCGAGAGTAGTAGAAAATGATACTGATTATGATTTTGCAATATGAAACCTGTAATAAGTCCCCAACAAAATGATAGGTACAGCTTAAATGGTCACATAGTTTTGTAGGTGGGGCAAAGCCCCATTGAAATGTGGCAATGTCTTTTAAAATCGATGTCATTGTTCTATAGAACATATTACCTCTAAAATAGACACTTGGGATGAGGTATCGTATACATGAAGACAGATAAGTATACGGGGACCTCAATAAAATTGAGAGTTTTCTTAAAAATTACTAGACCAATTTTAATAGATCTTTTACAGTTACATAGTTTTAAGTTTTATCTATCTAACAGTGAAATAATTATTGCAATAGGTCAAGTAGTTTTTGAGATAATCTCAACCTTAAAAACTTCCCTGTACACCTTTCTTTGTGTGAATGTACCTAAACTGAAGTCCAAAAAAAATCAAGTGTCTTATTTTGTAAACAAAAACTACCCTACCCTACTAACAAAGTCAAATTTCTTTATTGCAAGTAAGCATGTTGATGTACAGGTTCGATCAATCAGTTCCTTCAAAATGTAACAAAGTGTAAGTCAAAACAGGTAAGTAGATGATCATATTTGTTTACATCTACTGCGGTATATATCTACAGAATCTCTGCCTAGGCTGACCTTTTCATATGCCCCTTACAGACTTAGTGACCATTACTTAATATCGGAAAATACCCTATTTACCTACTACGCTACTATTTATTTATTCATATATCACAAACAACATTGCAGGAAACTGGTAAGGAAATACATGATACAGAGATTAATTCACTTACATGCAATCATGATAAATGCACATGCAAGCTGCATTATTTGATAAGTGGTGCACTGCTGATAGCATCTTATCTCGCGTTACCGTCCGCTAGACATCCCGATGACCTTAGTCTAAATACTCCTGGCTACAGTAGTCGTCGAGTTGAATAGGGTATCATTACCCATGTTACGGGATTTAGAATATGATTGTAATAGGATAATAAATCATGCAAATTAAGAAAACTGCATTATCTTTTTGATTTTGCATTAAATATCTTCTCGTCGTCAATACCACAATGCCTGAAAACTAAGGTCTTCAACCAGTGCGTCCTGCCAGTGTTGACCTATGGAGCCGAAACGTGGACATTTCGGTGAGACTGACCCACAAGGTCAAAGTCGCTCAGCGAGCTATGGAAAGAGCTATGCTTGGCATTTCTCTGGTAAATAGAATAACAAATGAGTATATCTGCCAGAGAACTAAAGTGGTTGACATTGCTCATATAATCCGCAAACTGAAGTGGCAGTGGCCTGGTCACATCTGTCGTAGAACCGATAACCGATGGGGTAGACGAGTTCTCGAATGGAGGCCACGAACGGGTAAACTAAGCGTGGGACGCCCCCCGACCAGATGGAGGGATGACCTTCGCAAGGTGGCTGGCAGACTGGATGCAGAAGACCGAGAGTCCGGTTGAGTGGCGTGCTTTGGGAGAGGACTGCGTCCAGCAGTGGACTGATACGGGCTGATGATGATTCTCTTTTTAGCTTTGGCATAAAACCCAGTCTTGTGATCAAGTTGTATCTAAAAGACCACGTAAGCTAAGAAATGGACTGACATCTAGGCTTGTAGCCAAAAAGATGGCTAAACCGTGGCTTATTTTGATAGATGCTAAACCACCAATTTTGTATGGCGTAATCTAGCGAAAATCCTTAGGCTTAAAATGACCCTGAGTGACAACCAGGGTCGGACTGAGCCGGAATGGCCCGGGCGGCCCCCACAAGCCCGGGGGCCAGAGACTGTATTATGCTATAATGATACACATCAAAATAAGTTGATTCGGTCAATAGTTATCGCCGGTCAGAAATTTCCAAAATTAATTTCAGGCCTGCTCAGCCATTTTTCGAATTTTTCTATATCATTTCTCTCTAATTTTATGAACGAAATGCCACCTCGACTATATGGCCAGTCCGACGCTGGTGACAACAGTTTGCATTAGTATAGTAGCCTATAAAACTTGGTAGTTTTAAAAGCTTTAATAAAAACTGGATTGAAATACTTTAATTAGTTATGTAGACCTTCTGAATTATGTCGCATTTCGTTCAGAGAACCCATCGTCATCTTTCAGTGAAGAGTTACTCATCTTCCCATAAATCAGTGTTAATTATCCTGTGGTGACAGCGAGTCTGTACTCCTATACATAACTTACTCATTACTCATATCACAATGCCATTTAAACTGACCTAATTAACTCTTAAGAACCCTGCATCATGGTTGCTATACAATACAGGAAACAGGGTGTAATAAGGTACCGATTTGACTGATTTTTAGTGCCTCAAAAGGAAGAAAAGGAACCCTTATAATATCTGTTGGTCTGTCTGTCTGTCAATACCTTTTTCTCAGAAACGCGTGGACGTATCAAGTTGAAATTTCTACCAAATACTCAGGTCTGCAACCTTATGCAGCTGTGAAAAAATCAACCTTATACGTTAACGCATTCAAAAGATATAGTCGAATTTTGGTGCATATTTTATGCACCATGTATTGTTATGCATTATGTATGAAAACGCAAAAAAAATCGGGTACTTCCCGTTGACCTGGAATCATGAAATTTGGCAAGAAGCTAGGTCTTATAGCACTAGTAAAGGAAAAAATCTGAAAACTGTATATTTGAAATTACATCCCCCAAAAATATTTATATTTGCAGATTATGAAGTAATCAGTAGACGATATTATTTTGGGAACGGCAATAAGATGGTCCTTATATAGAGTTTATCTTCTCGTTAGAGCAAAATTATGGGGATAAGTTGCGTTGCATGGAAGCCTCAGTTAGTGAGTCCGACTCGCACTTGACCGTTTTTTTTTCTAATGATAAGCTAACTTTGTCGTAACTTTGGTGTAGAAAATGGAGGCAGCAGTTTTAGACCAAGTGGCAGTGGGGACATGATGATGATGAGGTTTAGGTACTTATATTTACGTTCTCAAACATGAGGAATAGTTCGTGTGTCTGTGAGGTTCCTTTAATATGTTGACTACGTATTTCACAGTCCAATTAGCAGATAATTTACTATTTGCAAACACCTGGCCGCTGATCGCTGGCCCTGACTGCCAGACGCGGGGAGACCGCTGGGCTCTCAGTGCTTTTGGCACCCATACTGTGTAATGTGGTGCGGACGCCGTAGATTGGCTTACGACGGCAGGACATACAATCACTCGCACCTATCTCGGGGTTCAACGGAAGATCAGCGCTGTCGGCAGCATTAAGCTGAGTTGAGGCCCCTTTTCGCAACAGAGACCAAGGTAGCATAATTTACAAACATGTGTATCATACCATAAATGTTCTGTTGCGAAATAAAGAGATTACTTACTTACTTTACTTACTATCTCAGGGGTAGGCAGAGGCGAAGGAATCCATCTGCCGCGATCGTCGTTCATTTACCATCACTCCACCACTCCCCGGGAATGAACACTCATGGCGGGCAGTAGCGATGCCCCATGACAACCCGGGGTGTCATTTTGGGTGGTGTCATAGTCAAATCTCTTTACTGCAAGTAAGCACGTTGTGTACATTTTTGCACGTGAACATATTTTTTTGAATTCACATTTACACCACTTTGCAAGGAAAAGGTACCAACGCTGAGGATAAAAAGTGGCAAAAATCTCTCAGCACATCTTTTAAAATAATGACAACACAATTACTTAATAACTAGGTCCATAGCTATTACTATTATTAGCAATCTAAACTCTATCTACCGGCGACACACACCATGCATGTTCATGAGAAATGAATAATCCTGACATACCTTTGCAAAACTAATCGTATCTCGCATCCCTCCACGTACATTCATTGCAGCAAAACAATTTACCGTCGCTCTTTTTTCGCCACTACGTCAAGGCATGATGGAAGGTGAACCTCATTGTGTTTTAGAGCACTTTAGATTTTCTTGGTCTTATATAGTGGTCCCACGAGTACTGGTATACGTAGTAGCGTATACGGGTAGCGAGAGTGGTGTACCAGGATCGCAGCAGATGGCAGTACATCGTCTGCCTACCGCTACAGGAGACAGGCGGGAGGAGCGTGCATGAAGAGAGTGATGACTGTGTATGAAGCCAGAGTGGGGTACCAGGATCGCAGCAGATGGCAGTACATCGTCTGCCTACCGCTACAGGAGACAGGCGGGAGGAGCGTGCATGAAGAGAGTGATGACTGTGTATGAAGCGAGAGTGATGTACCAGGATCGCAGCAGATGGAAAGATGTCGTCTGGCTATCGCTACTGGAGACAGGCGGTAGGAGCGTGCGTGAAGAGAGTGATGACTGTGTATGAATCGAGAGTGGGGTACTAGGATCGCAGAAGATGACAGTTCATAGTGTTTGTCTACTATTGATACAAATATTGTTGTAACAGCCAATCGTAAGCGGTGTCAGTACACACAATGATCACCTAAGCGGGCCGATTGCCAAAACACTAGGTGAAAACATTGGAAAATACCACCGCGTTACTAACCAGCTAAATATACACGTGTATAAGATTTCTCGACAAAGTGGAGGTACTAGTATTTAGGCTTTTGAAAATGGCGGGAAATGACGGTTGCAAAATTATTTTATAATTTTTAGTTTAATGTCTACAGTGGGTGTTTTGTGTTTAATATCACGTTAAGTTAATCAGAACATGTTCGCGAATGACAGTATGGTGAAATTATTGGAGGATTCACGCAGAATCTGAAGAGTGGCGCTATAGTCAAGAGTCCCGCTACGAGCTCGGGAGTGAACGTGACTGTCGAGCTGCTTCGTCCTGAGTGATGACGCTACGGGGACTCCTCTGGATGAAGACAATAAGACGCAGATACCCAGGGTGACGACGCTACGGCGACTCCCCTGGATGAAGAGAAGACGATATGATATTTGAATATTCTGTAACATGACACTGGCAAATGACGAACTGTCGGGTCCACTAATAAAATAAATATAATTGACCTATATCAGAGTAGTACGGTCTAACACAGAGAAAAGTGTACAGGATAGTTTTTAAGGTTGAGATTATCTCCAAAACTACTTGACCTATTGCTAGAATTCTTTCACTGTTAGATAGATCAAAGTTGAAACTATGTAAGGTCCAGTAGTTTTTGAGATAATCTCAACTTTATTGAGGACACCTAATTTTTTTTTTAAATTTCATCCCACTATTCCATCACATACCATTACCTACCACTAATATAATATTATGTTAGGATTGTTAATTACTATACGTAAAGTACCTAAACTGAGTTTTGAAAGAGGTTTTCAAAAATACGAGCGTGCATGAAGAGTGATGACGGTGTATGAAGCGAGAGTTGTTTGCCAGGATCTCCGCTACGGGAGACAGGCATAAATGACATTGCCACATTTCAATGGAGCTTTGACCCACCTACAAAGCTACAATTATACACTCGAAATCACATTAAACGCTTTGGCGCGTATTCATAAACGTGATTTAAAATTACGCCAACGTTTAGGCCCCCTGTCCCTTTTTATCTTAACCTTTTTTAACGAAGTGTGAAAGGGATAACAACACGATTTATGGGAAGAGAGGTTTAACTAGGTTTATGAATAGCATTTGACTTTAAACCGTATTATTATGTGCGTCTCGTAAGAGCTGAAATTGCAGTACCATTAATCTGCTGTCGAGACTACCTTCCCGAGCTGCCGCCATTTTGGTTCAACTTAGCTGCGTATGTATGCCTATGTATGTAGGTAATATTATTATGTATGAGCACTTAGCGATTGAAACTAGGAGTGTATCAATATCAACAAGTATAACGTTATCGCTGTGTGATTTTCCGCGTATCGGTAAATAGTATGACGGAACGGTAAACATACTGTCGCTAGCTGTCCTCCCGGGCAAGTCTGGGGCTCAGATAATGATCCTTTTAAAATAAATCTCACCTTTAATTTTAAAAATATTATTTCTTAATTTTGAATAAATTAAAATTTTATGCTGTAATAATAAAAATCTTCTCTGATCGTTCCCGATGCAAAGGTGCCCATAATACCAGCGGCGTTACCGCGCTGTATGGCAATGGACAGCCTTTGCATCAGGAACGATTCAGAGCGAGGCCCGAAACCGAGGTCCCGCATTCGCCGCCCAATGCCACGCACGAAATTAATTTTTATTTATTTATTTCACATTTTGTCACGGGTTGCCCCCAGGCGTAGGACAGTCATACTTACTTACATTATGTAATATATAAAATAACGCAAGTACGGACAGCAGCAGAGCAATGGTAACACTTGCAGTACTATTTTAAAACATATGACGCAAATAATAAGAACGGTCCAAAGTGTAACACTTGATCTGCTGTTAGCTGTACATAAGGGCTTAGAATATTAATTATACAATAGACCAATGCAATTTATAGTTCTTACAATACTTAATATACACAGTACAATAATAACTACATCATCATCATCAGTCTATTTATATTGTCCCACTGCTCGGGCACAGACCTTCCTTTACATCGAGGGAGCTGGGGCCATGATCCACCACGCCGGCCCACTGCGCATTGGCGGATTTCACATGCCTTAGATTTTTTTCTTCTTCTACGGCATGCAGGTTTCATTTCGATGTTTTTTTCCTTCGCCGTTTTGAGAGCACTCGGTAAATGTACGTAAGTTTTCCGTCGAAAACAACGAGGATAACTCATTGGTACATGGTTGTCCCGGCTGGGAATCGAACCTGGGACCGTATCGCAAGTCCATCAACCCAACCACTGCGCCATCGAGCTCTCTTACTTACATAATACTACAACATAAATAAATTCTCTGCTATCTCCCATAGTGGTAAGCAGAGACGATGGAATTCCTGCTAACGCATTCATTGCAGGAAAACGGCTTACCTCCGCCCGCTTTTCGCTACTACGTAGGCCATCGGGTAGCCTGGGCCTACGTGGGCCATGGAGCCTCGGAATATTGCACATGTGTCTGTGGGCGACGATGACCGCTTACCATCAGGTGGCTTGACTGCCACCCTTCCTCATAAAAAGAATTATAATGCAATGGTAGGCAGCAGTAGTCTTAGGGCCATTATCCTTTGCCGTCTAACGCGATTCTATCAAGATCTATCACGATTCTAAACAACATAAACATGTATCTATATAGGTAGGTATATAAATACGTTAATGAACATGTTAATGATCAAAGCGGCAACACGCTTGCCCCGCCGCCGCGCAGTCTGGGCAGTGCGCGTGCGCATGTAATGAGAGTCACGTGACCCGCTCAGCGCTGCCAACCAAACAGGTTCAGTGGGGTTAAAATTTAAATTTTCAATGGAAGTCGAGCATATAAAAACAGATGTCTCTTTTTGACGTATGAGAGTGAAAGTGACGGCAAGGGCGGATACTGTCTCCTTAAATAATCCCGTGAAATATACTTTAGGTTCAGGCTCTCTCCATGAAGCACTGCGAAATTTTTCCTTCATGACCCCGTACACAAAACCTATCTCAGTTCTCACAGTTCTGGTCTTTTTGTCCACTCGACCATCTGCCGAGAGATTTGTGGTCGAATGGTCGACTTGACACCTACCTTTTTTCAAAAGGTGGCTGCTCGACCATCGGCCGAGATTTGTGTGGGCGAGGTCTCACCTAAGTCGTTGATACAGTGTACCGTCGATGTAGCGTAGGTACAGTCGAAGACAGAGATAAGTATACAGGGGGCCTCAATAAGGTTGAGATTTTCTCAAAAACTACTGGACCGAATTTAATAATTCTTTTACAGTTACATAGTTTTAACTTTTATCTATCAAACAGTGAAATAATTTTTGCAACAAGCCAAGTAGTTTTTGAGGAAAATCTCAACCTTAAAATCTCTCCTGTACACCTTTTTCTGTGTTCCACCGTACCATCGATATGGTGTACCATCGATATAGCGTACGTACCATTGATATAGCGACCGTCGATGTAGCGACTTTCGATGTCGTGAACTAAACCCAGTTGTGTCAACTTGCCAATGTATCACAATTGCATACCTATTTTCCATTCGGGCATTGTAGCTTTGAATGAGTGATTGATTACCTAAATACAGGAAACATATTTCTCAGAATTATGCAAGGAAATCTGTTGAGGAAAACGAGATTTGCGACATGTAAGGTAATTTCCATTAGATTTCTAATGACAGCAAATCTGTCATCTAATCATCACGTCACGACATTTACGTAAAGACATACCTTTTTTTCGTAATAAAGAACGGCATACAAGCGGTTGGATCACCATTGTGATGAAAAGTGGTCACACACAGTCGCCTATAGTGTGATGAGTGTGTATATCAGTGTGCAGATGGAAGGATATCGTCTGCTTACCGCTACGGGAGACAGGCGGGAGGAGCGTGCATGAAGAGAGCGATGACTGTGCATGAAGCGAGAGTGGTGTAACAGGATCACTGCAGATGGCAGTACATCGTCTGCCTACCGCTACGGGAGACAGGCGGGAGGAGCGTGCATGACGAGAGTATGGCTGTGTGTGTATGAGGCGAGAGCGGTGTACCACGATCGTAGCAGATGGAAGGATATCGTCTGTCTACCGCTACAGGAGACAGGCGGAGCGTGCATGATATGAGTGATGACTGTGTATGAAGCGAGTGTGATGTACCAGGATCGCTGCAGATGGCAGTACATCGTCTGCCTACCGCTACGAGAGAAATGCGGGAGAAGCGTGCATGACGAGAGTATGGCTGTGTGTGTATGAGGCCAGAGCGGTGTACCAGGATCGCAGCAGGTGGAAGGATATCCACTGTCTACCGCTACGGGACACAGGCGGAGCGTGCATGATATGAGTGATGACTGTGTATGAAGCGAGAGTGGAGTACCAGGATCGCAGCAGATGGAAGGATATCGTCTGTCTACCGCTACGGGAGACAGGCGGAGCGTGCATGATATGAGTGATGACTGTGTATGAAGCGAGAGTGATGTACCAGGATCGCAGGAGATGGAAGGATATCGTCTGGCTACCCTAGTACTTGTGTTAATCAACACACAAATATACAAACAGTTCTATTACTCGGCTACACCTCCACTTACAGTTAATTGAGGAGTGTATGTCTGTCGGTGCGTTAGTTATTGTTCTCATTAACCGCGCCGCGTCAATTCATTGTAATTACGACAAATGATTAATGTGTGGTTGGTAGGTATAGTCGACAGCGTAGATATATGTAAGCTCTAAAGACAGAAAAACATACGTACAGTCGAAGACAGAGATAAGTATACACGACGCCTCAATAAAGTTGAGATTTTCTCACAAACTACTGGATCGAATTTAACAATTCTTTTACAGTTACATAGTTTTAACTTTTATCTATCAAACAGTGAAAGATATTTTGCAATAGGTCAAGTAGTTTTTAAGAAAATCGTAACCTAAAAACTCTCCTGTACACCTTTCTCTGTGTTCCACCGTACGGTACATGTAATAGTGTACAGGAGAGTTTTTAAGGTTGAGATCCTATTGCTAGAATTCTTTAACTGTTAGATGATATAAGTTCAATACACGCGTGAGTCCAGTTCTTCGTGTCCAGATGGTGAATAATCCATAAAAATGATATTCCAAAAACGGTGGAAAATTCTTCATATTAGACTATTTGTCATTCAATGGGTAGATAGTGCCAGAAGACAAAAGTGGTTGACATTGCTCATAGAATCAGTAAACTGAAGTGGCAGTGGGCTGGTCACATCTGTCGTAGAACCGACAACCGATGGGGGAGACGAGTTCTCGAATGGAGGCCACGAACGGGTAAACGTAGTGTGGGACGCCCCCCGACCAGATGGAGGGATGACCTTCGCAAAATGGCTGGCAGGGACTGGATGCAGAGGTCCGAGAGTAGGGTTGATTGGCGCGCTTTGGGAGAGGCCTACGTCCAGCAGTGGACTGATACGGGCTGATGATGATGATGGGTAGATATTGATGTCTTCAGTATATCGTCTATCCTGACATGGACCACCCTGTATAAGAGGATATAATATGGCTTCTATGTTTAAAACAATACAGTTCACGATGACGTCACTTATGTACAGACAAACACTTCATTTTTATAATCACCAGGGATTAAGCCTCACGGTCTCGTCTATTTTCTTAGAAACAGCCATTAGGGCCGTTGGAAAGGGGCACTCCTGCAATAAGAGTTGTTATTTCTTAATTGTTTTGATTAATAATACCAAATACTTTCCGTTGACCTAGAATCATGAAAAGGCCGGAAGCAATGCATAGCACAAGTAGATATATAAAATCCTAAAACTGTAAATACATCACAAAAAATTGCGATTACAAACTTATATTTGCAGTTGAGATGTATGGTGATATGAGTTTTCGAACGACAAAGGTAAGTTTGTCCATAAATCTAGTTTATCTTTTCGTTACCAATGTTATGGTGTTAATTTGCACGGAACCCTCGGTGCGTGAGTCCGACTCTCACTTGGCCGTTTTTTTTGTAATAGGCCTCGGTGCGTGAGTCCGACTCTCACTTGGCCGTTTTTTTTGTAATAGGTAACCCTAACGGGGCGTTTCTAACTGCCTACCTGAGTTGTCCACCTGGTTGTTCAGTTAGGAACACGAAATATCCTAACCGACCACTTGTTAATCATAATCCTTCAATACCTACAAAATAACACGTCCTCCTTCTCCTTGCGTCGTATTCCTCATTGCTGAGGATCGTGACTGGATCATCTTTTCTCTGATGATGTTGCGCCATCTGTTCCTATCTTCGGGGACGTGAAGAGCATCGTAAAAACCGGTATCGAGATTGGTACGGATCTGATCGGACTAACATATTGGGCTTCGTCCATCTACTTCGCCAGTCACCATTAATCTTTCCAGGTTGTCGCCACTCTTCCTGTCAATGTGACCGAAGTATTGAAGAATCCTTTTGAGACAGATGGTTGACAGTCTGGTCGTTATCCTAAGCTCCTTAAGGATGGACACGTTTGTCCGATGCGCCGTCCAGGGTATCCGCAGCATTTTTCTCCAGCACCGCCTCTTTTCCTTCCTTCGAGATCTCAAGGTAGTTGCGATGGCAAGTTTTATAGAGCGGTCTCTCTCCGTCCCCCGTTCGTGTGAGCATTATTTCAGCTACGGAAATAGATGCGTTATTCATTCTGTACCGGAATAGAGCGGCCGTCCAGCCGGAGTGACACTCGCGGTGTCACAGTCAAGGCACTCTGGAGCGAGTTGTAGAATTCCATTGACTAGGTTTTTTTCGACTATGCATTTTCTTTCATGATTTGGACATTTACGTAGAGGTTCGTAGGCAGTTTGAGGCGCTCTTACAAACGTCAAATTACATAACGTTTGACAGACACATTGAGGCGTGTTATTAAATCACTCTCAGCTCAAAAGTCAATCTTGAGAACTACCTCAAAATGGCGTTCCTATTAATAAACGAAACTTAGGTGCGCGTTTAGGAACCGAGTATCACGTGTAAACAAAACTCAGTTCTCAAGAGAACTGTCAAACTCACAGTTGAGAACCTATTTGCTGATTGCAGGCGAACCGCGACTTAAGAAAGACATCACGTGATACGCCCTCAAGATTGGTTTATAATTAAATGACATACTTGAGATGGTGCTCACGTCTTGAGAGTGTATCAGCTGAATTCGCTCTTAAGGGCGGGTTTGAGACTATTAATACGGGCCTTAATCTTTGTATGAAACGTATGAATTAGTCACAATAGTTATTAGTACCACATATTTGTCTAAGAACAGCTTCTGTATGATGGCAAGCGGCCAGCATGTAAATACACACAATGCGCCGTATTACAAGTTCTGGGTTAAGTTGTTTCACAGAGCTGAGAGCTCGAGCAGTGACCCACTGGACTTACGATACAGAGGTCCCCGGCCAGGTCATCTATGTAATGAGTTTTCATCGGTTTTTTCGAATAAACTAACTTATATTTACCGAATTCTCGAAAAACAGTGCTGCACACATTGATCTCCTATAAACAACTAGATACACAAAGGTCTTACTAAAACAATTTAAAAAACGCCCAAATAAGGGTCCATTGTGAACGTCCAAATAATGTCCAATAAAGCAAATGAGGGTTCGTTCATCCGTTTGGACCTTCTTTGCGCTCGGACATTTTTAGAAGGCAGACTGTGTATCTAGTTGTTTATAGGAGATCAATGGCTGCACACCTCAATGTCAGCTCATGTACCGTTGGAAACACCACACCACTCATCGTATTAATAAGCTTTATTGTTTATTTGATTTTTGTAAGCTTGTGTAATTGGTGTATGGCAATAAAAGACATTGCCACATTTCAATGGAGCTTTGCTCCACCTACAAAACTACGTGACCATTTAAACTGTACCTATCATTTTGTTGCGGACTTATTACAGGTTTCATATTGCATAATCATAAACAGTAAGAGTTGCGAGAGTAGTAGAAAATGATAACAAAAATAACGAATAATTCGCCTCGATTTCTTAATGTTTAACGCTCAGCACTATCTGTTACATTGTGTGATGGTGGGCCCACAATAAAAAGAAATATGTCACGTTACAATGAATGAGTAGCGGAAAAACTAAGAGGAAAACATACAAAAACTTTTAAAATTGATTTTTCGACGCGCAACTTGTGCAAAACTTTATTTTAAACCAATATTTTTAATAAAAAACGGAGTTATTTTTACATTTATTCGTTATCTTGTACAACTTGCGGTTGATGGTGGGGCAGAATCTGGCATTGTCATTTATTTTATATTTCTGTTTTTATTCTTTTCTATAACGGCGAAGCAAAACATCGTGATGAAACCTGCATGCCGTAGAAAAAAATCTAAAGCATGTGTAATCCGCCAATCAATACCCATGGGCCCGCGCGTATCCACTATCTACGCCCCGCCCCGGTTGTAAACCTGACCTTGACCGCTGAAGGCCGCGCGACGAAGGTCATGAGTTTCCGCCCTCATAACGTAACCAATATGCACATACGAGTATATTCTTTACCCAACTTCCTAATACATACATAAATTCCCGCCTATCCGAGAGTACCTACGTTCATCTGCTGCGATCCTGGTACACCACTCTCGCTTCATACAGTCTTAACTCCCGTCATGCACGCTCCTCCCGCCTGTCTCCCGTAGCGGTAGGCAGACGATGTACTGACATCTGCTGCGATCCTGGTACACCACTCTCGCTTCAGTCATCACTCTCGTCATGCACGCTCCTCCCGCCTGTCTCCCGTAGCGGTAGGCAGACGATGTACTGTCATCTGCTGCGATCCTGGTACACCACACTAGCTTCATACACAGTCCTCACTCTCTTCATGCACGCTCCTCCCGCCTGTCTCCCGTAGCGGTAGGCAGACGATGTACTGCCATCTGCTGTGATCCTGGTACACCACTCTCGCTTCATACAGTCTTAACTCCCGTCATGCACGCTCCTCCCGCCTGTCTCCCGTAGCGGTAGGCAGACGATGTACTGACATCTGCTGCGATCCTGGTACACCACTCTCGCTTCAGTCATCACTCTCGTCATGCACGCTCCTCCCGCCTGTCTCCCGTAGCGGTAGGCAGACGATGTACTGTCATCTGCTGCGATCCTGGTACACCACACTAGCTTCATACACAGTCCTCACTCTCTTCATGCACGCTCCTCCCGCCTGTCTCCCGTAGCGGTAGGCAGACGATGTACTGCCATCTGCTGCGATCCTGGTACACCACTCTCGATTCATACAGTCATAACTCTCTTCATGCACGCCCTCCCGCCTGTCTCTACCTCTGCTGACCCTTTCGCCATCAACATTCGCTCTATGTATTTCTTTCGTGACTCTTCATTCATTCGCTCTAAATTCCCAAACCAGTACCATTCTATCACTTCATTCTTAATCCGACTGCCGAAAGTAGGAAGTCCGCCGTCTCTGCTGTGTAACGAAGATATTTGGATATATTACGTATGCTTAGTTAGGTAGGTACCTATATGTGGTATATAGCTTTGCTTAACACGAAGATTGAATTTTAAAAATCAGACAATATTTTTTGAAATACGCTCTCAACCTTAATTACTGCCATGTACAGTCGAAGACAGAGATAAGTATATAGGTCCCAATAAGGTTGAGATTTAAATAATTCTTTTACAGTTACATAGTTTTAACTTTTATCTATCTAACAGTGCTGTGAAAGAATACAATAGGTCAAGTAGTTTTTGAGAAAATCTCAACCTTAAAAACTCTCCTGTACACCTTTCTTTGTCTTCAACCGTGCACTGTTCTCTGTTTTAGACTGTACAGTGTAATGTAAACATTACAATAAACAATAATAAAACAACTATACAATAAAGAGGCTATATGGTACATTTCCACAATAACACGCTATGACGTCACCTTGCCCCAGTAAGCCGTAAGCCAGTTAGAACGAGACGTACTGTCTCGGCTCTCGTACGATATTATCGTATTACCTATAGTCTTGATAAAATATGTCTACTTAGGACAAACTCTGCAGCTGGGTAGGAACAACTTCGAGAAAGAGAGTGACAGGAGAATTCAGCTGGGCTGGGCAGCGTTTGGGAAGCTACGTCATATCTTCTCGTCTTCAATACCACAATGCCTAAAAACTAAGGTCTTCAACCAGTGCGTCCTGCCAGTGATGACCTACGGAGCCGAAACGTGGACATTGACGGTGAGACTGGCCCACAAGTTCAAAGTCGCTCAGCGAGCTATGGAAAGAGCTATGCTTGGAATTTCTCTATTAGATAGAATAAGAAACGAGTATATCCGCCAGAAGACAAAAGTGGTTGACATTGCTCATAGAATCAGTAAACTGAAGTGGCAGTGGGCTGGTCACATCTGTCGTAGAACCGATAACCGATGGGGTAGACGAGTTCTCGAATGGAGGCCACGAACGGGTAAACGTAGTGTGGGACGCCCCCCGACCAGATGGAGGGATGACCTTCGCAAAATGGCTGGCAGGGACTGAATGCAGAGGGCCGAGAGTAGGGTTGATTGGCGCGCTTTGGGAGAGGCCTACGTCCAGCAGTGGACTGATACGGGCTGATGATGATATAGTCTTGATGTAAATATATGGAAGAGGAAGAAGTTTAATGTGTTTTCTGTTGTTAACAATACTTGACAAGCATCATTACAAAATAGACATAAATGATCAACTGTGAAACGTATATATTTAAAGCGAAGTCCAAATCGAGTGTCTTATTTTGTAAACAAAAGCTACCCTACCCTACTAACATTTTAAGCTGTTCTGTGATTATTGCATAGTTATTTTCACATTATTAGATCGGATCACTTTATTTTCATAATGATGAACAGGTTCGATCAATCAGTGCCTTCAGTGTTACATCACAACGGGTAATTAGACGATCATATTTGTTTACAAAATAACACTTAATTTGGGCCGCGGTATACATACTAAAGACCGTTTAAAAAAGAGCTTTCCCCACCGCTTGATTTAATTGCTTAATATCTTCGGTATTATTTGAGATATCGAAAAAGTATTATCACTCATCTATGTGATGTCCCACTGCTGGGCAATAGTCTCCGCCCAACTATTGCAAACCCGGACCATGTAATATAACCTTAGAACTTCGTGTATCGCAGTTTATTTTATATACAAAACAAATTAGATTAGAAATGGCATGTAGATGGGGAAATGGGTAGCGCTCATACTAAAATCTCCATTACTTGTTCTGCGGTTTTATATCTCGCTCGCTTGCGGAAGTTTTACTATCGCTCTGATAGCTAAATCTGACTTAATGCTGGCTCGAGTCGTCTATTTTATGACTAGCACTAACGGTTAAGAATAGCACGGAATCTAAATTTTTAAGGGCGGGTTTAAAATAGATGAATACCTAATTATGAGTATTTATTTATGTTATTCTTATTATGCTCCCACTTCACTTAGCTATTCGTATTCGCTATTGGATGTTTGACATATTTGTCAAATACTTGACGTACTTTGAATCTCCTATAAACAACTAGTAACAGTCTGCCTTTTTAATAAAATTGGTTATATTGGAAGATATTATTTTTTTAAGATTGGCGGCGCTAGTTGGCTCTATGAAGGTTCTTACCTAGTGTATTACATAACTATTACTATTATTAGTAATCTAAACTTTATCCTTCATGCGGAACCGGCGACACACCATGCATGTTCATCGTTTTATACTAACCCTCCTTTCGTCAGTCGGGTAAAACCCATGTTATTTTCCGAATGCCTCGGTTCAACCCTGTTCCGAGCTATAAATACTTTACTTCACCATAGCTACAGTAGTATAATCCCGCAGCCCATAAAAGTGACTCACCACTCGCCATTAACCTACTTTAAAATGCATGTCCTCAATGCACCCCTATATACTATATAGATGTAGGTATATACGACTATGTATGCAACTAGACACCCAAAGAGCTAGATTACACGTTCAGTATTCTATCAGTTCATTCAATCAGTCTGGTCGAACTTTGACTGATGACAGAATGATGGATGATTTTAATTCAAATTCAAAAAATTTATTTCAGACTTGAGTGTCCATATTGTGTGTTAGTATACATTAAGCTTAATAACTATGTTAGTACTTAAAGTAACCTTTCAGTTGCAAAGCAATCTGAAGGCATATGAGAGTTAGCCCAATGCCTCCAGATTACGCAGCATGGTTTATTAGATTCCGCATTCAGGATGCCATTGGGACTGTTTCTTACTCTGTGCATCAGGGATGCCACTCTCTTGCGTACTGCGGCATGAAAGCCGTCGATGGCTGCATCTGCAAACATCCCTGATGCACGTTCTGTAGTGCATCAGGGATGGACATTAGCAAATGCTATAAACTGTCGAGTTCATAAACATAACTAATTAAAACTGTATCTGTGTCCTCAGTGCCGGCCACGTCGCGCGCCCAGCTGGCGGCCGAGTACCTGGACTGCTGCCGGCGACACCGCACCGCGCCCATCGACACCGTGCTCGAACAGATACGGGTCAGTAGCTATACTAGCTATCGTCAATTGACGAAATTCACATCAAAATCCGTCCAGTACTTTTGGCGTGATGCTTGAACAGACTAAGGCCCGTATTAATAGTCTGAGCTCAAACCCGCCCTAAAGAGCGAAATGAGCTGATACACTCTCAAGACGTGATCACAATCTCAAGTATGCCATTTATTAATAAACCAATCTGGAGGGCATATCACGTGATGTCTTTCTCAAGTCGTTGTTCGCCTGCAATCAGCAAATACGTTCTCAAGTGTGAGTTTGACAGTTGCAAAATAAAACATAGTATCGTTGCAGGAGCTGCCCGAGAGCGCCATCGGCGGGTGCACGCGCGCCCCGCGCCTCACGCTCTCCGCGTGCGTGCTGCTGGGCGCGGCGCCGGCGGACGCGCTCGAGGCCGTGCTGCGCAAGACGCAGTACCGCCGCCTGGAGATTGAACACGCGGCCATAGACGACGAGGGCGCGGTGAGTGACCCTTAGTGAGTCGGCTCGAAGGACCGGTTGATCCGGCACGAAGGACTATTTGCTTTGGCTTGTGTTGTGTCTTCCATTTGATCTGATTCAAGGGACCATTTTGTGTGGTCACGAATATTCCGAGTATTGGAGCGAATGGGCACGTCTCGTGAATTATTGCTAGACATCAAAAAGAGAAAAGTTGGGTATCTAGGACACATATTCTGGAACGACGGATATCAACTTCTCCAAATAAGTGTGTGCATGACTGGCAAATGACGAACTGTCGACTCTTAATAAGACTAAATAAATAAATAAACATCATTTTGTGTATTCCAGGAGGCTTTATTCGACATGGTGGAGTATTACGAGAGCGCTACAGCTGTGAGCATCAGTGGCCCGCGACAGTTCGGCATCCGGGGCTGGCAGGCGGCGTCGCGCATGATCAAGAAGGTACGGGTTTAGAATTATCGCTATTTTGAACGTCTACACCAAAAATTGTCAGTTCACTATGTAACGAGAATTTTTCATGCTTATGATGTCGATGGTTTTGCTATGAAATAAATAGAGACAACTAGCACCATATGATCATTAGTCATTACAAGTTCATACAATATTTAGTTTAAAAATCATAACAGCGACATCTATCCGTAGCTCGAAATTAGTTGTAGCCAACTGACAGGTACTTGGTGTAATTAGAGCCACCTAGCGAAACTTTGGCAGAACTATCTATAAAATCATTTATAATGTCTATGGAAATACAATTTTCTTTTAATTAACTTTGGTGAACGTATTTATTTATTATTCATGATACATTTAACTTACTCGTTCCACCATAATTAAATCTTTATATTTAAATATTTCCATAGTTATAGTTCTACCGAAGCGACACCTGGCTTCCAGTGGCTGAACTGAAGCTAGTAGAAAATGTCCCTTATATTAAATAGCACGGAGTCTCAATATGTCTCACTCAACACCTGCTGCTTCCACTCGGTCAGAAGCTCCAGCTTCCTAAGTATCATTACAAGTACCAGGGCATTATGAGGCGCCTGGAGTCTCATTAGCATGGGGACCAGCGTATGTCTGTGGGGCGAATGCGGCGCGAACACCAGCATCCACTGTCGAATTCTTGGGAGAGGTCTACGTCCAGCAATGGATTGATACAGGCTGATGATGATGAAGTTGCATTAAGAGTACCAGGACACTATGACACGCCTAGAGTCTCTGGTATCCAGCGTATGTCTGTGCGGCGCGATTACCAGCGTAGAGTGCCTGGGTAGTGGACTGATACGGCCTGATGATGATAAAGATGCAATACAATTACCAGGGCACTATGACACGTCTAGAGTATCATTAGCATGGTGACCCGCGTATGTCTGTGGGGCGTATACCAGCGTCGAGTGTCTGGGAAGAGGCTTGCGTCCAGCAACTTGGACAATAAAGGTTATCCAGATTCTTACCCAGTGTCTATCTCTCACAGAGCAGTCAACTGGCTGAGTTGGAAGTGAGCAACCACCCCCTGGAGCCCGGCCACGCGCCTGTGCTAGCACGCGCGCTGCACACGCACACGTGCCGGCTGCGCGTGCTATGTCTGCAACGCGCCGCGCTCTCGGGCGAGCCGCTGCTGTGCTTGGGTGAGTACACGACGACCCATAGTCGATAGCCACAACCGATGTATTATGTGTATTATAACCGGCGTATGGACGATTGACTTGGAGCTTCAAAGGCGTGCTTCGTATTCGCGTATTTTCAGTTTATTTACGAAGGCTACGGCACTAACTACTAAAATTAAACGTCTGAAAAAACCTTACTAACATTTTCAGCTGTTCTCTGATTTTTGCATAGATTTTTCCACATTATTAGATCGGATCACTTTATTTTCACAATGACGAACAGGTTCGATCAATCAGTTCCTTCAGTATTACATCACAACAGGTAATTAGACGATCATATTTTAGAATTAAAACTATAGTGAGCCATTACTACAAATTATTATATATAAACGGATATCACTCACTTATATTGTTGAAGTCTGCAATTAGACCGACAGTTTCGACCGAATTCGACGGTCTTTTCAAGGTGAGCGCGCCACGCCCGCGTCGCCGGTGACGTTTCTTCACGCACTGTTGAAAAAGACCGTCGAAATCGGTCGAGACTGTCGGTCTAATTGCCGACTTCAACAATAGAATTTTTATATAATAACGATCATATTTGTGTACGGTGGAACACAGAGAAAGGTGTACAGGAGAGTTTTTAAGGTTGATATTTTCACAAAAACTTCTTGACCTATTGCAAAAATTATTTCACTGTTTGATAGAGAAAAGTTAAAACAATGTAACTGTAAAATAATTATTAAATTCGGTCCAGTAGTTTTTGCGAAAATCTCAACCTTATTGAGGCTCCCTGTATACTTATCTCTGTCTTCGACTGTACAAAATAATACACTTGATTTCGGCTGCAGTATACATGGTGTTGTTGTCGTGTGTTGTACAGTGATATCGCTGAAGTGCAACAACAGCGTGCGCGAGCTGCGCCTGGGCGACAACCGGCTGTGCGCGGCGGACGCGGCGCAGCTGGCCGCGCTGCTCCGCCTCAACACGCGGCTGCACCTGCTGGACCTGTCCAACAACCAGATACAGGTACGGTGGAGCACAGAGAAAGGTGTACAGGAGAGTTTTTAAGGTTGAGATTTTCTCAAAAACTACTTGATATGACAATAATTCATTCACTGTTAGATAGATAAAAGTGAAACCTATGTAACTGTAAAAGAATTATTAAATTCGGTCCAGTAGTTTTTGAGAAAATCTCAACCTTATTGAGGGCCCCTGTATACTTATCTCTGTCGTCGACTGTACACAATGGTGTCGAGGAGCACCTGCTCCCTGGTCTGCACCCCTGCAGTCAAAGACAGAGATAAGTATACAGGGGGCATCGATAAGGTTGAGATTTGCTCAAAAACTACTGGACCGAATTTAATAATTCTTTTACAGTACATAGTTTTAACTTTTATCTATCAAACAGTGCAATAATTCTTGCAATAGGTCAAGTAGTTTTTGATAAAACTCTCCTGTACACCTTTCTCTGAGTTCCACCCACACAAGTTTGCACGCGAAACATTCTGTCAACGATGAGCGCATAGAGACGAAGCGGGGGACAAGGGTGCCGCATTAAAGATATGCGTCCATGTCGATAATATCTCTAGGTGCCACGTGTCGCGAAGCAATGTTGCGCTCATGTGCGGGCAGACACAGGCGCCCACCTGTTACAGGTCTATAGGGGAAGTGGTCTGTGCAGGTGCCCAATGGTGTCAAGGCACCTGCTCCCTGGTTTGCACACCTGTACCTTCGCCCTCAAATGACATGCTTCTTCTTCGTTTTCCTCTTCTCATTTAGTTTTTTTTTCTTCATGTGGTTTAGTGACCAAAACCTATTTGTCAGAGTTATTCAGGCCCGTAGGTCTCTAACGTGGCCTAACGACTGCTGCCGAGCGACAGCAACCGGGACCAACTGTTTAACGTGCTTAAGGCACGGAGGGGCTCAGATGAAAGTGTCACTAGCGGTCACCCATCCAGGTCCTGATCTCGCCCAACGTTGCTTAACTTGTACGATCGTTTTGAACGTGTACTCGCAACTGTACTACGGGCCCCTCGTCTATGAATAATTCCTCGTGGCCCCCTATGTTGAGCTGTCCCCTTGTTGTGCCAGGACTGCGGCGCGGGCCACCTGACGGACGCGCTGGCCGAGCAGGCCGCGCAGACGCCGCCCTCGCAAGCCACGTCGCCCCTGTCGCCGCACCACTGTCCGCGTGAGTATTAAGTCTCGTAAATATATACAAATATATAAAAATAACCTTAATTTTTCATGCAAAAAATCCCCAAATAAAAAAATGACAATGCCAGATTCTGCCCCACCATCAACCGCAAGTTTTAGAACACACCGCAAGTTGTACAAGATAACGAATAAATGTAAAATTATCTCCGTTTTTTATTAAAATTATTGGTTTCAAATAAAGTTGTGTACAAGTTGCGATTCGAAAAAAACCAGCTTAATTAAGAATTCAGAAAATAGTAAGAAATCGAAGCGATTTATTCATTGTTTTTGTTATTCTTCTATAGGAGTTGCGAGAGTAGTAGAAAATGATTATGATTATGCAATATGAAACCTGTAATAAGTCCCCAACAATATGATATACAGCTTAAATGGTCACGTAGTTTTGTAGGCAAAGCTCCATTGAAATGTGGCAATGTCTTTTGTGGTTACACTACGCGTCGCCGGGCCTGCAATAATTTCTGTCTCAGACATATTGATCTCTTGAAATTATCACAGCGCCTGACCACGATGTCAATGACAAAACATCTCTGTTCAATAACAGAAAGAAAGAAAGAAAAATGCATTTATTTGACGCCACAATAACATAGTAACATACAGCATACAGTGAATAAATAAGCGAAACACAGAAACACTAATACAATGAACACTTAGAGACAGTATATGGTGCGGCATGTGACGCCAAAACAGACCAGCTCAGCATGTGCTGTAGCGAGGCCACAGCGCTGGTTTTCAGCTGGCCTCGGCAGCGTCCACGGCACAGGCGGACAATGGACAAACACTCCGTAAAATATATTAATCGTAATAATACTTATATACTATAACAGAGATTTTATTAAATAGTAATTGTGTTAAAAATAATAAAAAATCATTTTTAGGAATAGGGGATCGGACAGTAATCAGATTAAAATCTAAAATGTACTTAGATAAAAAGAACATAATTTTTTAAGATTTTTAATTAAATATTTTTGTGAAAAATGTTTTTAAATCATTAGATATTTTCTTCGAAAAATACAATATTTTTAATCTGTTCCTCACCTCAACCGAAACACGAATCACAGTGCGTGACGTCATTTGTGGGCAACCTCAATGTAAACAATACCGTACGTGATACATATTTCCACGATTTTGCTTAAAATCTAAAAGTTGTTAAATAGCTAACTGATAAATTAAGATACGACAATAAATTTAAAAACTGTCAAGTGGTTTTTCTCCGGTTTATGACAATGGAATCAGGATTTACGAAAGCCGACAATCGTAATCTTCCCAGAGTGGATATTATAATGATTGGCGATTTCTTTGCAAGTAATTCAAACTTTTGTGATGCTGAATTTAGAAATGTGAAAACATCTGTGTAAGTATTACAACTATTCATTATTTACCCTAAGTATACCTACCTATCATTCGGCAGCTAAAACAAGTAAAAATTATGTTGCTCTCGTAAATATAACCTCTAACAATACACAATGTATACTAACTAAACTTAAATAAATAAAGTTATTTGCACGCTTCATTCAATTTATTTGTAATAACTATTGTACACTTACATCGAAATGATCTTCACAAAAGTAAATTGGTGAAGTTACAGACATTCCGTCGCACTTTCTTCTTGCCAACCATTTTTTTCGTATGTCTTCTTTTCGTGGCACATCAATGAATAATTTATTTGGAGTAGTTTTGGATGTATTCTTACATTCAGATACTACACACCAACGATATGTTTTTTGTTCCATATTAACAAATAAAGGCTGTAATCGACGAAACTAAACTTCACCCAGCATAAAGCCCTTGCAGTTTGTTTGGTTTACACACAAATGACGTCACACACTCTCAGCTGACGTATCGTGCCGTTTGCGCGGGATTTTTAAACAAATAATATTGAAATATGATTTTCAGTACATAGAAAGCTTTATTTGTTTGAAATGTTATTTTTTATAGGAATAATTATCCATGGAGATTAATTTAAAACACTTTCTGTGAATTTGTCCGATCCCCTATTGTATTTACGCAAATAAACCATCTTATTTTTCTTTATATTTGCAGTGAGCGGTTACGAGGCGCGCGGGTTGGCCGTGCTCGTGCTATGGAACAACCAGCTCACAAGAAACTGTGCGCCGCATCTCAGCAAGGCATTGGTGAGTGGTTAACGTACTTTTTTTTTACTCAACAATAATTTTACACATTTTACTTAGTTCTAAGCTTCGCCAAATTGCATAACAATTTGTTGGCGAACATTTGCACTCACTTAACTACTATGTCTTTGGAGGGTTGTGGTCGTAATCTTCCACGGCGACCAACCGGCTTGGAAGATGTTTATATGTATTTCTTTGTTTGTGTTTTTTATTTCCATTTTCTGAGTGGAAGACCATAGCTCAAGACCGAGAAAGATGGCAAACTTTGGAGGAGGCCTTCACCTGAGAGGGGTTCCTGATATACAAAAGAAAATAATATATATAATAGAATATTTAATTACTAACAAACTTAACATAAGCAACTACTAACCAAAACATGTAATAAGGCAGGAAATAAAAGGCTTTTTTATTTTTATTTTTTTATTATTTTTATAACTACTATGTGTACATATGTCGCAGTCAGACTGGCCCGGCTAGACACTTCGTAAAGCGCCGAACCACACCATCTAACTACGACATTGTACATTTTGGAAAACAAAATTTTTGTTTTCTTGTTGAGATATTAGATACAATTATTACCTATGGTTACTACATTAAAACATATATATATAAGTATTTAGCAGTGTGACTGTCGTACTGCAGCGGATCGCTCTCTGGATATACTAAAAGAGCTCAGTGGTTGGGTCACTGGAGGATACGATAACTGTAACACATGTCTGTCTGTTTCAGCGCTCCTCTCAATCGCTATGCGTGCTCAACGTGGGTCGCAACGCGTTGGGCAGCGACACCGTGCGTGCGCTGTGTGTGCGCGGGTCCGGGGGCGGCGCCCTGCTGTCGCTGGGGCTGCAGGCGGCGCGGCTGGGGCCAGAGGCGGCGCGCGCGGTGGCAGACCTGCTCCGCGCCGACACCAGGCTGCAGGTACCGGGGCGGGGCTGGGACTGGGAACGGAGCTAGTATATCGTCGAGGAGTGTGCTTGTGATGAGGTGTTTGGTGGCTAGTGTGTTTGTGACGAATTTATCGGCGACGAGTGTGTTTGTGACGAGTTTGTTGGTGACACAGTGTGTTTGTGACGAGTTTGTCGGTGGCTAGTGTGTTTGTGACGAGTTCGTCGGTGCCTATAGTGTGTTTGTGACGAGTTTGTTGGTAACTAGTATGTTTGTGACGAGTTTTGTGGACCAGGTTTGAAATTGAATTTACGGTGAAGAGTGTATTTGTGACGAATTTATCGTCAAGGAGTATGTTTGGGACGAATTCAGAGGTGGTGTGGTTGTGACGAATTTATCATCGATGAGTGTGTTTGTGATGAATTTGTCTTTGGTGTGTTTGTGCCGAGTTTACCGGTGGCTAGTGTGTTTGTGACGAATTTATCGTCGAGAAATGTGTTTGTGACAAATTTATCGTCGAGGAGTGTGTTTGTGACGAGTTTGTCTGTGGCTAGTGTGTTTGTAACAAGTTTGTCTTTGACTAGTGTGTTTGTGCCGAGTTTACCGGTGGCTAGTGTGTTTGTGACGAGTTTATTGTCGAGGAGTGTGTTTGTGACTAGTGTGCCTTGGCGTGGCGTTTTTACTTAAGGTACGGAACACTAAAAAGGGAGTAAAAGTGACTAGAAATCCTCAATTGATTAATGGATAATCCCCGTGTTATGTTTCAGAGGCTCGACTTGCGTGACAACCGGCTCGGGTGCGCGGGGCTGCAAGCCATTCTGGGCGCTATGCAGGAGAACACAACGCTCACACAGCTCGACCTGGACGACCCGCAGGTGAGGCAACTCTTAGAAATATCGAAAACGTCCGAAACATAGGTATTCACCGATTTTGGAACGACACTATTTCAGTAATGTGACGTCATCGTCACTTACGCCCTTTTTAATTTTCACGGTCTTAACTTAATTTTTAAATAATGAAGAGCGTGTCACGGAAAGACAAGGTCGCAGGTTCAAGTCCTGCCCACGACAAGAATTTTTTCATCATGTTCTAATGAAGACGACGTTATTTTAATAAAAGAAAAAAATATAGGTCCCTTATTTTACCTATATTTACATAAAAAAAAGATATAATAAAAGGAGGTAAAATGGTGCACTACCAAAAAGGTGCACGAGCAGCAGTTGCACACAGCTGAAATGAAGATGCTTAGATGGGCCGGTGGGGTTACACGTCTGGATAAAGTCCGCAACGAATATGTCAGAGGCTCATTCAAAGTGGCGCCCATTGCAGATAAGCTCTCGGAGAACAGGCTTAGGTGGTATGGACACGTGATGCGTAGGAATGAAAATTACGCCGTAAAGAAGGCACTAAACATACCAACTAAGCCTAGGGGCAGAGGCAGACCACCTGATACGTGGTGGTCCAGTAGCGAGAGAGAGATGAAGGCTCGAGAACTCCCACAGTCGACAACTCAGGACAGGTTTTCCTGGCGCAGAAGTACGAGGAGGCCCGACCCCAGATAAACTGGGAAGGGGGCACGGCAAAGAAGAAGAAAAGGAGGTAAAATAATAGACCTTGTCAATTGCATAAATATTTAAAAATGTGTCCCCAGGAGCCGGCGACAAGTCTCTCGGCGGCGGACAGTGAAGCGGCGACAGTTGCGCGACTGTTGCGCGAGCTGCGCGCGCTGTGTCGCCGCAACGAGCCCTCGCACGGCTCGCCCGAGCGCCGCGCGCACCGCAAGATCAGTCTCACGTGCCACAGTGCGGCCGCAATACAGGTACGGTAGAACACAGAGAAAGGTGTACAGGAGAGTTTTTAGGGTGGAGATTTTCAAAAACTACTTGACCTATTGCTAAAAATCTTTTACTGTTTGATAGATAAAAGTTAAAACTATGTAATGTATTAAATTCGGTCCAGTAGTTTTTGAGAAAATCTCAACCTTATTGAGGCCCCTTGTATACTTATCTCTGTCGTCGACTGTACGACTACTGGATGGAGCCGTGGCGGCATTATGTAGATGACGTGTGTTTTTGTGACGAGTTTATCTGTGAAGGGTGTGTTTGTGACGAGTTTATATGTGAGGAGTGTGTTTGTGACGAGTTTAGCTGTGAGGAGGGTGTTTGTGACGAGTTTCTATGTGAGGAGTGTGTTTGTGACGAGTATGTGAAGAGTTTTTCAGTGTCGAGTGTGTTTGCAGCGAGTTTTGTGTTTGTTATTAATTTAGTGGTGATGAGAGTGTCATTTTGCGACGAATTTAGTTGCGAGGAGTGTGATTGTGACGAGGTTAGCGATGAGTCTGTCTGGGATGAGTGTATCTGTGACGACTTGACAAGTGTTCCGAGTTAAAACTCGTATTGTTCTCTATATCAGGGCCTGCAGAGTGTAGAAGAGGAGCGTCGCCCCGGCGGCACGGGGTGCGTGCCGAGCGTGGGCGGGGGCGGTGGCGGGGGGTGCGGCGCGCGGCTGCGCTCCCCCGCGCCGTCGCCCGCACCCTCCCCCGCGGGCAGCCCCATACCCACGGGGCACCACTCGCGATTCTCGGTAAGTGTAATATACAAGTGTAATATACTTGAATCCATTCGACAAAATTATGTAGATGGTTAGCTTGTGACATACATTAATTCTGCACAGCGTTTAAATAAATGAAATTTTTTTTTAAAAATATCTACAATAAATTCAACTATCAAATCTATCGGCGGCCGGCGCCGCGGGTAGCCTCAAGCGGCGCAAATATGCGTCTCTCAGCGAGAGCTACATGTTTGCGCCGTTTGGTGCAGAGACCATGGGGCCATGGGGGCCAGAGGCGCGCGCGGCGACTGGTCAAAGAACTGTCGCCGCGACTCATTGACTAGCCGGGTGACCAAAGGGCTGGCGCTTACCTCGGCCAGCGTATGGCGCTGGCTATACAACGAGGTAACGTCGCCAGCCTTTTGGGCACTCTCCCACAGGGTAGCGAATTGGCGTCCACTTTTTATTTATAGGTATGTTTTTATTATTATTGATCATATATTTTTAAATAGTTAATTAATATTTTCAATTAAACTATCAAACAATTATTAATTTGACGTGCATCGTTACTGTGCTTTGGAGTTTTATACATTTTAAAGTATTTTAATTTTTTTGCAACGATTTCTTTCACTGGAATTTGACCTAATGGTCATTTCTAAGGTAATCTTGTGACATAATTAGTTATTTTTTTTTTGCAATTTTGATTTACTAAAAAACCTTACCAATTGAATATTTATTTGGCAACCCCCAGTTTCAATTTAGGACACCAAGGATTGATGTTGTATTCGCTTGTGTCAGGTGACGCGCGTGACTCCTGAGCGCGAGTCGTCGAGCGAGTCCAGTCCGTCCACACCGACGCGGCCCGCGCACTGCGCCACACCGTCGCGATTCCGCGTCGTACAGGTACAATCCCAACCCACCGAGCACTAAGGCCCGTATTATTTATATTAATAAATCACTCTCAGCTCAAAAGTCAACATTGCGAACGACCTCAAGCGTTCTTATTAAGGGCCTTCCATGAGCCAACTAGCGCCGCCAATCTTAAAAAAATAATATCTTACAAATTATTATATATAAACGGATATCACTCACTTATATTGTTGAAGTCGGCAATTAGACCGACAGTTTCGACCGATTTCGACGGTCTTATTCAAGGTGAGCGCGCCACGCCCGCGTCGCCGGTGACGTTTCTTTGCGCACTGCGGGGATCAGCGCCTTCTGTGCGCGCTCCGACATAACTTGTCCCGCCGACGACGACGGTGCGTTCGATGGCTATAGCTGGATTCGTTGATCGATCTCACTAATTTTAGTAATAATTATTTGTAATAATGGCTCACTATAGTTTTAATTCTAAAATCTTACCAATTATTAATTTTTACTAAAACAGCTATGTACACAATCTTTATTAGGATAAACACTATTTTTTAATATACAATACATGGCATAATTGCGACAAGCAAAGTTGTAGTTTTCAAATGTGCCAAAAACGGCCGTTTTTCGCAATTATGCGAACTACAACTTAACGACATTGAATCACGTTATAAATAAGCATTTAAAAAATAGTATTTGTCGTAATAAACATTATGTACTTTTTTAATAAATTGATTAAATTGGAAGATATTATTTTTCAAAGATTGGCGGCGCTAGTTGGCTCATGGAAGGCTCTTAATAAACGTCACTTAGGCGCGCATTTAGGAATCGTGCATCACGTGAGTAATGCCGTATTAACAAACAAAACTTAGTTCTCAAGAGAACTGTCAAACTCATACTTGAGAACGTATTTGCTGATTGCAGGCGAACCGCGACTTGAGAAAGACATCACGTGATACGCCCTCAAGGTTGTTTTATTAATAAATGGCATACTTGAGATGGTGATCACGTCTTGAGAGTGTATCAGCTGAATTCGCTCTTGAGGGTTTGAGCTCAGACTATTAATACGGGCCTTAGATTTTAACCTACCGGTTCTGCTAGGATACTTGGATAGAGCGATTACGTAACCAGCATAAGGTGGCCCAGCCCCAGGTAACTGCGTCATGCTAGCTTATACTGGGCACGTAATCGTTCGACTGTGTTCGATCCAAACGGGGGCTTGAGCGGTAATATCACAACCACAACTATATTTGCAGGTATCTGAACCGCCGCAGATCCAAGTACATTCAGCAGACCGCGAGCCGAGACGGTCAGCGTCACGCTTCTCTGTCACCCGCAACTACGACTCCGTGTACACCCCTGTCCTGGGCCAGTCCCCGCCAGCCACGCCCAGGCCAGAACGACCGGACCCTGGCTCAGTGACCCCTGAATCAGGCTCAAGCACCCCGGAACCCATAACGGCAACCCCAGAACCTAAAATAGACGAAAACTGTAACAAAAGTGAAGTGTGTGATGCCAAAAATGAAAACGACGCTGACAAAGTGAAAAGTGATACGATTAATGTAAATGTCTCAAGTGATAATAAGACTGTTGATGTTAATATTGATAATAACGTCAAAGATGATGCTAAAAGTGATAATGATGAGGTTGTAAGTGATAAAAAGGAAGGTAAAAGTGATAAAGATCCAACTTATCAAGATAAAACGGAACAAGTGTCTCATAGTGAGGAAGTAGACGATGATTTGTTAAAGACGGAGACGAAATTAACTAAGAATACAACGGAAATGAGTGATGTAGACAAAGTGGATGTACAAGTCGAGGTGACAGTTAAAACTGAGAGTGTGAAACCTGCCAAAGTACATTGTGACCAAAATCCATGTGAATATAGAAATATAGATGATATTAATATTAGCGAGAAGCGAGACGACGCAGCCATGAAGCAGATCGAAGCTATAACCGAAGACCTAGGCAACCTTATCCAAGAAATGAGAGATCTGTCCACAAAAACTGCTGTATTGACTAAAAAAGAAGTCAGATTGAAAAGTGATTGCACTCAAACTGATATAGATGTAAATAAGGCTAAACTAGATAATTTAGATACGTTTAATGATGTACCTGCTAATTTTATACGAGATAACATAGTTCTTAAGAAAAATAAGTCAGAGTCGAGTTTAGATAGTCCCGATATGGAAGTATCTAGGCTTATGAACAAGAAACTGGAAGGCAGTCCGTTCTGCGATAGCAGCAGCAGCTTAGAAATCTCCGGTAGCTCCATGGAAAGCCTCAATTTAGAACCTCAACGGTCCAAGCCGATAATCATCCAAGAATCTGTGGAATCAGATACGGAATTGGATAGAAGAAAAGCCGACCATGTTACACTGTCTACAGAGAGCAGTATCGAAAGCACCAGTGAAGTACCAGTGAATAGCAACTTTTTGAACATGTCGGTTAGCTCAAATGAGAGTGTGTCTCCGATCATATTTGGCAAAAACAAGAAGATACACGGATCCTTGTCAAGTTTGGAAGCGAGTGTCAGTTCGTTGGAGTCAGCGAGACAGGAGAAAGTGATGGTCACATCAGCGGATTCCGGGATCGAGTATTCCTTGCAGAATCCTTCGGAGAATAAGGACGATAACTCATCGAACGAAGGAACATTGACCAATAACTCGAGTCTAAAGGAAACTGTTAAAAAACAAGAGGGCTTCCTTCAAGACACATTGACGTCGAGTCCCAAGAGAGCTTCAAGCTTGCTAGATGTGCCCGCTTTAAAGAATAAATCCTTAGATCGCATGCGAAAGATATCATGGGTGGCTCCGTCATCTAGCTTCCAAGTACCAAAACCGGAGCCAGAGAAGGTAGAAACGAAACTACCGTCACATTTAGAGAAATTACTAAGCCTCTTCCAACATCCCACGAGTCTGTTCTCGAGGACTCAAAGCGAGGAGGAGAGGAAATCCGCTTCCAATACTCCACCGAGGAAAGATTCATCGTTGACCAGCTCTTTTTGGTCCTGGGGCAGCACTACAGGGAAAGAAAAAGAAGATAAAGATGACTCCTCTGAAGCCACTGACTCCACTCTTTCTGAAAGAGTTCAAGTTTCCTTCGTCGATGAATCCTTCTCGAGAAAGCTTGATAGCAAAACTCCTTCTACTGACACGGAGAACACTCTAAGCGAGTTCCAGTCGTTTCCTATCCAAGGAAACTCTGAGACTAGTGAGGTATCGCAGACGGAGAGAGTTACCGAAATAACCACCGATGACAATTTAGTACAAAAAAGTTTAGTTTTAAGCGCAAATGTTGATAACTCAGCCTCGCAGAGAGCTGGTGATATAATAGATCTCATGAATCCCAACGATTTAAATAAAAATTATGATACAAATAGTGCCGGAGATAAGAATAAGAACTCCAGCCACACAGAAGTCACAGAGAATCTTGACGAAAAGACTTTAGATGTGGAAGCGAAACCAGAGCCAGTGAGACCGCGGTCTTTTGCTGCTGTTCTGAAGTCTTCTGGGTCTGAGAACTCTTTGGATAGACCAAGTCCTGATTCTGGGCAGCCCATTGATAAGCTACCGAGTAAAGTTATCAGAGGTATCAAAGAAAACATTAGTCCTGAAAACACTTTGACCTCAAACATGACTAAAAGTCTTGCTTTGGAACTCAGTGAAAATAAAGTTAAGAATCAAAACATAGCAAAGTGGGAAGCCACGTCGCCTTATGACGACCGATTCAAGGACGAAGCGAAAGCGCCTATAGCTACTATCGAGGAAACTTGCGACGAATCCGCAGACAATACTGTTTTCATTGACGACATTAAATTCATTGACGAAAAGAACGTGTCAGCTGACAGCGGCGTTACGTCGCTCGAAGGCGCTGACGAAACCAAGAAATATGATATGAAAATCGAAGAAATAACTACAGAGTTAGAAACTGTAGACGTAGGAAAAGACGCTTTGTCCTATCTAATATACGAAAATCAAGATTTTGAACCGGAACCCGAGCAAGCAGTTCAATCAAACGTTTCTCAAGAAGGTTCTTTAGCTCAGGAGTTGAAAGACGCCGAAATAAAAGAGAAGTTACTAGACTTATCCCCAGAATTAGTGATAGACGAAGCGATTGAAGTACCAGAAGTGTTCAAAGATATAAAAGGTTTACGGACGTCGCCGGTGATACCAGAGCGAGCTAAGTTAAAGAAATGCAATTCCTTAGAGAACATATTGCAAACAGAGAAAGACAGTCCAAAACTGAAGTCCATAGCTTTTAAAATACCCGAGACGACCCCCCGAGACATACCAGAAAGACGGACTAAATTAAGATCTCGGAGCGGTTCCAGTCCCAAATCTTTGCCGGAAACTTTAACGAAGGTTCCAATAGTTAAAATAGAGTCTATTATGAAAAAGAAGAAGAAAGTATCTTCTTTAGGGAAAATGGCTAGAGATTCCTTGTTGGCTTTGAATATGACTGAAGACGAAATTGCAGAATTCCGACGTTCATATAAACTGACATCGGTAGAAAGTTTAAAGTCTCTGGAATCCGTTTCTGAAGACGCTAACTCCCAAAGTGGTACGTCTGTAGATTCTAGATGTAGATCTTGTCTTAGAACGTCCCAGGAAAGTCTGATATCATTGGATTCTATTACAGAAGATTGTCGGTGTACCGGAGACAACGATAAACCTGGACGGTCCGTTAGTTGAATTAAATGACAGGGTTTTATCAAATAATGCTCAGCTTTTCGGTCAGATAGTCTTATTAAGGTTGCGACTTATTGTAAAAATTCTTTCACTTTTAAATAGTTCCGAATGCAGTCTATGAATGAATGAATCATTTATTTGTCAGATTTCTGGTTACAAATTAGGTGTTTTATAAATATAATAGAATCACATAAATCTGCCATTTCTGGCGTACAAATATTAAATTTTCATTTTAAATTGTCACTATGTTTGCTTTTAAAATAATTCTAATTTTATACATTATTAATCATCATATTATAATTACCAACTTCAACAATATAAGTGAGTGATATCCATTTTATATAATAATCATTATAGTCAATACAAAGTGAAAATGTACACCCAACATCGATACTATGGTTCTTTGTAATTATAAAAGAATTTTTACAATCAGTCAAGAAGTTTTTCCAGAAATTTTCAACCCTAGTGAGACTCCTTGTATACTTTTGTCTGAGTTAGGCAGTTGTTCCACCGCCGGCGAGTAACTATGAGCTATTTATCGCGCAAGACACGTACAATAGATAGTACATTCCGTGTAAACATAAGCAGCGATACTCGGTCGGCGATACAATATTTATAGTTTATCGCTGAGCGAGTGTAGCCAAGCGAGTATCGCTGCGTCTCTTTTGTTTACACGAAATGTTCTAACTTCTATATATTGTACGGTGGTACACAAAGAAAGGTGTACAGGAGAGTTTCTAAGGTTGAGATTTTCTCAAAAACTACTTGACCTATTGCAAAAATTCTTTCACTGTTTATAGATAAAAGTTAAAACTATGTAACTGTAAAAGAATTATTAAATTCGGTCCAGTAGTTTTTGAGAAAATCTCAACCTTATTGAGACCCCCTGTGTACTTATCTGTCTTCGACAGTGCATTTCTTGTGCGAAAAAATAGCCTCGCTTATTTTCTCGCGCCGTGAAACATGTTTATCGGTTTAAATGCGTTTAAGCTGTCGCTAAACAATATTTAAGATCGTCACGCAAGCACTTAGACAACTGTGTATGATTCGTCAACTGTAAAGTCACTGGTTTTCTACATAATGAACAGTAAAAAAATAAAAAATGATCTCACGCATTTTGAGAGACTTCGGCCTTTTTTGAACCCAAAATATTCATGTCTTGACAATAGTTACAATCAGTCAAATAGTTTTTGAGGAAATATAAAGCCTAATACGGCCCATGTGTTAAGGGCCTTTCATGAGCCAACTAGCGCCGCCAATCTTAAAAAAATATCTTCCAATTTAATCCATTTTATTAAGAAAGCTATTTACAAAATGTTTATTAGGATGAATACTATTTTTCAATATATAATACATGGCATAATTGCGACAAGCTAAGTTGTAGTTCACAAATGTGCCAAAACGGCCGTTTTTCGCAATTATGTGAACTACAACTTAGCGAAATTGAATCACGTTATAAATAAGCATTTAAAAAATAGTATTTATCGTAATAAACATTTTGTAAATAGCTCTTTTTAATAAAATTGATTATATTGAAAGATATTATTTTTTAAAGATTGGCGGCGCTAGTTGGCTCATGGAAGGCTCTTAAGGCAATTCATCTATTTCTCTTTAAGTATGGAGAAGAGGAATAAATGAATTATGCGTTTTTCGGTAATTTTATAAACACTAATTCTGGCAATTTTGAACTTAATAGTTTTGTGCTTAAATATTTTTAAGTGAACAACTGATTTTATATACAAAATACTTTGCACGGACAGTTTATATTGCGACTCATCAATTTGATATTGTTTTAACCGACTGTCGTAAGAGGGTGTTTAGGTTATCGGAACGTATTTAGCACTGAATCGCTCTGCAAGCGGTCAGTGTGGTGATTTTGTCATAAATAGGCGATTGTATTGAGAAAATAAGTGTTTCAATGTCCAAAAATTATACCTATTGTCACTTAATGGGGATCATTATATTTCGACTTCCATATAAAGTTATTTTCTGCATAACTTCTAGTATTGAACTCCTGTATACACAATTATATCACCAAATAAAAGGGGCACGATCCTTTCTGTCATAGTCCAGTGACGCCACAGACCACTTACCCAATAGATAGACATGAAATCGGTACAAATGACATTGCCAGATTCTGCCCCACCATCAACCGCAAGTTGTACAAGATAACGAATAAATGTAAAAATATCTCCGTTTTTTATTAAAATTATTAAGAATTCAGAAAATAGTATGAAATCGAAGCGAATTATTCATTGTTTTTGTTATCATTTTCTACTACTCTCGCAACTCCTACTGATTGTGATTATGCTATATAAAACCTGTAATAAGTCCCCAACAAAATGATAGGTACAGCTTAAATGGTCACGTAGTTTTGTAGGTGGGGCAAAGCTCCATTGAAATGTGGCAATGTCATTTGTAAGAAAATACTAATATCTAAACAAACGCTTTGAGCCCAAAACAGTTTCACTGTTTATTAGACATGGTATCTTTCTAATTTAAAGTTTTTTTTAATCGAAGTGTGAAAATGGTAAAACAGGGAAGTAGGGTTAAACTAGATTTATGTCTAACAAATGTTTATCGCGACTTTGGATCCCTTGAATATTGATGGTAGAATTGTGTACGTAAAGGTGCTCCCTCACCGGGAGCATTCGCGTGTAATGTAACGTTACAGATTCGACTTTGAGCATTACATTACAATACTACCTCCCTGAATGACGCTGTTTTTCTCCCTCACTGATGCAATGCTCGAATCTGTAACGTTACATTACACGCGAATGCTCCCGGTGAGGGAGCACCTTAAGAGTTTAATACTAAAACTTGTGCACGAACTAACTTTGTAATGGAAGCGAAAGTGGAGGGTTAAATTCGCTTTATATTTGAGCGTATGGAACTTAATGTCTTAAGCTGTAAATGCTTAGAGGAACTTATGTATAACATATAGGCCAGTCATTCTGGCGAGCGTTTGTATGGAGACCCCAACAATAACTCCTCTATCGATGAAACTTTTTTGTATACTTAATAGCATATTTATAAGAACAATTGTCAGAGAATCCAATAATATTTCGAGGCGGAAGTTACTTATTTCAATTGAAATTCAACATTATACCGTATCTTTTTCTGGAACAATGTTATGGTCATAATTCTTTTTCTATAAATTGTATTTTATTAGTGTGCTTCTGTACATTCATAAGTAAAACTACTTTTTAATTCGAAAGTGTAGGTATTTTAATAAAATGTCTTTTTTGGCCGTAGTTTCCATAGGATAATTGCTCCGCCGGGTTTCTGTTTTTAATATGCCTTCAAATTATTATTTCTAGTATAAGTACGAAAATCCAACAAAAAAATCCAAATGAAACAATTCATTATACAGAATTTGTCTTTTAACTATCTCTGGAAAATTACTCTATCAGATATTTTTTACAATTGTAATGAGATATCCACAAATAACCTGATTTCAAAAGAATCCAACAAAATATCCAGGCGGAACACCATTATTTCGAAATACCTATCAAGCGCAGGCCAGCGCGGGGCCCGAGGCGGGCGAGGGGCGTCGAAAACAGTTTCTTCAAGTAGGTTAATAGGTACAGCTAACAGAAGATCAACACTTTGGACTAAGTACCGTTCTTATTATCTGCGTCGTAAGAGTTGAAATCGTGCGAATGCGACCGAGTATTACCATTGATCTGCTGTTGTCCGTACTATACGTATGTATGTATGTATGTATGTATGTATGTATGTATGTATGTAGGAGGTTGATCTAACCATCGCAATTTAATTATTATTATCGTCATCGTTTCGAAACATACGAACGCAGTAAATGTAATATGCGTATTGCCTTGTATAAGTTGAGTATATAGTGTGTGTTTTCTTCGCGACACGGGGTCTAGGATAAACTAACCCAGAGATTCCTTTAGAGTGTCTTTAACTTAATTGGGCGCTTAGTGTTTTTTTATGTTACTTCCAGCTTTAAGAAACGCCCCTGTTGTGAATCTATACTAGATTATTTGCAATTTTGTCGAAATCTAGTCGCGTTCATGTCTCACGCTGGTGCATGAGATAGTGTTTGATAATTTCGCCACGCCAAAGAGCGGGCGTATTGGTCGAGTGGCTGGAGCGGTCGCCTCCCGTGCACGCGGTTCCGGGTTCGATTCTTAGCTAAATATATATGTTTTTTTGTTTGTTTCGTGTTTTATTTTGTATTTTATTTTAATTGTGTTTCGAATTTGGTTAGTATTTTATCAAACATTTTGTTGTAATTATCTTTGAATTTTATTTGAGCATAAACTCTGAACTCATTTATACCGAAGTAGGTGTATTAGGAGAGCTGGGAATCTGTCTGTACTAGATTACTTGCAATTTTGTCGAAATCTAGACGGAGCGGTCCGTTCATGTCTCACGCTGGTGCATGAGATATGCTTGGTAATTTCGCCGGGCTAAACAGCGAACGAATTGGTCTAGTGGCGAGAGCGGTCGCCTCCCGTGCACACGGTTCCGGGTTCGATCCTTAGCCTAAATATATATTTTTTTGTTTCGTGTTTTATTTTGTATTTTATTTTAATCGTGTTTCGAATTTGGTTAGTATTTTATCAAACATTTTGTTGTAATTATCTTTGAATTTTATTTGAGCATAAACTCTGAACTCATTTATACCGAAGTAGGTGTATTAGGAGAGCTGGGAATCTGTCTGTACTACATTACTTGCAATTTTGTCGAAATCTAGACGGAGCGGTCCGTTCATGTCTCACGCTGGTGCATGAGATATGCTTGGTAATTTCGCCGGGCTAAACAGCGAACGAATCGGTCTAGTGGCTGGAGCGGTCGCCTCCCGTGCACGCGGTTCCGGGTTCGATCCTTAGCTAAATATATTTTTTTTATTGTTTTTTATTTTATTTTTTGTTTTGTATTTTGTTTCGTGTTTTATTTTGTATTTTTAACCGACTTCCAAAAAAAGGAGGAGGTTATCAATTCGTCGAATTGAAAAATTAATTGTGTTTGGAATTTGGCTAGTATATTAGGCAGATCACCCTCACTTCTAGATTTTTGTGGTTGCAGTTGCGATTACATATTATTAGTAAGTGAATATCTCACGCTCATCGTACAAGTGTAGAATTTAAATTTGCTTAGCTGTAGTCGTCAGTATGACGTAAGTAATAAGACCTATGCCGCACGCAAATATACCCGTAGTCGATGTGCGAGCGAGTTGAAAAATAACAAGCTGTCTTTGTTACTCGAGGGGGTGAGGGGGGTCCGATCGCATGTAGCACGGCGCACCGTTCCGCTGAATCACTTATTGACTGATAATCTATTTTGATTCTAATAATATCACAATACAGTAGGGTTTTATATAACAGATAATTATAATTTTAAGAAATAATATGATACACGCACACCAAACGAGATCCCACGGCGAAAAAAAAGTGTTTTGCCATTGTCCGTACTAACCTTGACATATGTTGTCGTACTTATGCGTTGATGATACGGGCTAGATTACGTTTTGTGTTTGTTGGCGTAGGTACTATCGTCTCGGTCGAGCTTACTTAAACATTCCACGTAGTAGGTACCTAGTAAGTACACATAAAAACACATCAAGTTGTAACACTTTGGACCGCTCCAATCTATATATCTATCTGCGTCGTTAGAGTTGAAATCGTACTGAAGTTGTATCGTAGTGTTACTATTGATCTGCTTTTGTCCGTACTAACCTTGACTTGACATGTTGCGCTTATGCGCCGATGATACGGGCTAGATTACAATGGTTTTGTGTATGTTGGCGTAGGTACTGTTGTGTCGGTCGAGCTTACTTAAAACATTCCAAAATCAGATCAAGTGTAACACTTTGAACCGTTCTTATTATCTGCGTCGTAAGAGTTGAAATCGTACTGCAAGTGTTACCATTTGTTTTGCTATGTCCGTACTAACCTTGAAATGTTGTCGTACTTATGCGCCGATGATACGGGCTAGATTAGAATGGTTATGTGCATGTTGGCGTAGGTCGGTCGCGCTTTAACCACTCGGTAACGAGTTAACCTAAAATAAACCTTATTCGTATAACTGTAGGTAGAGTACAGAATCCTATCTCCAAAATATTTGTTCAACTTCCAGTCCACGTTACCGATGCGATAGATATTTTCTACTTGTATAGGAATAAGGTTTATTATAAATTGACTTTGACTTTGAAGAACAGTTCGACTAAGATCGTAAGTATGTTCATAATGATAAGAAAAATCGAACTTAGCATTTTTCTCAACTCTAATTTTTCGTCGATTTCTAGAAAACGCTTGTCCGCATGGATCTTTACTGGACTTTAGTAAAGAGTTAATCTACAATTAACCTTATTTGTATATGAGTAGACAACAGAATCCCATCTCCAAATGTCTCCTCCGCTCCGTCCAATTTCTCGTCCGCGTTCCCGCTGTTCTGTACGTGTAATAGGAATAAGGTTGTTAATCGGCCGCAGTAGCGATCCGCGCGCAGTGGCGCATGCACCGCCGCGTTGATTAGAAATATTTGAATACAACTCTATTTGATATTTTGTGCTTCGCCTGCATTTTTTATTGGAAAACTTGAAAAGCAGTTTTAATAAGATAGTCTGTTCATAATGACAAGAAAAATCGGGCTGAGCATTTTTGGAAACCCCCATTTTTCGTCAATTTCTGGATAACGCTTTTCGGTCTGGATTTTTTATTGGATATTCATAACTACTTTCGAAAGTAATATTTTAAATACATAATTAAATAGAAATTGGAGTGAGTAATTATCCCTTGGAAATTACGGCAAAAAAACACATTTTATTAAAATATATATATTTCCATATGGAAATATGGTTGGATATTCTGTGAACACATGCCTATAGGTAACTAAAACTTGTAAAAAAAGAATTTTGGATAGAGCAATTTTCCTGTAATTGATACCACGTAATTTAAGTTTGACCTTGAAAATACCTAACTTCCGTTTCTACAAATTATTGGATTCTATGTCAATTCCAATCTACATATGGTACTCTATCACTGTGCCAAATTTCATAGATAGATGAGTTACTGCTAGGGTCAACTCCTTTAATGACTGGCCTAATAATATACATTATAATATATTCAAGAGTTACATATTATATTATATAGTTATTGTAATATGATAATAATATTCGGCATATCAAATTGATATGCTGGATTTTTCCTCTTAAATAATATTGTTATATTATTGTAAAAATAAGTAGTTTTGAATGTATGCATAGGGTGTCATAGAAGTCAGATCAATTTGATGTATGGTTGTATGACATTTCTAAGTCGTGTGTAATCCGCTAACAGGGCCCGCGTGGTGGATCATAGTCCCGACGTCCCTTGAATTGAGGTATATGCCCCAACAGTGGATAAAATTAGGCTGATGATGATGATAAGTCATTTTGTACTTATAAACTGTCATCTGAAAAAAAATTATTTAGATTTATTTATGACTTACCGGACACCCTGTATATGAGAAAATATATTGTTGGATGGATATATGGATGGATGTCACCAAACCACACCATTTTTTATTTGAATAATTCTCTAAATAATCTTTAAATTAATTGTAGAAACGTTTGTAAGAATCAAAAAATAGTATTAAAATATGTAACAAAGAGAGGAGTGACTTGTTACATAACCTATTAAGGCGCAAATATACTGTTAAAAAGCCACGCGATGCGAACTGTTATCAACAAATCATATCGTTACATTTTCTATGGCCGGCATTACGCTTTGAACACCCGACGCTGGCGAAAAATGTTCCGTAAACAGGCGTCGCATCGCGTCGTGTCGCGTGGCGTGTTAACAGTATGTCTGGGGACACTCCCAGCGGTGATCTGGATCAATTTTTTTATTTATATTTTTTTTATTGTATTTAGTTAAATATTTTGTCGTTAATAAATAAATACTTCAATTCAAGTCACCTATATTCATCCAACGATGTATTTCTGATTTTCAGAATATATTAAAACATTAATATTTAAATATCCCCCATGTGATGTGACGTTAAATATTAATAAGATTAAGTTCATAATTATTTAACGCCATAAGGGCCTTCAATGAGCCAACTAGCGCCGCCAATCTTAAAAAATAATATCTTCCAATTTAATCAATTTTATTAAAAAAGCTATGTACACAATCTTTATTAGGATAAATACTATTTTTCAATATACATTACATAGCATAATTGCGACAAGCTAAGTAGTAGTTCCAAATGTGCCAAAAACGGCCGTTTTTAGCACATATGTGAACTACAACTTACCGAAATTGAATCACGATATAAATAAGCATTTAAAAAATAGTATTTATCGTAATAAACATTTTGTACATAGCTTTTTTAATAAAATTGATTAAATTGGAAGATATTATTTTTTCAAGATTGGCGGCGCTAGTTGACTCTATGAAGGTTCTTAATAAACTTTCGTTAAAACATTCAAAATTAATAATAATAGTTTAAATTAAACAAATGAGTAGTTTTGTGACCTGTTGCGTACCAATCCAAATAATTATGAACTTAATCTTATCTGAAATAAAGACCAAATTGAAAGAGTTAATGTATGTTCTATGTAAATAAATAAAATTACGCGTGCGTTCAATGTCCTCGCAAAATTATCCTAAAGGGGTACTGAGGATGCTCCCCGATACATGTTGTTATCGCAATGGGCGTTGAAACATCTTCGTTATTGGCAATCAGAAATTATGACCAAACTATTTTGGCAATTCAGTATGTATAACTTTGAGGTATTTTTTTAAATATTTTATTATCGATCTTAGAGTTATTTTAGATAATAGATGAGATTTCTAAATAATAGGGTTTTTTTATACTACTACTAGGCTGAATACGATTAGACAGATTATGGTTGACAAAAAATATGAATATATACGTACTTATAGACTGTGTAAGACAATGAGTTTATTCATTAAATGAAACATAAACTCAAAGTTTGAAAGGTTAGAAATATAATGATTTAATGATAATAATTATCAACAGTCACGAAACTTGGTTTTTATGTACTGGCTAGCGAGGGGATTTGAGTAAATAATGATAAGATAAGATAAATATTCTTTATTGCAAAGTAAAAGGAATTACACAAAAGAAATATGCTAATACAGTTAGTATCACAATTGGCGGTCTTAACGCTTAAAGCGATCTCTTCCAGACAACCTTTGTTTACAGAATTCAGCGGATAATGGTATTGGCAGTAATGGTAACTTTCAACACACATTGCTATAACAATTTCTGTGGGTGGGGCAGGTCTACGGAACCCTGATGATGCTTTTTCATAAAAAAAATATATACCTACGGAATTTTGTATAAAAATACATTTTTATAAATGCTACAGAACTTATTATTAGTACGATTAAGTACTTAATTTTTTGGCATTTTATCTGTAAATAATTTTTGGCGTAGGAGCGATTTTTTCAAATGTACATACGTATGTAGTTTATAATGAGACTTACGAAATTGAACGTAATTTTTTAATTTGCCAATAAAAATGACTGTTTTATCAAAAAAAAAAAATGTAAGGGTCACTTGAGCGAAAGTTCGGGGGTTAAACATGCTAGCATCGTGTTAGTTAACATAACACGGTGTTAACATATTTAACCCGGTGTTAACCATTGTTTGGCAAATGTTAACTGAAATTTAAAACGGGGTTTATCGTTGGCGCAAGACTTTTTGAGATTTGAAGCCAGCTTAAGCACTTAACTCGGTGTCATCTCTTAGCACGAGGTTCGCGAAAGTGACCCTAAAAGCTGTACTTACGAGTTTATCATGGGACTTGGGCTACTTGGACTGACCCATATGACGTAGCACATGGATTATACGCAAATTACGTGTCGCCATCATGACAACACCGAATTCGTTTTATGTTTTCGATAATTTTCAAGATTTTGTGAACATTTACGTGAACGTGACACTTTAGTACATGGGACATTTTATTTTCACATAAGTGTCTCCAATCGATATACGTAGGTTTCATCTTGCGCCGCTGTTTTCCAATATCCGCCAGATGGCGCTACAGTGCGCGAGGCGTAAGCTCAGGTTTACATTTGTGCGAGTGATCGCCAAGCTGCTAGCGGTACAAGAGGTGAAGTGCGGTGCGTGCGCGGCAGGGGGGCGTCCCGCTGTGTATAAATTTGTATGCGTAAGACGCGTCGCGCCTCAGGCCGAATATCACTCTACACTATCTGTGTGCACTCACACAAATGCAAACCTGAGCTTACGCCTCGCGCACTGTACTGAATTATGCCAGAAAAGTTCAATCCCCTTTGTTTTTTTTTGTTATTGAGGGGTTTTCAAGGTTACATTTAAAAAAGAAAGTCCCGCTATCCCCGGTAGATGGCACTGACTGGTCTGATGTCAACATTAAATGCGTCGTTATTGCTTGTAACTTGGGCTTTTCGTATTTCATACCTAGTATTAATTTGTACTGTATTGTTTAAATTACACAAACAAACCAATAATAATAAATCAGCTGACTTCGAATTTTTTTTATGGTGCTGTGTTTTTTTACGATGATATCGCACTTTGGGCAACGCCATCTATTATCAACTTAAAAAGCTTTTTTTCATACAACTGTCACTTTGGAAACCCCTCGGTTGGCCTACACTCTAGACACGTACCTAATTTGGGCTATGTCATTTGCGTTTATCGAAGTTGACTATTTGTCCTCAAGTTATCGTGTTAAATTTTTAAATCTTAATTTTCTCCATTGAACATTGAAATGTTTCTTTCTCATGAACAGAATTGATATTTTGATAATATTTTTCATAACCTCTGTTATGTAACTTTTATAATTGAGCACTTGAAGTGAAGTTATAATCAAAGATTGTTATACAATTATAGTTATTAGAACAGAGGTTATTAAGGTCTTTATTAGTTCCACATCATCCTGTAGATGTAAGTCTGTAAGATTATGAATGATTTTTTATAACTCTTTGTCATCCTCCTATATTTTAAACCCATATGTATAATATTGTAAAATAAGTCACAAAATAATTCCTCGATGTTGTTACAGGCTTTAAAACTTAAACCATTTTAGATATTAAGTGTTTTTACGTCCTTCTCTTATCGCGTTGTCGCCTTCTAAGTTGGCAGCCATTTTGTTTTTATTAAATTCAGAGAAATCTTTGTAATCCTCGTGTATTTTGGGGAATAGTTCTTCAAGACTTTGTAGGGAAAGGCTTTGATTGTATTTTTGCGGTAATATTTTTGGTTTTCATACGGATTATTGGATGCCTTTATGATTTATAGCTAGATACAAAATGGCTGCCAATTTAAGTGACTGCGGAGAGGACAGCTCCAAACTTGTTCATACGAGACTATGACGGTACACATTGCTAGGATTTATAATTTACGTGTGATAAATATAATATAAATATTAGTTAATTTCGAATAAATGTACATTAAAATATTATAAACTGTTTTTTTTCTGTATTAAAACTATAGGGCCCATTGGGTCGGCGTGGTCGGCCGATTATAATAAAACAGGGACAGTTCGGAATTTTTGTTCCTAACGGCCCAACCAGGTGGACAGCTCTGCCACTTTACCATGGACTCTTATAGCAGGATTACTTCAATAATACTTTGATATTTCGTACCATGACGACCTTAAAGTAAGCTTATTAAGGACGTCATGGACGACGAAATGATAAAGTATTATTGAAGTAATCCTGCTATAAGAGTTCATGGTAAGGGGGCAGGTGGTTAGTAACGCCCCGAATGTGACTTATCATTCGACTGAAATCGCAAATTGAAACGTGGAAATGGACTTAATGAAATGGTAAAACAAAACTGTTCAGAAAATCGATAGGCTCGTATGAGTTTCATTAATTAAACACACTAAAGAATAATTAAATTGCATTTTATAATAATTAAGATTTTATGTATGGGGAAAAGAAAACAGTTTTCATGCAAGTGTGACTGTGATAACATGAAATATGGATTTATTGTCTTGTTATGTAAGTATGTTACGTAACTGTATTGTGTATGATTTATTTATATTACACAAAGCTGCTTTTTTAATGTATCAGTTGCGTGATCAAGAGTCATCAAGACGAAAATACACAAAGGAAAAGTGCGAAAACGTTATCCACCTATGTATAAAAACGAATATCACTCACTTATCGTACAATTGCGCGAAGGAACGGCGAACGCGGGCGTGGCGCGCTCACCTTGAAAAAGACTGTCGAAATCGGTCGAAACTGCCTGTCTAATTAGCAGCTTCAACAATATAAGTGAGAGATATCCGTTTATTAGCAAACCAGCCACGCTTCCGGCGTTGTAGACAACGATGACCGCTTACCATCTCGGCTTTTCTCTTCTCTGCCTCTGCACATTGAAAACTTGTTAAACTGCTCCGTCAAGTTCTTCTGTCTCCTTAGCAGTCATCCCTCACTCCTACCAAATCTACGATTGGAAGTACGATGTGACCAGCGTCAAGGTGCGAGGGCGATACCTCCAGCTGATGCAGCAGCGCTACGAGGAATGCAGCAACCAGATTAGTCGCTGCAACGATATGAAATTCATGTACGAAGAATCACCGCATTACGAAATGGGATATGTTATCGGAGAAATTATTGAGAGGCAAGCGCTTGTAACTTGAAATATTAGTCTAATCGTTAAAATCTTAAACGTGGCTATAAAACTGGATTAAATATTAATTAAAATATGTCGAGATTACAAAGTTTTTTTTGGATTAAGATTTTTTTGTTCAAAATGGCCGCCAATTAAAGGGTCCATTTTCGGTAAAAACTTCTTCTACAAAACTATGACCGTATAGATTATGACTGTTATTCATAAACGTGATTTAAAGTTACGCCCTGTCCCTTTCTATCTTAACCTTTTATAACGAAGTATGAAAGGGATAGCAACACGATTTAAGGGAAGTCAGGTTTAACTAGGTTTATGAATAACAGCATAGGTAATTATATAATTATTCCTATTATTAGCAATCTAAACTTTATCCCTCATGCGGACATGCATGGACCTTTCGTCGCCTTAGCGCTTCAGCATGATCAGGGAAGGGCCTCCAATGCTGGACACATCCAAAAGACCATGGTATTTAAGCTCAGCCAGCCCCTTTGTCTGCAGAACGAGAGATACCGTCTGCCCCTGCAAAGACAAGACTTGGAACCAAGCTGATACCACAATTATAACAATGATAACATAATTTAGATTTTGTCTTATATTCTAGTTATTAGAATGGAAATGTAATAAAAGGATTCGCAAAGGTGGACCGAGGAGGTGATATCTACGTTGACCAAATTGGCGATTTAAAAGGGAGTGATGACGTATGCCAGAATCGGAGCAGATGGAAGCCAATCGTCTCTGCTTACTGCTACTGTTTCATGCTTTTCCACATCCACAGATATCGGAAGATGGTGGAGCTAATCAAATGGTCGCGCGCTTACAAATTAGAAATACTTTTCGGCACGCTGTATCGAATGGAGTTCGTCCAAAAGTTATACTTCGAGATTTACCATTTGGTGCAAATGATGCACGAAATACCGAGGAAATATGAACATATGGCAGAGTATATGGATCTTACTGGGGAGGTAACTTACGACATCTTAAGATATCCAATCACCTGTTCACTTTGCTAGTTTAGTATCTTCAAGGCAGCCGTATAAGACAGTTAAACGTAACTTCCCTTAAGGCTTCGTATGCGCGTATTTTAAGTTTTGCTACGAAGGCTACGGCACAAAGAAAGAAAGAAAGAAAGAAAGAAAAAAAGAAAGAAAGAAAAGACATTTATTCTGACAACACACCATACAAACACAAAAACCATAAAATATACATGTAAATTTAAAACTAAGCTAGGTCTTATAGCACAAGTAAAGGCAAAAATCCGAAAACTGTAAAATAATTACATCTCCCAAAAAAATATTTTTCGATTATTGCGATTACAAACTTACCTTTGCAGCTGGCCTGGCTCGCTGGAGCAATCTAGCCGCAACAATAAGTTTGTCAATATAATTAATTTATCTTTTCGTTACATTGATCTCCTGTAAACAACTAGATACACAGTCTGCCTTCTAAAAATGTCAGAGCGCAAAGAAGGTTCAAACGGATGAATGGATTTACTTTATTGGACATTATTTGGACGTTAACAATGGACCCTTATTTGGACGTTTTTTAAAATGATTTAGTAAGACCTTTGTGTATTTAGTTGTTTATAGGAGATTAATGTTTCGTTAGAGCAAAGTTACGGCGTTAAGTTGCGTTGCACGGAACCCTCGTTGCACGAGTGCGACTCTCATTTGACCGATTTTTCAAACATCGCCAATCTAATGTTTTATGTATGTACTTGCGAATACAGCTTGATGATAATCTTTTAGGATTCACCAGACTAGCGCTGGTTTCCAGTACACCTTTTGCTGTTACAAAGATGCTTACAGATCGACTACGAAGAACTCCTGGCTATTCAGGAAGCCAGAGCAATAAACGAGCGGCACCGCGAGCGCGAGAGACGCAAACGACAGAAGGTGATGAAGAAGATGCGGCAGATGTTCGCCAAGGGCCGCGGCTGGGCGAATGGCACCCAGAGGCAGCGCAACAAGGCCTTCCCTATAGACTACGGCTGGGAGATTGATCAGGACACCTGGCGGAGGTGACCGCCAGAACAACCCGGATTCTGCTTAGATTTGACTAGGTTTTTGAAATGAAAGTACTAAAATGCATTTAAATGATAAATGGAGAAATTTTTTCATCACGACCGAGATTCCAACCAGAACCAGGGACCTCGTCATTCCGTGGCACGCTCTATATCGTACCCAGGTCGTGAACTTTCATCGGAATATGACTGTACCTTTAGGATTATTGCAACATTTTCTTCTCAGCGTTGGCATTGGCATTTTATTTGTGCACCTCAAAAAAATCATACCTATATCTTCTTAATTACTTAAAGCCAGACTTCATGCGCCATCAGAGGGTCTCGCGAAACGTACCTTGCCCACAAGGGTGTTGCCCCGCCACTCAGTCCCGGATCTACGATTATTTTGAACCGGGGCAAGATTGATAGTGGCGTTTCTCTCCAGGGTTTGAGACAAATTAATAATAAACAAACTCACAAATAATAGGGTTAGGGTACAACTGGCCCGCTCAAAATCTGGCCCGCGGGCGAGATGTTCACCTTTTGAATGCTATAGGATTCGCCCGAATAACTTTAAAGACCAGGCGAGTTGTAGGTACCCTTCCAAAAACAATTATGGGACTTATCGCCCATTGTTGCCCAGAATGTTGAATTCCTGCATTAATTTGTGACTGATAAATGACCTTAAGTTTATGGCTAAAGTAGGAGACACGATAAGGAAAGACAACAGATAATCAAGACATTTCTTCAATCACTCTTACATGGCGTGCTGGTGGTTTGGCGCCCTTGAAACTCCGCCGAGAGCAAGCAACCCCCCTAGATTGCCGACACTGCCAGCAAGTCATCCATCAGGGATGTCCTAGCCCTAGTACATGTCCCGCACGGCGTCCCACGTGTCCTCCACGGGCCAGTGGTCCTGAAACCGTTTCCTGGTGGTGGACGCGTTGGTCGGGAGCCCGAGTCGACGCAACAAATGCTTCTGACGCACGTTGCTCTTGTACTTGTGTTCTTTTTCCGCTTTTTCTGTGTCAAAAGGAAAAGGTAGATTCACTATAAGTTTAATGAAAAAGTTGTGGCGTTGCCTGATTAGCGTGAAACGTTAGTTTCCGTCCATTCATCATCATCATCAGTCCACTGCTGGACGTAGGTCTCTCCCAAAGCACGCCACTCAACCCGATTCTCGCTCGGTTGCATCCAGTCCCTGCCAGCCATCTTTCCATCTGGTCGGGGCGCGTCCCACACTACGTTTACCCGTTCGTGGCCTCCATTCGAGAACTCGTCTACCCCATCGGTTCTACGACAGATGTGACCAGCCCGCTGATTTGCTGGCGTGAGTTTTGGTTGTTCACGTAGCGATGATGATTAAGCGTGCCCAAATTAGCTGGAATCGGCACATGTGGCTCATTATAATCAGCATCTGCGTTTAAATGCTACCTAATCAAAATTTAAGAATGTTACGCGATCTGCTCTTAGTGTGTGGTCTACTGTTTGAGAATGATTTTCCAGATTGTTACCAAACTGACGCCATATAAGCCTTCTGTTTTCCGCTGTTAAATCAAATGCTCACGTCATAGGTTCACCGCATCCTTACCCTGTTTCCTCTCCTCCTCATCAACCCTGGTCCTCAACACGGGTATACTGAAATGAGAGTCCAAATCATCGTCAGGAATATGTTCCAGTACTTCGATTAACTTCTCTATATCGACCTCCATTTGGTATACCTGGGAATACATAAACTCACGTCAGCCTCCTTACCATGAACTCTTATAGCAGGATTACTTCAATAATACGTTGTTATTTCGTACCATGATGACCTTAAAGTAAGCTTATTAAGGACACGCGTCGGTACGAAATAATAAAGTATTATTGAAGTAATCCTGCTACTTATAAGACTTCATGGTAAGGGGCTATTTAATGTTGTTGGGTAAGCAGAGATGACGGACTTCCATCTGCTGCGGTTCTATCACTCAACTCTCGCTTCATCAGTCATCAACTAATCAAGTTTTGTTTGGCGGAAATGTGACCGTGGCGTGAATTATTTGATGATTTTGATTTTATTATTCAGAAAAAGTTCGCGAATGTCAATATGCTGAAGTTATCGAAGAGTTATGTGCAAAATCTGCAGCTTCGAGCTATAGTCCCACTACGAGCTCGGGAGTGAACGTGTCTGTCGAGCTGCTTCGTCCAGAGTGACGACGCTACGGCGACTCCTCGGGAGGAAAGACTATGGATATCTTAAGAATATTCTGTAACATGAATATCATATTCTGATGATATAGCTCAAGAGGAAGCTAAGCTGCTTCGTCCAGACATCGTAAAACAGCAGACCAGGCTGCATGCCTTAGTCTTTATAATAATAAGATAATACGTGGGTCCTCTTGGAAACGACGGTTGCGAAATTATTTGATAATTTTCCTTTTCACGTTGAGTTAATCAGAAAATGTTCGCGTATGACAGTATGGTGAAGTTATTGAATAATTCATGCAAGATCTGAAGTTTCAAGCTCTTATCCAGAGTTCCCGCTACGAGTTCGGGAGTGAACGTGACTGTCGAGCTGCTTCGTCCAGAGTGACGACGCTACGGCGTCTCCTCTGGAGGAAGACAAGTAAACGCGGATTTCCAGGGCGATGACGCCACGCGCCACGGCGACTCCCCTGGAAAGAAAGATGACATTGATATCTTGAATATTCTGTACATGACATTGGCAAATGACGAATTGTCGGGTCCATTAATGAAATAAATAAGATAATACCCATTCGTAGTACGTGAGATAGTGTAGTGGTTTCAGCTCGTTCGTCAAGGGCCCGAGGAAGGAGGTACGTCCTCTGTACCGATCCCAAATCTGTTTATACGTCGCCATCATACGTCTGTACTTCTCCCTTATGTTTCCTTAAAATTGAAAGACTATGTGGAATATTTTAACCATTATCAGCTTTTACGGTCCCACGCTTTTCTGTTAAACTGGATTCAGAAGCTCAGCAAAACACTGGTTTCACACCACAATTTTCACGGCATTGCCGATAATTCACGCGAATCACGAAACAACACCACTATTTTGCCGTTAAAACCCTGATTGTGAAACCTTCATGGAGATATTGAAAATCAAACTAGCGAATTTTCAGAGATAGGAGCGCAAAAATTGTCACGCAAGAGCTGAGGCGGTTCCTTGCCTTCCATCCTTTCTTCCCTGTAATATTTTATGCTTGGTACAAACCCATAACATATCCAACTTCAAACGGAATCTCATCCGCATATTCGTCCCTTAACCCTTCGATCTGGCTAATTTTGTAGATGGCATCTTTGCCGTATTCTATTGCTAATCTCCGTACATTGTATTTGTCTGCTTTGCCTATATTGTCTTTGTCGGGTGAATCAGCCAGCACCAACGGGGGGGAAGACTGCTTGAAGTCTGGGGGGTACTGCAACTCCTTCGGATCGTCATCATTAGGGGTACCCGGACTTGTTGTTATGGCTGTGGAGTAGGTACCATGTTGTTAGCTGGGACTGATGTTTTATTTTGCGTTCCATTTAGAACGGGGGATTAAACAATATGAAACGGTAATGGAAAAAAGCAAGAAAAGCTCGGTGGCTCAGTGGTTGGGTCAATGGACTTGCAATACGGAGGTCCTAGGTTCGATTCCCAGCTAGGGCAGCCAATGAGTTATCCTCGGTTTTTCGACGGAAAAACTTACGTACATTTACCGAGTGCTCTCAAAACGGTGAAGGAAAACATCGTGATGAAAGCTGCATGCCGTAGTAGAAGAACATGAACATATAGTACCACTCCAGCCCGAGGACTATCCAGATGCACCGGAGGGCACTGATTTTGTATGGGGGAGACACGCTCTGGGATGGGAAGGAAGGTAGCCCAACCGCAACCAGGCTACCACAGCCAACGGATTATGCAATCTAGCACCAGCAGGAATTAGGAGGGATGGGTGTGAGCGTTCATGATGATGCCGTGGGTCGCCTATTTTCGAATTCTCTCTCTGGTTTCCTTTTATCTGTTGACGGCGGAGCTCTGAGGATTCACGTGACAATCATTCTTTGTTCATTCGTCTCGCAGTGTCCATTCCAGTGTCGGATTCGCGTATTTAGTAGATTTGGTATTCAGCTGTCCTTAGTTGATGGTTGTCCCTGGTGGGTTCCTTCCATTATGATTGTACTTAATTATAGTAGATGAAGTGTCTCCTCTTGAAGTATTCTTCACGCGATGCATGATGGCTGCTTAACGAATGTGGGGCTACGGTCTTAGGATATGTTCGCTACGTGTTTGGTGTAGGCAGGAAAGATCGGCCCCGGCCAACGCCACGTTTTTCCATTTTTTGCATTCTTCACCCATGAAATCTGCGTTTTTGATCTGCTGTCTGATTCATTACATTTAAGTTCAAAATTACGAGTCTCAATGAGGGAAAGACTCCTAATTCTGAATTATGAACCAATTCAAATCACACTCTTTGTTTTTGACTCGTTGGTCGTAATAACAACTTGTATGGGGCGGCATTTCTCCTGCAGCCAACAGTTAGTACCTTTTTTATGATACTTTGCCCTACGGGCGAGAGGGCGCGCGGCTCCTGCATTGTCCATCTTGTCACACGTGTTTGTGTGTTTACAGTCGAGGCCCGTTGTTCATTACTTCGTGAGTCCTTGATTTAATTTAGTAGCTTTGACTTTCTGCAATTTTCTATTACACAGTTTTATCTTCAATGCAGTTATGTCTTCAATGCAGTTATGTCTTCAATGCAGTTATGTCTTCAATGCAGTTATATCTTCACTACTATTACTATTGTCCGCCTGTGCCGTGGACGCTGCCGAGGCCAGCTGAAAACCAGCGCTGTGGCCTCGCTACAGCACATGGTGAGCTGGTCTGTTTTTGACGTTCCATGCCGCACCATATACTGTCTCTAAGTGTTCATTGTATTAGTGTTTTTGTGTTACGTTTATTTATTCACTGTATGCTGTATGTTACTATTTTATTGTGGAGTCAAATAAATGCATTTTCTTTCTTTCTTTCTTTCTTTCTTTCTTTCTTTCTTTCTTTCTTTCTTTCTTTCTTTCTTTCTTACTATATTAGCAAACGATGCACCTGACGTCACTGACCCGCAAGCATAATTCATTAGTATATTTTACACAAACACATCACTAAAGTAAACTCACTAAAAACTACTTAATCCTGACCATATAATTATGTTGTTATATCCATATATTTCTTCCTTTCCACGTATTGCACTGTAAGCCGCCTCTTCCAAGGTTGTCTGGAAGAGATCGCTCTCAGCGACAAGACCGCCTGTTGCAATAAAATATGTGTATCTTGTCTTATGTTGAGTATCTTCGTGTTGCGAAGAGGAGTGGTTTAGTTTGTTGTAATAGTTTCGCTGTACGAGAACGTTGCTGTCGTTGTTCGCTGGCTCTGCTGGTGCTTCATTCTGGACACGCCGTGTTTGTCGATGCTGCTGTCGTCGTGTTCGTAGTAGGTGCCTCCTTCGCCTTGTTCCAGTAGCTACGCTGTTGCACCTGTTTCTTTTGCCTTAGGGAGTATATTGAGACTGGTTTGTAATAGGTAGATAACATCTGTTTCATCACAGTAAGGTTGTTGAGCGTCTCTTCGTAGGTATTGTTACTGTGATTGTATCACCGTCCTTAATTTTTTTTGTAAACGTTAAAGTAATCAACCACTATACACATATACCGACACTAGGTACACTCGAATAGATAATCACAAACCTAAGTGTTAGTCAAAATTACACAGCAACGCTAAAGTTGCCCTCCTTCGGGCCATTGAGCTAATATTAATAATAGCTCAATGCTTCGGGCATAGTTTTGGGAATTCCAAAAAAATATTCAAGACGGCCTATTTTAGATGGCTTGCGTCGTAGGTAGTATCCTATTGTCTTCTATTTGTATGGTAGGATCGCATCGCAACGCAAGCCAATTCGGAGACAGTCGCAACATCTGCTAGACAGATTCATTTGAGCTTGTCGTATTGCCTTGTTTTTTTTCTAGTTTTGGGGGACGCTTACATTGCTCTTGGAAATTAAGTACACTTGGCGTGGCCTTGTCATTGCCTTGTTAATGCGCAAAAATACATTCATTATTACAAAAATAGTAGTGATTGTGTCCCTATGTCCTGTTGCAATTGCATAAAATTCCGTCGTTGTACTTAACTCCGATCGCTGTTCTTGTAGCTAGGTTGGTGTAAGTGCTGTATCATGCGTATAATTAAAACGGTCTCACCCGATTTGTAGACCCTGCCTGTTAGGAGAGTTTCAGCCGGCTTCGATGATCTAACTGTGTCTTAAATAAATCACTTAACCAAATCACTATAATCAAATGGAACTTGTACTACACTTCACTCATTTTAGAAATATAATTACTTAAAATTAGCACTGTTTCACTAGTTTTTGAACAAAATTGCACTTTTCTATGGAGAGACGAGATTGCGCTGTTTTGGACTGTAATCCAAGCGGTCACGGTTTACTCGATGTCACTGCGTCGGCGCAGGCTTGGCGGCCCGGACCAAATAAAATGTTTGGGACAAAAGGCGTTTTATGGGCCGTTTCGCGCGCCGGACTCGTCTAGGGACCGGACCGCTCTCCTTGCTCCTTGCAAATACATACATAGCTTTACTAAGAGCATTATATCCTCCTCCTCTTCCTTGTAGTACTCATTACTGAGAGTCGAGACCCCTCTGGATCATCTTTTCTCTGATGATGATGCGCCATCTGTTCCTATCTTCGGCGACATGAAGAGCATTGTAAAAACCGGTATCGAGATTCGAGATTGGTACGGATCTGATCTGACTGAGGTCTCCTTCCAACTACCTTGCCAGTCACCATTAATCTTTCCAGGTTGTAGCCACTCACGGCAATGTGACCGAAGTATTCAAGAACATTATATAACATAAGGTAATAATCAGAAGTAGTGCTATTATGTTATCTATATCACAGGTGTAGGTAATGATTCGATTCAAGATTCGGTGGAGCGATCGATAAAAGTGCTAATTGTAAAATGCGGACGTTAATATTAGTCGCCTCTAAGCGAGCGACAGTGACAGTTGCGTTTAGGAATTAGATAAAAACATCTAAAAAATAATCCTGTCTAGTTATTACTTTTTACGGTACACACTTCTACAATAACTGCATGTAGTATACAAATAAATTGCCGCGGCCGTGATTTCTTCGACGAGTGCTTGTCAGGCTGCAATGGGCAATGCCTGCATCACCGTAAAAGGGCCAGCATGTCTTCTTCTTCCTGAGCATACCGCAGCCCACTCCTGGGCATATGCCTCTCCATGAATCCTCCATGTGGCCCGATCCCAAGGTTGTCTGGTCCACACCGAGCCAGCACTCTTGATGTCGTCGGACCATCTGACCGGTGGTCTGCCCACGCTTCTTCTACCCGTCCGGGGTCTCCACATTAGAACGCACTTACTCCATCGACCATCGTTTCGGGCATACCATCGTTCCAGCATGTACTGGGCCCTAAGGAACAGAATGTGGTTCACCACTGCTTGCACTGCAGCTGCGCATCCTGCAGCGCCAGGTCCTCCAGCTGCAGCTCCAGCTCCTAGCGGCCACGAGGACACAACCGGCATGACTCACCACTTTGTGCTCCGCCTGTCACAGCAGCATTAACATCAACAGCGCTAGCTACTCCGCCTGTCGTAGCAGCATTAACGTCAACAGCGCTAGCTGCTCCAGTTGAAGCTCCTTCAGCTGCAGCTCCAGCTCGGGGTCCAGCTCCTAGCGACAACAAGGATATGTTTTTTATAGCATCATTACTGCATACATACATTTGAGTAAGAGCTCGGTGGCTCAGTGGTTGGGTCAATGGACTTGCGATACGGAGATCCCAGGTTCGATTCCCAGCCAGGGCAGCTTGTACCAATGAATTATCGTCGTTTTTGCGACGGAAAAACTTACGTACTTTTACCGAGTGCTCTCAAAACGGTGAAGGAAAACATCGTGATGAAACCTGCATGCCCTAGTAGAAGAAGAAGAAAAATTCTAAGGCATATGAAATCCGCCAATCCGCAGTGGGCTCGCGTGGTGGATCATGGCCCCAGCTCCCTCGATGTAAGGGAAGGTCTGTGCCCGAGCAGTGGGGACATATAAATAGACTGATGATGATGAATGAAAACAAAACTTTTAATTTGTTGCCAGTATTTTAATTGAAAAGCGTATTATTCCATTAATAAAGTGTTTTGTATAATAATGGTCGGTGTATAATTATTCATTATCTAGGTTTAGTCAAATGTGAATCGTTACATCTTGCTCAATAAATTACTACATTACTAAAAACACCTAAAACCATTTATAATCAACCTCCCAACCATATTCAATAGGCCACCAAGACTTAACACGGCGTTTCCTTGTTGTTGACAGTCTATTCAAGAAAGCCTGGAATCCCTTCTTGCTTAGTTTCTGAACTGGCTTCTTGTATTTCGTGGGAGCAGTGGCTACTATCTTAGTAGACATTGTAGTCGTAGTGGTGGTCTCCTGGAATTTCTCATGTAAACCTGTCTTTATTGCGAACTTTCTCTCAATTTCGTGCAGCATATTGCCTGTTGAAGATGGATAATTAAAGAAGAGTCAAGAAATCTTAGAGTAAATACTTGGAATGAAGGTAGACTAAAGGTACGTTGGTCAAATTGACGATGATAAAGAGCCAAGTGCGGTCTACTACAAAACCGACGAGCATGCACAGAAGAGAGCGATGAATGTAAAGGAAGCCAGAGTAAGTGTACCAGGATCGCATCACATGGAAGTAGCTTGTGAGGCCAATTTAAAAACCAAGACCAAAGAATTACATAACTGAGTGGAAAAAACGTATATAAGCTGCCGACATACATAGGCTAGTGCAGGAAAATCTTGAAACACAACAGAAACCACATGCATCTCTTAGTTACGGGACACCACGCTACAAACGACTTACACAGGAAGAGATTGTCGGAATCCCCAACATGCATGGCCTGTGGTGATGAACCAGAGTCCATGAAACATTGGTTGTGTGAAAGTGACTCACTGGCTAGAATGGATCTTCTAGCTTACCAGGAACCAGAAGACTACAGGCTCCTTCCCATGAGCTGCATAGCGGACCTATTGAGTTACATCTTTAGGAAGGAGGGAGTATAGAGTATGAGCCGAGAACAACGGTCCGCCTGCAGGTCGGTAGGAAAGTGTGCTTTCGTGTTGGTTGGTGGCTTACGCTCTGAGTAACTAAGAGCGAACTATCTTTACGTGACGATCAGGTGAGTCAAAGATCTGCATTATTGCCTCTAAGGATGACTATTTAAACGATGAACATGCATGGTGTGTGTCGCCGGTTCCGCATGAGGGATAAACTTACTAACAATAGTAATAGTACCACTACATTAATTGTCTTCATTGTCACGGAATGACAAGGTCGCAGGTTCAAGTCCTGCCCACGGCAAGAAATTTTTCATCATGTTCTAATTTATTCACCGAGCATGTATAATGCGTAATTCAAATTCTGAGTAATAGTACCGTACCTGTATAGTTATTAAGTAATCATTGTATTATCATTATTTTAAAAGATGTGTTGCTGAGAGTTTTTTGTCAGTTTTTCTCCTCAGCGTTGGCACCTTTTCCTTGCAAAGTGGTGTAAATGTAAATTCAAAAAATATATTGACGTGCAAAAATGTACTCAACGTGCTTACTTGCAATAAATAAATTTGACTTTGACTTTGAATGGGAAATACACCAGCCTGGTCATCATTTCGTTGCCTTTACTCTGCTCCAAAATTATACATTTTTGGATGCCTTACCTCTGCTGACTTCCTGCTAATACGCGCTCTTGAATACCCTCACTTATCCACTTTTATATAAAGAAAACACTTACAAATATGCTCAATATCCCAATAATGGTATTCGATCTCTTCCAAATGAATAATTAATTCGATTAAGTAGAATTTCGTTCTCATATCTTTGTATGAGCTAATATTGTATTTGTCTACCATTTTGCGATATTTCTCTTGGATCATGTGCGTCAGATAGCCGACTTCGAAAGGCGCTGTGTGTAGCGAGTTCAGCTTTATCCGAGACAGTTTGCCGATCCTTCTAGATGCGTCCTAAAAATGAAGTTTGATAAAAGTTCCTATAGCTACAATGAATAAACAAGGGCCAAGTGCGAGCCCGACTCGCGCACCGAGGCTGCCGTGCAACGCAACTTAGGTAACCCTGTAACTTTGTTTGCAACATAAAATCTCTTTTGTATCTATCTTTTTGGTTCATATGTTTACTTGTTTATTCTACTGTCATTCTTCTTTTGTTTCTTCTATTATTACATTACTGTTAATATCACGTTAAATTAATCAGAAAATGTTCGCGAATGACAGTATGGTGAAGTTATTGAATTATTTATGCAAGATCTGAAGTTTCAAGCTTTTATCAAGAGTTCCCGCTACAAGCTCGGGAGTGAACGTGACTGTCGAGCTGCTTCGTCCAGAGTGATGACGCTACGGCGACCCCTCTGGATGAAGACGCGGCTACCCAGGGTGAAGACGCTACTGCGACTCCCCTGGAGGAAGATAGAAGACTATTGAATATATTGAATTTTCTGTAACATGACATTGGCAATGACGAACCGTCGAGTCCATTAATAAAATAAATAAAATAACAAAGAGTACGTAAAGAGTAGGTGTCAGCCGGCAACCCTGCTGCGCTACTGCAGTGAACCTGGGTTGAGCTGACAGTGCGGGGGAATTGCACTAAAGTACCAACTTCTCAAAGATAAGAATAAGAGCTACCTTCATGAGATCTCCGATGGTGCTTCTCATCTCGTTTGCGGTTTTCTTGTCCAACTTGTTCAGTGCATCGGGTACGGCACCTAAGAGTTCACAACATTTTTGTCGAAGAAATACTGGTGTCTTGTGACGAATTCTAATCGTGACGAATTACAAATAGGACAACATTGATCCACATGTCATCAGTCTATTTATTATTTAGATGGTATTCTTTACAAATGTACCAATTGACAATGCCAGATTCTGCCCCACCATCAACCGTATGATGAACAAGATAACGAATAAATGTAAAAATATCTCCGTTTCTTATTAAAATTATTGGTTTAAAATAAAGTTTTGTACATCAAACGAATCGAAAAATCAGCTTAATTAACAATTCAGAAAATAGTAAGAAATCGAAGCGAATTATTCACGGTTTTTGTTATCATTTTCTACTACTCTCGCAACTCTTACTGATTATGATTATGCAATATTATGAAACCTGTAATAAGTCCCCAATAAAATGATAGGTTCAGCTTAAAATGGTCACGTAATTTTGTAGGTGGGGCAAAGCTCCATCGAAATGTGGCAATTCATTTGGTCCAAATCGGCCGGTAAACTTCGGAGATGGCCCTATCGGCTTCAAGAAAAAAAACTCTATATTTTTCCGCACACCCCGACCTTGGAGGTCAACCATACACCAACCCACCCCCACCCCCTCCAGTTTCCTCAAAACCCGTATCACTCAGTGAGTGAGTGGTAATTTAATGGTAATTTTCCCTACTGCTCGGGCACAGACCTTCCCTTACATCGAGGGAGCTCGGGCCATGATCCACCACGCGGGCCTACTGCGGATTGGCGGACTTCATATGCCTTAGAATTTTTTCTTCTTCTACAGCATGCAGGATATTTCCTCAGTTTCGAATAGGATCAAGTTTAAAAAAAAATTTAAACTATAGTTCCAGTAACGTGTTCTCTAACCACAGCTTGTGACAGATAAGTTAAATTTCGCAGAAGGAGGCGGCGGAGAGGGCAAGAGAGGTTGATCCATTGTCCGAACGAATCCGCCGCAAAGAGTCGGGCGGAGGAGGCTGGCGTATGCCCGAAACCTCACCCCATAATGAGGGCTTCCGGGCGAGTGGACACGGGGTAGTCCAACGCTCGGTAACAGGTCCTCGAGTTGGTTGGCGTGCATGTGTTCCAGCACACCGCTAACAGTCGGATGGGGTCAAAGACCCCCGAGAAGGGTCCCCCCGGACACACGCCGGCGGAGTCGCGGAAGTAATTCGCAAGTCTCCCCGTGACTCCGTCATAGGGCGGCGAGACGGAACACCGAGGGGTTTTTAGTCGGTAAGAGTCCGACATAACCATCCTCGCCTCCCCGTGGCAAGGAGGTATCATGATATCTAGATGATTTTCCCCCCGAAAAAAAAAAGAAAAAAAAAGTTACTCTATATACACTCTGTAGAGCGTAGGTATACACATAGAAAAGTGTAAACCGAAGCCCAAATCAAGGGTCTTATTTTGTAAACGAAAACTACTATCATTTTCAGCTTTTCTATGAAATTGCATAGTCATTTTCATATTATTAGATCGGATCACTTTATTTTCAGTGTTACATCACAACAGGTAATCAGATAAATTAGACGATCATAATTTGTTTAAAAAATAAGACACTTGATTTAGGCTTCAGTAGTATGCCGCGGTAGTTTTCGAAAGAGTACCCGTGGTCCTGTCCATGGTGGCGGAGGCGGAACACCCCAGGAGTTTTAGTTGGTGCAAGTCCAACATAATCGCCCGTTCCCCCGGACGGGCGGTATACATAATGTATTTCTCCTGGGTAACAAAAAAAAAAAAAAAAGGCTTCAGTAGTATACCTATGCAAAATTGTCTCGAATTGTTGTGAAAAACACTCTAACGTTTCGCTCTTACGACTGTCAAAATAGTATGTACATCTGAGAGCTGTAACACCGAACACGGACTCTGCTCGCACTCATCTAGATAGTTTTAGAAGTGACTTCACACTCAGTTTAAACTCAAAATTCTACTCTACTCACCTCCGTAAAAAAGTAGTAACAAAATTAACGTTTTCATTTCCGAAAATACAGCTCTAAGTAGAGATTTATTTTATGCGTAAAAATGCATTTAAATTTTACATTAAAATCGGTATTTATTGGTAATTAATATTTGTTTAAAGTTCCAGGGCCGGATTTAATAATGAACATTGTAATCGACAAATAAAAATTTCCATCAAAAATTTTGAAAAAAATGTTGAAAAAATTCACGCAGGATTTTTTGGACGCTAAAGAAGCTATTTTTATCAGATATACAGAGTGGCCTTGAATTAATTCGACAAATTAAAATTGGGAGATGTACTTATGATAACGTGCCGGCTCTTCTCGAGCCGAACGGTATCGTACGGACGATGGCAAGAGACCGGACGGAATGTCGCTCATCCCATGAAAGATGGGGCGTGCTCTGGTGTGGGACGCTACATGCGTAGACACGCTGGCTCCGTCCCACATACGGAGCACTACCAGAAAGGCTGGCGCGGCGGCTGAGGCGGCCGAGAAGAGTAAAGCTCTAAAATACAGGGGTCTCGACACCCTTTACAACTTTATTGCTTTTGGTGTCGAGACCCTCGGCCCGTGGGGTCCCAACGCTTGGTCGCTTTATAAAGAGCTTAGCAAAAGAGTATGAGATGCCACTGGTGACCCAAGAGCTGGCAGCTACCTCGCGCAACGGATTAGCATCGCGATCCAGCGAGGTAACGCTGCCAGTGTCTTAGGTACCTACTCTTCCTGCAACTAATTTTTTTATAAATAGTTTAGATTAGGTTTTTTTAAATATTGAATGGTCCTTTTTTATTTTTTATTGTACCTTTTTGAAATAAACATCGATAAACATTAATGTTAGTATAAGTTGTTTTTTAAATAAAAACTCTCAAAAACTATTAAATAAAAATTTACTCCTTGAATGGTCTTAATCTAACCCTGGTTAGTTATTTAATAGACTTAACACTATGTATGTCTTTTGCAGTATGTTTTTAAAACTATTACTATTGGCAACATGTAAGTGCAACCTCTAAATACAATACTTACTCAAATTATTAATACTTTAATGTACAGTCGAAGACAGAGATATGTACAGTATACATACTGGGGGCCTCAATAAGGTTGCAATTTTCTCAAAAACTACTGGACAGTAATTAATAATTATTTTACAGTTGCATAGTTTTAACTTTTATCTATCAAACAGTGAAAGAATTTTTGCAATAGGTCAAGTAGTTTTTGAGAAAATGACAACCTTAAAAACTCTCCTGTACACCTCTCTCTGTGTTCCACCGAACACGGGCCCAAGGGTCACTGCGACCTCAAAGGTCTATTGTGGCCGCGCACCGAGTTCTATATCTCGCTCTCAAGGCCAACGTCCTTCAGGAATCGTATGATGCACTTGGGCGCGAGAGTCTTAATATTCTCGGGTGGCATTATCCACCTAAGGCTCGGCTTCTGCTGTGAATGAGTGCTCCACACTCACAGAGGATGTGCATGGGGGTTTCCTCAGCTTCACAGCAGAATCTACAGGTAATTTTTAGTTATTCTTTAACTGATTTTTCAGGCTTGCAAGTAAGTTTTGGAAGTCCACCGAAGTATATGCATCAAGATCTTTGGGAAGTACGCTATATGAAGAGGCATATATTTCGACTGACTGCTGAAATTGTCAGAGGTATGCACCACTATCGAAACACTGACATAGTAAGTCGACGAATCCCCCAAAACGCCTTTATAGCTACATCATAGGGGCTCTTAGTTCAGTTGCGAGCACACGTTGAAAACGATCCTACAAATTAAGCGACGTTGGGCGAGGTCTGTACCTACCTGCCGACAGGGCCGCGGTAGTTTGTCCTGTCCATGGTGGCGGAGGCGGAACACCCCAGGAGTTTTAGTTGGTGCAAGTCCAACATAATAAAAGTAAGTTCTAACGATCTCGCACGCGTAACATCCGTTCTAAGAATTTATTTTAAAATCCGTGGATACTTTCGATAAAAGTTGATTAAAGTATTGTAATATATTCATGCTTAGTGCTCGGACTACTGTGATATTATTGTTATCGTCATAATCTAACTAGAAAAACAGATATAGTGAAATTATAAGCAAGTGCAAACGAAATTTACTACATATTACCCACAAGAGATTTTACCATCCGTGCAGTGTAAACAAACTTACTACGCGCACGCACCAAGCGCACGTCACTCGACCATCGACGGGGCCTTTATTGCGGTGCTCATTTCGTTTTAAATTTTTGATACTTTTTTTTTAACTTCATCAAAATGGCTAATAACGATAAATGTGGAGGCTGTTTAAAGAAGCTATCGTCATCAGGGTCAGATACGTTACAATGTTTCAAATGCTCAAAGAAATACCATTATTTATGCGTGAACATGACCGCTGAAAATTATAAAAAAATGTCGGCGTCATACAAATCTTCTTGGAAATGCCCTTCATGCGTTAGCTTAAACCGTAAACGGATTGACCAGCACACCCCGATAAAACCCCAAAATTCTGAATTGCAAGATGAAAAGAATTGCAGCGACGACGGTTCATTGTCTTCCGTGGAGGGCGGTCAGGGCAGGGTCAGGCAGACCTCTGGAAAAATAGCCGATTCTCAGGCGGGTACCTCCGACATACTGGACGAGACCTCTGGTGCCAGCGTAAGCGAGAGGTTAACCTTGGCGCCGGCAACATGGGCGGCGATCCAAAGCGAACTTCGGACCGCCGTGGACGCCGCTGTGAGGTCGGCAATGGCAAGTTGCCTCAACGAGCACCTGAAACCCATGAAAGAGGATCTACGAGCGGTGAAGGAATTCACCGAGTTCATTAGTGAGAAATACGACACACTAATTGATCGCTTTGATGAATCTGAAGAGAAAGTAAAGAACCTAGAAAAAAACAATGAAAAACTTACAGCTACAGTTAAGGACCTCTCAACGCGCCATATACTCATGGAACAGTACTCGCGGGAGAATAATCTTGAGATTAACGGAGTTCCGGAAAGTAAATCGGAGAACCTGCTAACGGTTGTTAAACAATTGGGCTCAGCGGTGTCCCGCCCAATACAGGATATGGAAATCTTGTCATGTACTAGAGTGAGAAAAATGGACGAATCCAGCAATAGACCGCGAACTATAGTTGTCAAGCTGCCTTGTATTCGAGCCAGGGACGAAGTAATAGCAGCGGTTGCAAAGTTTAACAAAACCAACTCCAGTGATAAGTTGAGTTCGCAGCACCTTGGTTACGGTGGAGCAAAATCTCCGGTTTATGTTTCGGAACACCTTTCACCATTTTATAAGGCTCTTCATGCACAAACCAGGAAAACAGCTAACGAAAAGGGTTACAAATTTGTGTGGATTCGGAACGGCCGCATACTAGTACGGAAAGATGAAAAATCCCCAGCAAAGCAAATAAAATGCTACGATTCTCTCAAGGATCTTTAGAGTACTATCTCTCGCAAAACATCATCTCCAAGACCATGATATATTATTATAACATTCAGGATATATTATCAAAACTTTAGAGGCATGAGAACAAAACTGAATGATATTAGACTAAGTTCCTTGAGAAACACTTACGATGTTATAGTGGCAACTGAGACTTGGCTTAATGAAGGAATCGGCGACGCTGAACTATTCAATTCTAACTACACAATTTACCGTAGAGATCGTGGTACAACGAGTCTCGCTGGCCAAGACGCTGGAGGGGTTTTGATTGCCGTCTCAAAGGATTTTCCGTCTTCCAGAATTCAACAATGGGAAAGTGCTCATGAGGACTTGTGGGTTACAATTACACTTGGACAAGGTAGTGGTAAAATTAATTTGTGCGCGGTTTATTTGAGGCCACCAATATCACTGAATGCTCTGGAATCATTCCTGGATAATGTCAACTGTGTTATGGGCTTAACCGATCGAAATACACTTATTTTCGGTGATTTCAATTTAAAATCGATCAGCTGGAGTCTGGTCAGCGACGGCCAGGGGCATTACGCATCGCCATCTAACTGCAGCAATAAATTAGAGTTAACACTTGTGGATTTCATGTCAGTAAATAATTTTAAACAGTTTAATTATTTAAAAAACCACAATGAAAGGACATTGGATCTCGTTCTTGGAAATTTTTTGGGTCCTACGATATCTAGGAGCGTTGATGTACTTTCAAAAATTGATGATCATCATCCACCATTCGAGGTGGAATTTGCAGTTTTTGATATACCAGTTCTTAAGAGTAAAAATTTTGCGACATTTAATTTTAGGAAGGCCAACTACCAAGCTATAAATGATGCCCTCGCCGACGTTGACTGGAATCTGGCTCTCTCCGAGTACGAGGATGTCAACTCATTGGTCAATTCTTTCTACAGCAGGATACGTTCAGTCATTGAGTCGCTGGTTCCGAAGTCTATTCCTCGGCAAGGTCGTCACCCCCATTGGTTTTCCAAACAATTGATAAGGTTGATTAAAGATAAGCGAACCATCAGACTGCGTTATAAGCGTTACAAAAATCCGAGGGATGAGTTGGAGGTGAAATTGTTGACGTCCAGGGTCGATAAACTCATGAGGGATGACTATAGGGCATATATCAGAAAAACCGAACTATCTATAGCCAAGGACCCTAAGTTCTTCTGGAGCTTTGTCAAAGAGAGAAGGGGGGGTAATTCTTCCCTTCCCTCAGTAATGCACTTGGACAACCATTGTGCTGAAGTCGGCAATGATATTTGTAATTTATTTGCAAGTCACTTCTCGTCCGTATTCTCACCTCAAAATACGTCACCTTTGACTGATAGTAGTTTGATCTCTTTCACTGGCGAACATACTCCTTCCACTCTACGTGATATTTCTATAACGGAAGAAGAGGTTCGTAAGAAGCTCAGAGCCATAGATCCATCTAAGGGTGCCGGGCCAGATGGTATACCCTCATTTTTTGTGAAAATGACCGCGGAGACATTGGCCCTTCCATTATCCATTATTTTTAACAAGTCCCTGAAGTATTCTACTTTTCCGTCTGTCTGGAAATTAGCTAACGTAGTTCCTATTTACAAAAAGGGAGATGCGTCTGATGTTAGGAATTATCGGCCAGTATCACTATTGTCAATGTTTTCTAAGGTCTTTGAGTCCATAATTTGCCCCATTCTAGTCGGCCACACTAAGTCGATATTAACTCCAATGCAACATGGGTTTACTAAAAACAAAAGTACAGTCGGCAACCTTCTTGTATATGTTACTAATTTGACCAAAGCCGTAGATACTAGAGTTCAGATAGATAGCATATACACCGACTTCAGCAGCGCCTTCGATAAGGTCGACCACGAATTGCTAATAGCGAAATTGTCCAATTGTGGAGTCAAAGGCTCAGTCCTACAGTGGTTCAGATGTTATTTGTCAAATAGGATTCAGAAAGTGGTTGTGAGTGGTTTTAATTCCGATACAACATTCGCTGCGAGTTCGGGAGTGCCGCAGGGCTCTCACCTAGGTCCCATTCTTTTTAACATTTTTGTGAATGACATTGTGGCTCGAGTCAAGTTCAGCGATTGTCTACTGTTCGCCGATGATCTCAAACTCTATAGGCGCATCACATGTTTGGACGACGTTAAGCTCCTCCAAATCGACCTTGATGCAGTACATGGGTGGTGTATCGATAATAAAATGTCACTGAACGCTAGTAAATGCTTCTTTTTGAAATTCACAAGGAATAAAAAGATATTTACATCTACTTACCACATTGGCGGAACAGTGCTGCAGGAAGTAAAGGTCATTAGAGACTTGGGAGTTGTCTTCGACAGTGAGCTTAGGTTTACTGATCACGTGAATAATGTCGTAAATAGGGCGTCTCGAATGTTGGGGTTTGTGAAGCGGATATGCAAAGATTTTAGAGAAACTAAACCTATTATTGCACTATTCAATGCGTTAATTCGCAGTATTCTTGAATACGCATCCCCAATATGGAATCCGTCGTATAAAATTCATAGTATTAGAATTGAAAGACTGCAGAGAAATTTCACTAGGTTTCTGGCGTTTAAAGATACAACCTGTCCTTATCGCAGTAGTTATGAGCACAGACTGTCCCACTTCAAAATACAAACGCTTGTAAGTCGAAGACGACTGTTAGGCCTCACAACGTTTCACAAAATACTAAGCGGCGGTTTGTCGTCTTCTGAGCTGTTAGCACAGGTAAATATAGCTGTCCCGCGCAAGGCTCGTAAGCGTTCATATCAAAGGCAACAATTATTTAGCGTAGATACATTTAATACTAATCTGGGCCGTGACGCACCTCTAAACCGTATGATGGCCGGCTACAATTATTTGTTGCTGAATGACGAATGTGTGGACATCTTCGTGGACTCTGCTGCGGTATTCAGGCGCACCGTAAAGAAAATCTTGGAGGGTGACCTTTAGTGGGCATCCTAGTAATTGTTTATTTAGATTTAGTTTTTTATTAATATATATATATGTTTATCTTTTTATTTACGTGCTGCGTGATTTATATTATGTGAATGTTGTGGGTACCTGTAATTGTCAGGGTCACACAGGACAATAGTTTAAGTTTTATTTTTATGTGTAAGCTTTGTGATTGTGATGTTGGTACTCCTTTAAAATAAATAAATAAATAATCGCCCGTTCCCCCGGTATACATAATGTATTTCTCCTGGGTAACAAAAAAAAAAAAAAGGTCTGTACCTACCTGGATGGGTGACCGCTAGTGGCAATTTCATCTGAGCCCCTCCGTGCCTCGGAAAGCACGTTGCAGTCGTTCGGCTGCAGTCGTTAGGCCACGTCAGAGGCGCAGTGACATAAAACATAATTTAAAAAAAACAGGATTGAGTGTCTATATTGTGTGTTAGTATAGTTTAGTACTGAAAATAACCTTTCAGTTGCAAAGCAATCTGAAGGCATATGAGTGTTAGCCCAATGCCTCCAGATTGCGCAGCATGGTTTATTAGATACCGCATTCAGGATGCCATTGGAACTGTTTCTTACTCTGCGCACCAGGGACGCCACTCTCTTACGTACTATGCCATGAAAGCCGTCGATGGCTGAATTTGCAAACATCCCTGATGCACTATAGAACCTAGGGAGCCTCAATAGCACCCTGAACACTACCTAACTTACCTACCTGAATAATACATACATTTCATGCCAAAAAAGCTCTTCCCTTGTTACAGATGTGACCCACAAGTTGTTCATTAGCGATCGCTATGTAGAGATGCATAAAGGCACCATAAATTATGAGCTGGGCTTCATTGCCGCCGGTGTACTGGACAGATTCCGATACATGCTGTATATTTATAGGTAACTACTAACTAGTATTAATAACAGAGTGGTGCCCAAGGAATAGCAGAAGAAATAAAGTTAGATAAACCAAACGTTGGGAGGATGACATAAAAAGTAGCCGGCCCTGTCTGGAACCGAGCAGCAAAGGATACGACCAAATTGGACGTCTTTAGAGGAGTCCTTTGTCGAAGGACAATAAGTTGTCATGAAGGTCCGTATTAATAAATCACTCTCAGCTCAAAAGTCAATCTTGAGAACGACCTCAAGATGGCGTTCCTATTAATAAACGTAACTTAGGTGCGCGTTTAGGAATCGGGTATCACGTGAGTAACGTATTAATAAACAAAACTCATTTCTGAAGAGAACTGTCAAACTCATACTTGAGAACGTATTTGCTGATTGCAGGCGAACCGCGACGTTTACTTGAGTTCTTCAACTCTGACTTAAATCTGTCTATACACCTTGATCTCTTGTTCTTGATATAATATATTCAAAGACTTAAAAAATATCTTCTAGATCGTTCACTGCTTATGACAAATTACGTGATCAGAAGTGGACGGTGGCCAACGTATTACAAGGGATCCAAGTAGTCCGTAAGTTTGCCTTCTCTCTTCTTCCTCCTCCTTAATCGCAGCCTCAGTGGGTCCTCAAGATCGTGAATTCGTGACCCTCAACAGCAGCCTTGGCATGAGTGCAATGGCACCAGTTGACCCGAAATCTAATTATGGAAGTGATAGTGACAGGAAACCCATTTCAATTTCGTTAGGGAGGCCTACAAGATATGGACACCATCTGTATTTACCGAAGTCTAGAGTAAACTTATATAAGAGAGTTCTTTTTGCATGTGCATCGTATTATATAATAATCTACCTAGCCATATCAAGTATTGCCACTCTAGGCATTTTAAAGCAAAACTTACACGGCTAGGAGACAAATGCTACTACTCTGTAAACGAATATCTTAGTGATCAGAACAAATAGCTACTGAGCATTTGTTATGGTCACTGAGATGTTCGTTAAAAGGTTTTTTTGCATGCCGTTATCGGCAGTACATATGATACATATATATATTCTTGCTCAACATCTGTTCTGTCAACTATGTACTACCAAATAATCCATTTCATTTCATTTTAATCCATTGCTCAGATTAAACGGTAAAATATTGAAGTTATGAATACTCTGATTTTAATAATGTTGAATTTGATTCATACATAATCCCTTCAAATGATTTAAACCTAAATAATTTTCGCCTTTTAGATGTAGATAATCGCATTGTTCATTACAATTCCTCTCACAGCAACCGAGTCATGGAGGATATAAATGGGAAAGGGCTTGCTGTCACCCCTTTGAAGAAACCTGTGAAGTGAAGGGTTCAGGACTGGCCCCCCAATTGTGAATCAGACAGTGACAGCAAGGCGTACCGAGGGTTTTAGCAACCGTATCAGTCCAACGGGATAGTCTCCGACCATGTCTAGAGCCCTCAACTTTGCCGAGTAGCAAACCCCTCAATTTAGCCCTCCCTTCTTAAGCTGCAAGAAATGTAGCGAGACACGAGGGATAAAAGTAATTAATCTATGTTTTCAGACAGTTCTTACAATGAAATTTTACAAGAAAGACAGACCTTTTACAGATTGCTGGCTGAACACGAGGCTAAGAAAGGTGGGTCAACAATTATGTTCTTAATGATCGAATGAGTTACATTTTCAACTAACGTTTTCATCTGAACCGCTGTCCCGTGGCGCTCGTTAAGCAGTTGGTCCCGGTTGTTGTCGCTCGGGAGCAGTCGCGACTTCAGAGGCTTCGGGCGGCATGAATAAACTCTGACAAATTGTTTGGTTGCTAAACCACACGAGAAAAGAAAAGAAAGAATGAGCGAAAGAGTATTTTAGCTAAATATTTTCATCTGAACCCCTCCGTGCTTTTGGCGCACGTTAAGCAATCAATTTTGGTTGTTTGTTACTCGGTAGCAGTCGTCAGGCCATGACTAGACGGACTCTTGATTTCGACACAAACAAGAGGATATGCGAGGAAATTGCTATCATTCCAACCAAACCTCTTCGTAACAAAATCGTCGGGTTTACCACCCACTTGATGAGACGTCTGAGGCACTCTCAAGTTCGTGGAATCTCTATCAAGCTGCATGAGGAGGAGCGTGAGAGGCGCGATAACTATACGTCCCTGCACGACATTATTGAAGTCGACCCTGACACCAAGGACGTGTTGAAGATGCTAGACTTTAACATGTCAGAGGATAGGGGCGGCCTCAACAACTCTGACAATAGGCTTGGTCACTAAATCACATACGAGAAGAAGAAGAAGACTTAAAAACTATGTTAGTGTTTACACGAGGTGTATTACGCGCTATGACGTCCGACCCCGGGACATGTAAGTGCACCCAGTGGCTCAGAATCGAAGAAGGCACTTCATTGGTTATAGCTGTATGCTTTACCCTACAGGTAACACTCTCAGTGTGAACTCCTTCACCATCCCGAGAGGTCAAAGACGGCAGGCGCCCAAGGAAGGACGCAGGTTTGTAGCCCTTTAGACATGATGGAAATATATGAGAGCCTGTATATTCTGTATGGGGGCCAGGTCTGTATTGCACTCTCATACGTCAGAAAGAGACTGTTTTTATATGTTTGACTTAAAACAATGGAAAAACAAGTGGCAGACTCGAAAAATTGTCATGCAGGAGCAGTGTCTGCCATGTAAATATGGCCGTATCGGCGGTTTCTTGTATGCTGTGTGATTATGACCACTTGCGCTAAGAAGAGAACCCCAGGGAATGTGCTTTCGACTGTCCAATTGTTCAAAATTTCGCTGTCAAATTGGGTTAAAGCTGCTGGTGGTCACAGGATGATGATATGTACTCTTAAACAGGTTTCCAATGGCAATGAATACCACCAAAGCCAGAGTCAAGTTTTCTGGCTCCAAAGACGACGGCTACAGAAGACAGCTGAGACTGCAGATGTTTGAGAAGAAGAGAGCCAATTTCAAGCCGGAAATAGAAGGAATAGAAGTCGATTTAAAAGATATTGTTTAGGGATCGTAGCGATAAGAACTGCTAAAGTCTAAACGATGAAATTTGACAGTTGCTGTACCAACGATTTTGTGTGGTGAACTCCAGCGAAAATCCTTAAATCAGGGCTTAACCCACCGCCTAAGTTGAAGTCATGTTTATCGCTACGAGCCTACGCGGTTAGCCATAATTCTTTCGTAATTTATTTCAAATTAAGTATGCATGAGACGTTTAATTAAATTTGGAAAAATTCAGTTTGCACTTTGTACAGTTTTTTTTATTCCTATTAGACGACCAATAAACACACCCAGTTAGCGTCTTAAAATATGAGAGCATGGATTTTGATAATAAATGTAATTTTATGTAAGTCTGTTTTCAAACACAATTTATTTGAGTCTTTATTATTAAAAAAACACCAAAAAGCTGGGCTAATTAATTCTAAGTAATAACCTCTTCTAAACCAAGAAATAGGTACATTTTGACGTAGGTAAACGTACCCCGAACTGATGGAAGGATGACCTTCGCAAAACTGGCAGAGACTTTATGCAAGGCCAGGAATAGGGTAGAGTGGCGTGCTCTGGGAGAGGCCTACGACCAGCAGTAGACTGATACGGGCTCATGATGATGATTTGAAGTGTAAAGTTTCTGATGGATATGATAATGTCCTTTCAATTGGTTTATATACATATGTATAAACGATAAATAAAATTGATGTGGGATTTAATAAGTTTATTAAATACTACAGGGTGGGCTGTTGAACTGCACTGATTTCAGTTGTAAACGGCTGCGCTTGTACCAATTTGGAGTCAGATGATTATCGATTGCGGGCTTTGGAGAATGAGTTGTCTCCGGAAACCTATTCAACGTTGGAGAATATTACTGCAGGTAACTTTATATTATGAAATCTTGGGCAGGAAAGAGATTCTAAACATCTACGTCCCGGATTTTCTAAAAATTAGAGACCGGACGTAATGCCGCTCATCCCATGGATGATGGGGCTTTCTGGTGTGGGAAGCTACATGCGTAGTCACGCTAGCTCCGTCACACATACGGGGCACGACCAGAAAGGCTGGCGAGGCAGCCCAAGCGGCTTAGAAAGCTAAAGTTCTAAAATAAAGGGGCCTCAACTCAACACCCTTCACAACTTTGTTGCATTCGATGTCGAGACCCTCGGTCCGTGGGGTCCCGTTGCTTGGTCACTACAAGGACATATCTAAACGATAAGTATATGCCCCGGGTGAACCGGCAGCTACCTCGCTCAACAGATTAGCGAGGTAACGCTGCCAGTGTCTTGGGTGGGTACCTATACTACCTTTCAGTCCTTTAATTAAAAGGGTTTTCTGCTATAAATGTATCTTTTTCGTAACGTACGTTTACTAATAGGTAAAAGTTTTTAGTTTTTTTTTAATAATAATAATAAAATAATAATAAAAATCTTTATTTATCTCACATCAAAGAACGGTAGGTACAAGATACAACTAGCAATAACAATGTATGGTTCTAAGATGCGAGTCTGGTGTCTGTGCTAGGTGTAAGCCTGTGTTACAGATCACCAGGCCATACCCATTTAGAAACAGAAATAGGAAAATATAAAAATAAGCATTAGGTACTAATTAGGTGTATGTGAGTGGTGATGGTCGTGGTTAGTGTGTAATTATCTTTTACTTGACAAAATAGTCTCTTCTTATCTGTTTCAGCGAATAGTAGACTAACGTACGCGGACATGGCGGGTCCTCGTCGTATCCTGAACTGGTTCTTCGACCCCTGGTCCATTTCCAACATGTTCCCCCACCCCAAGCCAAGGGAGGACGTCCTTAGATTTTGCTACTTGATTTCCAATACTTACATATCAGCGTGAGTGTATAACTTGTTTTCTACAAAATGTGGAAAGGTGTAGGTGTCAGCCGGCAACCCTGCTGCGCTGCTGCAATGAGCTGGGGTTGAGCTGACAGTGCGGGGGAAATGCACTAACTACCTTCGTGGAGTCAGTGCAGTCTTTCACCCCCACTTAAAAATGAGGAAATGCTATATCTTTGGCGTTTCTCTAAGAACAACAAAAGTAGTCGACTTGCTCATAGGATCAGCAAACCTAAATGGCTGGTCACATCTGCCGTACAACCGATAACTGATGGGGTAGACGATTTCTAGAATCCGCCACTAACGAGTATATGTAGTGTGGGTATTCCCCGACTAGATGGGAGATGACCTACATGAAGTTTGATGTTAAAAGCCGAGTAAGTCATGCATTGAGAGGCCTTTTTTTGTACCAGGTAAAACACGTTTCCGCGTACCACCACGCCCGGGGGAGCGTGTTGATTATGTCGGGCTCGCCGCCCTGAAGGGGCGGAATACCGACTAAACTTCCTAGGGTGTTCCACCTCGCGCCATTGTTGACGAACAACGGAAACTGCGATACATCCGCGACCCGACTGGCTGCCCCGAGCACCCCATTGTGGTCTATAATAGCCCACAATTGATCATCCATCACCTTCCTTCTCCCCGTCCGGGCCTCGAGCCACTCGGGCGCCGTGCGGTGCGCGCACTGCGTCCGGGGGCCCGGACCCTCATGCAGGCGGCGGCGCCTCGTACACACCGGCACGTCTCTGATTAGGACAGGCCTGCGTCCAGCAGTGGACTGATGCGGAATGATGAGGAAGTATAAAAAATATAAAACAGCATGTATTTGGTTGCAGTCTGCACGAGCTCCGCAATTATTTCGACATGCGCTACCTCTACATGGGGACACCGGAGTTTGAAATCGGGTACATGACTCACCAGATCATATTCAAGTATCAAAATATATTAGAACTCTACGAGCACGGGGTAACTACCGCAAATACTTTTGTATTTACTATGGACAGTCAAAACCTCTGCCCTTACCTACTAAATGCTAGCTCGTCCTATACACTTTCGCCTGCGGTAGACTACCTAATTCCCAAAACTCATCGACGTCTTTTTATTTTTATTTTTTTATTTTTATTTTCTTTATTAGGGAAAACTACAGCTATTTACAAGTAATAGGTCTTAAAAATATGATTACAACTAAGAAGAGCCAATTACAGTTTTCCACGAATTTACAGAAGCAAAGAACAAATTACAAATATTATACATATAGATAAATAGATAGAGCATCACAGTTATATAGATAGGTGCATAAATTACTAATGATTAGTTGTGTACAAATAAATAAAGGATTTAGGAGCACTTAGATTTACTTGGTTAGACTTAATTGGTCCCACGAGGTACACCTCATCACCACGGACAGTCGCACCTATTAGCCAAACGTCAGAACTGTATTTCTCATTCCCATCTCTCATTTGTCTGTAATATTTCTTTACGATATTGCTGCTTTTATTCTCTTCTTCTTCACCCTCAGCATACTGCATCCCACCCCTGAGCATATGCCTCCGTGAATCCCCACGTGGCCGGATCCCATAGTTTTCTGCTCTACTTCTTGATGTCGTCGGACCATCTGGCTGGTTGTCTACCTACGCTCCTTTAATCATTCTGTCCTTGTCCAACAGGTGGAGCGTTTCACCAAACATAACGAGACCCACAATGCTCCGCCAGCCTACCTGTGGTACATGTACACCAACGTCTTGCAGTTGTCACACGTCATCATAGCGCAATGCAACATGCTGCACGAGGTGGAAAAGAAATATAGGAGCCCAAAGATTGAGGACACGATTTGGGACGACTATCATTTACCGTGTAAGTATCATCATCAGCCCGTGTCAGTGCACTGCTGGCTGGCCTTGCGAAGGTCATCCCTCCATCTGGTTATCACGCGACAATTTTCAGCGGAAGTCCTTGCTAACGCGGTCTTAATGCCAAGAGAACCAGTTGGACGAACTGTCCAGATCAGTTAATAATAAACGTCAACGAGGACGCTGCGCTGAGCTGATAGGGCTACAGAGACGACCCGATATATATGCAGAGCGATATAGAGTATGGCTCACATCGCGAAGACTGCCCAAATTGGCCTATAGGGGGAGGACTAGTCAGAATAAGCACGGCGGATGACGAAGCTATAAATAAATAAATTAACCAATAATTTTTTCAGCAAAAGGCATCGACAACACCGATATCCTATCCAATATAACGCGTGCCAAGAAAGCCCTGGACGCGCACTATAAGAACCGGGAGAAGGAGCAGCGGCGCAAGCGCAAGCAGAGGAAGAAGAGGATCATGGACTCATTCATCAAAGGGTTCAAGGTGCCCAAGTACCACGGGAAACCGATTAAGAGGTATTTTCTAGATAATTGAGGGGTTCCTAGACAAGTCACAAAAGAAGAGATAGGTTCAGGCAGCGAGAGCATGAAGTGCGTTCCAGAAATAATAGGATAAAAGGTATTTTCTAGTTAAATGAGGAGGAGTTCGTAGCTAATGTGACGAAGGAGGAGATGGCGAGGCATAGGACAAGCGTAGGTAGCTGGAACAGGAACTATGTTCCAGAAAGAACCGGGGATTTAGGAGGTATTTTCCAGCCAATCGGGGGAGTTCCTAGCTCACTTCTTTTCTCTGATAGATGGAATGGATAAGAAACAAGTATATCCGCCAGAAGACAAAGGTGGTTGACATTGCTCATAGAATCAGTAAACTGAAGTGGCAGTGGGCTGGTCACATCTGTCGTAGAACCGATAACCGATGGGGTAGACGAGTTCTCGAATGGAGGCCACGAACGGGTAAACGTAGTGTGGCCCCCCCCCCCCCCCCCCCCCCCCCGATGGAGGGATGACCTTCGCAAGATGGCTGGCAGAGACTGGATGCAGAGGGCCAAGAGTAGGGTTGAGTGGCGCGCTTTGGTAGAGGCCTATGTCCAGCAGTGGACTAATACTGGCTGATAATGATGATGATGACGTTAAGAATCATATTTGGCAAGAAGCTATGTCTGATAGCATACAAGTAAAGGGAAAAATCCTAATACTGGCACCACGGTTTCTTTGTGATGCTGTCTGGTGGTATGGCTGGCAATATTTACAAATGCTTTTTGTTTGATTGTGTTTAATTATTTTTAGTAAATGGCCACTGACTTATGGATGGTCCATCGAAGATGGCTGGTGAAAGAAGTAACATTTTGTGCCTGCGACATGGATCGTCTGAATTTTGCGAATAAACATTGAAAGCATTGTTGCATTTTAATTTTTTTAAATTAAGTATGCTACCCTGGAGCCTTGCGGTATGCTGCGTGACGACGGCAAACGACCAGACGGGGCCACGCTCGTCCCCTGGTGTCTCGGCCGCGCCCTCGCCTGGGACGCCACCTGCGTGGACACCCTGGCCCCGACGCACGTCAGCAGCACGGCTCGCAAGGCCGGAGCCGCCGCAATTTTTGAAGCGGCGTAGGTAAATATTCCCAGCTCAGCGCGCACTACGAATTTGTCGCGCTGGCTGTGGAAACACTGGGCCCGTGGTCGTCGGACACAAACATGTTTGCAAAGAGTATGTCCAAAAGACTGGTCCTCGCTACATATCAGGGCTGGCACTACGCTCAACGGCTGAGTTTAGCCGTTCAGCGAGGTAATGCCGCCAGCATCCTGGGAACGCTGCCGCATGGGGGCGACGTAGGCGCTAGGCGATATGCTTATTATGTAAATATTTGTAAATAGGTTTTATTATTTGTATTATTTTAAGTTCTGATATTAAAAGTATGCTAAGTCGTGTTGAGGGAAAGTTGCAAGTTCCGATAATTTACTTATAATACTTTTATTATCTTATCCGAGCGACTTGTGGGCAACAATCGCCACCGAATGGACCCCAAACAACGCGAAAAGGCCACGTGGCCCCGCAAACGATGGCGAGACGAACTTGACGTTTTTATGAGAGAGTGGTCTGAGTTTGCGCAGAATAGAGATGAGTGGAAGGGTTGGGAGGCCTTTACCCAGCAATGAGACATTACAGGCTATTAAATAAATAATAATAACTTTTATTATCTATTGAATAAAACTAAATGACAATGCCAGATTCTGCCCCACCATCAACCGCAAGTTGTACAAGATAACGAATAAATGTAAAAATATCTCCGTTTTTTTATTAAAATTATAGGTTTAAAATAAAGTTTTGTACAAGTTGCGATTCGAAAAAAACCAGCCTAATTAAGAATTCAGAAAAATATAGTAAGAAATCGAAGCGAATTATTCATTGCTTTTGTTATTCTTCTATAGGAGTTGCGAGAGTAGTAGAAAATGATACTGATTATGATTATGCAATATGAAACCTGTAATAATTCCCCAACAAAATGATAGGTACAGCTTAAATGGTCACGTAGTTTTGTAGGTGGGGCAAAGCTCCATTGAAATGTGGCAATGTCTTTTAAGCCAGCGCCATCTGTCGAGCCTCGAGTTAAGTACTATTATTTATTAAGAAATTAGATGTCGACCGCTTTTCCCGATGTGCCAGCCCTATTCTGTTATCGTTATCAAGGAGGTGTCAAACAAAATATATACAGAGTGTGCCCTAATCATCAACCAGTGTCGTGGAACTTCGACCAATTCAAACATCCATGGATTTTGACATTACAACACCGAATTCATTGATACTTTGTTATTGTGGCAGAACTGCATCATTCAATTGGTCTAAGACAAAAGTGCACAGGAGAGTTTTTAAGGCTGAGATTATCTCAAAAACTACTTGACCTATTACAAGAACTCTTTCACTGCTACTTGGATAAAAGTTAAAACTTATTAAATTCGGTCGAGTAGTTTTTGACAAAATCTAAACCTTATTGAGATGAGAAATATTCAGAGGGGACCCTCTGTATATTTTTATTACTTCGTGTCAACAGCAGATCACGGCCAACAGCAGATCAATGGTAACACTTGCAGTACGATTTTAACTCTTAAGATGCAGATAATAAGAACGGTTCAAAGTAAAAGTGTTAGGTACACTACACCTAACTGATGTGCTTTGCTACATTGTCTATCTGGAATTCAAACTAGGGCCTTTGTAACGAACGTTCTACCGTTAGAAATGCAACCTAGAAAGTCCACACCTACTATGAACACTTATAGCAGGATTACTTCAATAATACTTTGTTATTTCGTACCATGACGACTTTAAAGTAAACTTATTAAGAACGTCATGGTACGAAATAATAAAGTATTATTGAAGTAATCCTGCTATAAGAGTTCATGGTAAGGGAGTTGATCAACTTAACGCTATCATGATCGTCTTCAATCTATTTTTATATCCTCACTGCTTCCATCGAGGGAGCTCGGGCCATAATACACCACGCGGAGCCACTGAGGATTGGTGGATTACACGAGATATTTACGAAGAGTTTGGAGGAGGTGTCAGGATTGCCGCAGATGGAATGTAACGGAGACAAGAGTTACTTATTCAAAACATATCAAAAAAAATGGTTGCCTGTAAAGTCGGTATACGGGCGAAAGTTTTACGTGACAACGACGAAGGGAAAGTGAAAGGGACGCGTGCCTCTCACTCGCTCTCATTGTGAGCGCATAACGTGAGCGGAGCGTAACGCAGTTTCTTGAAGTGTCACCCGGCAAACCAATTTATAAGACGTCACGTCAAAATATCGACTACCGCGTTCTCCAGAGCCAATTTCTGTGGTTATAATTTAAAAAAAAAAAAAAAAATTATTTGCAGTAGCCAACATAAAAATTTACAAAACATTACATTTATATAGCTTAGAAGGCTATGGTGATGAGCACACAGAATGAATCGCTGAACTCTCAAACTAGGTTAAAAACCTGTAACTTGGGAGTCAGTGATCCGGCCGTACGCGCATTCCAAAAAGCAGCAATGATACTTAATTGCATGCAATGATACTTAATAAGTTCAGCTGTATCTTAAAAGTCGAACATGCTGTATTAATCGTCAACTGTCGTCATCAGCCGCCATTTGTATTACGTAGTTTATTATCAGTCCATATTCGCTCGCCACACTAGAAACCCGCGCTTTGCATATAACCCGACCGATTCAAAAACACATTGACTAAACGACTTTTCCGTACTTCTCCACTGCTTTTTAAAAAGGTAGGATTATCGCGAGTGTTTACTTTTTAATTCAAAAAAGTTCCATTTGACATTTTATATTTAAAAAACTGTGTTATTTTCAGTGTTGTGGATAACAAGTGTTTTATTTGGATTGTTCGCTATCTTGTAAGTATTTATTGAGTGTTAAAATTAAATATGATGTAATAGTTTGTTTACATTATTTTGTAACGGAATTTGGTACTATAAAGAACCTTTGTTTGCTTTTTTATTTTCTAAGGCGCGAAAAAGTTTGCAATGCATTTAGCATTGAAAAAAAAACATTTAAGAATACAACTCTAGTATTAAAGCTATTTTTGTTGAAAACATACTAATTATAGTCTTTACGACGTAGGAAATAAAGTCGACCACGTTTTTATTTACAAGCAAAAGTTATTTTCGTAATTCATATCATACAGCCATGAACTTGTTTAGTGTAACCTGTTGATTTTGACAGATGATTCGTTGTCTCTTTCACACTTTAGAGTTTCTACATACGTGTGAGCAGTGAGAGATACTTTCTAACAATTAGCAGGTGTCTTGTTTATTTGGTAGTGATTTGGTGGTATCTTACGAAATGATAAATACAAAATAAAAAGGTCACATGAAAGCAAAATATGCAATAATCTATTACGATTATATGTATACAGGGTGTATAAACATTTGTTGATATCAATGACTTTTGTTGGGGTTTTTCAACATAGATAATTATTGATGTTCTTAGAACGGCGAAGGAAAATGTCGTGAAGAAATATAAATCCTATGCGCACACGGATTGTTTTACTAGGTACTTGTTTTTTTAAATAATATAGTCTGGAATACTAGGGCTCTTAGCCATAAATTTGACTTAAAGTTAGGCGGTGGTTTAGGGCACGATGTAAGAATTTTCGGCTTAGTCGCAAACTCGCCCACAAAATATCTGGTCCGCGGGCGAGTTTCCCTTTTGTAAATTTTCACGTAGTAAACTGGCCCACATGCTTTAATGATACTGGGCGAGTTGCTTACGGGCGAAAATTACAATAGTAATGTCGCCCAAATTTCACTGGATTTCGCCATACAAAATCGGTGGTTTAAATCAACTGTCAAAATAAGCCATTAGCCATACCTAGATAGGACCTACTTAGTTTAAATAAGCTCACTTCTATTAAACAAAGTGGATCTTGAATCGTAAAGAATCGTCGACTACCGTAAATAAAATAAACTACGATTAAATTAACACGTTTACTATGAGTTTATTTATATGAAAACCTGTTAAAACTTACTTCCATTAATCGTGTTGCCATCCTTTTCACACTTCGTTAAAAAAGGTTAAGATAGAAAGGGACGGTGGCGTAACTTTAATTCACGTTTATGAATACGCGCCCAAGTGTAACACTTTGGTCTCTGAACCGTTCTTATTATCTGCGCCGTAAGAGTTGAAATCGTACTGCAACTGTTACCATTGATCTGCTGTGGTCCATACCTACTTAAATTAACATTAATGAACAAAATGATTCACTCGGGAAAACCTCACGCGTGTGTATAGGAAGGATTAAGCTTAAGGATGCTCTTGCTCGTAGTTTAGTACATAAGTTCTTCCAAGGAAGACTCAGGCCTGTATTAATAGTCTGAGCTCAAATCCCTCAAGAGCTGATACACTCTCAAGACGTGACCACCATCTCAAGTATGTCATTTATTAATAAACCAATCTTGAGGGCGTATCACGTGATGTCTTTCTCAAGTCGCGGTTCGCCTGCAATCAGCAAATACGTTCTCAAGTATGAGTTTGACAGTACTCTTGAGAACTGAGATTTGTTTATTAATACAACGTTACTCACGTGATACCCGATTCCTAAACGCGCACCTAAGTTACGTTTATTAATAGGAACGCCATCTTGAGGTCGTTCTCAAGATTGACTTTTGAGCTGAGAGTTATTTATTATTTATTTATTTACGGGCCTCAGGCTGACCTGACCGGGATCGAACCGGGGACTAGTGGTTGGGTAAGATCACAGACCACTTACCCCATAGACCTGTAACAGGAGGGCGTCCGTGTCTGCCCGCACATGAGCGCAAAATTGCTTCGCGACACGCGTAACCTAGAGATATTATCGACATGGACGCATCTCTTTAATACGATTCTCGACTTTCTGCATCTAGTCTCTGCCGCCACCTTGCGAAGGCCATCCCTCCATCTGGTCGGGGGCGACCCACGCTACGTTTACCCGTTCGTGGCCTCCATTCGAGAACTCGTCTACCCCATCGGTTATCGGTTCTACGACAGATGTGACCAGCACACTGACACTTCAGTTTGCTGATTCTATGAGCAATATCAACCACTTTTGTTATCTGGCGGTTATAATTGCACCATGTAGCCAAACTTCTGGACTGATTCTCACTAAATGATAAATGGCGAAAAAATTTCATCACGACCGGGATACGAACCCGGGACCTCGCCATTCCGTGGCACGCTCTATTCCAACAGAGCCATCGTGATTCGTATCCAGATCGTGAATTTTGTCTCCATATTCTCGTCTGAGGGACGGTAGAGAGAGAGAGAGGGTTAAAAAATAATCTCCATTTATCATTTAGATTTTCGTTTCGCATAGCGCATATGCAAGAAAATATCAAAACATATGATTCTCACTAGTTATCTCCTCACTTCGGACGAAATTAAGGAATCTATGAAACAAAAGCCTAGACGTTAAAAAATAATATTGCCATCAAATGCTAATCACAAATCAATAAGTATGACACGTGGCCTTGTCATCCAATCTATTTATTATGTATCGACCAACGGCTACTAAACCCACAGAGTGCTTATGAAAATGTCACTTGCTCACCCATCCGTATTCAGACAACGCCCAACGTTGCTTAACTTCTAGATTAACGAGTGTTGATACCGTAACGTCCTCTTTTTGTTATCGGCAGCAAACCAGTCCGCTTCTGGGCGTAGGGTCTGTTCCAAGCAGGGCCGTCTTAGGCCATTCCGGGGGGCCCTTGGGCACACAAGAATATAGGGCCCTGTTGGAAAATAAAAGTAAATGACAATTTTTGTTTTTAATTTTCACTGTTTATAAGAAAAATGAGCGGGTCTTACCATGAAGTCTTATATCAGGATTACTTCAATAGTACTCTGTTATTTCATACCATGACGACCTTAAAGTAAGCTTAATAAAGACATCATGGTACGAAATAACAAAGTATTATTGAAGTAATCCTGTTATAAGAGTTCATGGTAAGGGCCTTGTGGTGTCCGATTAATATTTTGATGTTGGCGGTAATTCTTAGTGCAGCACAAATAGAAATGGTTCGAAATACAAAATAAATTGTAATATCGGTCTTTCGGGGCCCCCGTGAGGCCTTTTATGCTAAATACGGTACTAGTTCCAAGGCTCGAAATTAGCAATTCGGCTCTTTGCATTGAGTTCCTACCAGCCACCTTGAGATCATCCCTCAATCTGATCTGAGAGCATCCCACGCTACGTTTACGCGTTCGTGGCCTCAATACTCAATATATTTATTGCATTCCATAAGTTATAATACAGATGTTCACATACTTAACAATAAAATGTTACAATGTTCTTTATGGACCTTGTTTAGGCACAGCAATGCAAGAGAGAGACGACATTTTTTGTTCAAATATAATGTAATTAATTTGTAGTAACTAGGAAGTAGTAGGTAGCGGTTGTTTATTATTTTTTCTCATTTAGAAATTCATTTACTGCCTCCATTCGAGATATCGGTTATCGGTTTTACGACAGATGTGACCAGCTCAATGACACTTCGTTTGTTGATCAAATGCAAAAGTAGAGTTTATACAGGGGGCCTCAATAAGGTTGAGATTTTCTCAAGAACTACTGGACCGATTGTAATTTTTTTTTATTACCAGTAGATAGTATTGAATTAATTCGACAAAATGAAACTGGGGAAACTCCTGATAAATATTAAATTGGGAAGGTTTTTTAGTAAATCAAAACTGCAAAAAAAACAACTAAGTACGTCACTAAGTCACACATTTGACCTAGAAATGATCATTAGGTCAATTTCCTGTCAAATAAATCGTTACAAATTTTTTTTTACATTAAAATGTAAAAAATCCAAAGCACATGCACCTCAAATTAATATTTTTTTTGATAAGTAATTGAAATATTTATTTTTATTTTTCCCCATATTGTTTAATTTACTTGAACGCTGTGCAGAATTAATGTATGTCACAAGATAAGTCAATAATGTTTGAGAAATCTCAACCTTAATAACTCTCCCAAGTTCCATACAACTTTCTCTGTGTTAAGGCGCTACCTGTCTGTCAATCTCAAGAGTAAGACAGAAGATGTCCCGCAGCGGCGGACTGAAGAGCACGGCACAGTGACTCCATATTCGTATTTTTATGAATTTTGGCAGGGAAATAAAAATACGCCAACAAAAATCAAATTTTTATTTAAACAAGCTCTAGTATTTATAGTACCATACATTTTTATATATATTTTGTAAGAATAACTATTTCAATTTAGACATAATTTTCATTTTAAAAGACATGGAAAGTTAGTAATTATTTTCTATCGAGCGAAGTTTGTCCAATCGTGTATCGGTATTCATCAGTCCCTAAATAGACATCCCTAGACTGTATGTATTTTTTCCAGACGTTTAATTTTAGTAGTTAGTGCCGTAGCCTTCATAGAAATCTCCATGAATCCTCCATGTGGCCCGATCCCAAGGCTGTCTGGTCCACACCGAGCCAGCAACCCTCTTGATGTCGTCGGCCCATCTGGCCGGTGGTCTGCCCACGCTTCTTCTACCCGTCCGGGGTCTCCACAGAATGCACTTACCTACTCCATCGACCATCGTTTCGGCGGCAGAGATGCACATACCCAGCCTTAAACCTACGTACGGTCCAATATTACGCAACACGATTTTTTGCAAGTTACAGTTTCCAAGAAGGTACAAAGTTCACTGCGAGTTGAATATTTAACTGGTTTTTAACGTCATCACATCAAAGTTCTATTTACATTTATTAACTCGTGTTTTCCTTATTCTACACACCTTAGGTAGGTCCGTTCGTTAACTCATCAACTTATTTATTTTGACTGTTTCGACGGTGGAACACAGAGAAAGGTGTGTGAAATTGTTGATCGTATTTATTATAGTTGCAATAAGGACCTTGCTTAATTTTTATTTTAAAGTCTACATTGGTTATTTTGTGTTTAATATTACGTTAAATTAATCAGAAAATGTCCGCTAATTATGGTATGCGACAGTATGGTGTATTTATTGAATAATTTGAGCAAGATCTGAAGTTTCAAGCTTTTATCAAGAGTCCCGCTACAAGCTCGGGAGTAAACGTGACTGTCGAGCTGCTTCGTCCAGAGTGACGACGCTACGGCGGCTCCTCTGGATGAAGATAGAAGGCTATTATATATTACTTGATAGGTACATAATGATTTGATTACTCACAAGAAATCGGTTCCCTATTTTTGTGCATAAATTTTTATGTCATAATATAACATGGCATACTTTAAATTGTCCTAGTAATAACTACGCATAATAGTCATTAGGCATAACTTTATAGGCATAATATTATTAAGCATAACTACAAACAGCATAAAGATTGTTAAGAATAATATTATAAAGCCTAAATAAACTTTGTCATAATGATATTGAGACATAATTGTAATAATCATATTAATTACTCGCCGAAAAATATACTCCTGAAGTTAAAAAAAAAAAAATTAAACCAAGGGCCACCCCCGCCGCACCGTAACCAACTATTACACTATAATACCTACTTTTTGATTGTAGGTATATAAAATAAACATGTTGGCGGCTTACGGGTGGCCCAAGGGCCACCCCCGCCGCACCGTAACCTACTATGTAATAGTAGGTTACGGTGCGGCTATGGTACCTAACTTATATCTGATATACCTACCTAATACCTAATATATATAATATATAATGCCCAAGGGCCACCCCCGCCGCACCGTAACCTACTATGTAATAGTACTACTATGTAATAGTAGGTTACGGTGCGGCTATGGTACCTAACTTATATCTGATATACCTACCTAATACCTACTTTTTGATTGTATATAAAATAATCATGTTGGCGGCTTACGGGTGGCCCAAGGGCCACCCCCGCCGCACCGTAACCTACTATTACCTAATACACCATACATACAACACCAATACCAACAAAAAAGAAGAAATACACAAACAAACATTATTTATGTATAATATCTATTAGACGAATAAACAATATGCCATAAAACAATATGGAAATCAAAATTAGGGCCAAAACGATTAGCCCAAACAAGAATTATGCTTAGTTAGATTGTATGCCCAAAAACAATTATGACAAAATATGATTATGACAAAAAACATTATGCCTAACTCATTATGCTAAATTAAAATAGGACAAAAACATTATGCGAAAAAAAGGGGTCCCCAAGAAATCAAGTGAATCACCAAAGACAAGAATCACACAATTTTGCTAACTAATTTGGTACTTATATCAATTTTTTTATCTCAACTTAGTAGCCTTGACGATGTAGAATGATGTAACATTGTAACTTTACTAACCGACTGTCGAAAGAGAGGGTATCGTATTTCGAGTGTATACCGCAGCCCAAATCAAGTGTCTTAATTCTGCAAACAAATATGATCGTCTAATTTACCTGTTGTGATGTAACACTGAAGGAACTGATTGGCTGAACCTGTTCATCATTGTGATAATAAAGTGATCCGATCTAATAATGTGAAAATAACCATGCAAAAAGTATAGTACGTGTCCAACACGGCTATCACTAAGTAAAAACATTTGTTATTTTCAATAAAATTAAGTAAAAATATTTGTTAGTTTCAATAAAGTGAAGTATAAATGTTTTTCGTTTTTTTTTCCATTAGCAATATGAAAGGATGATTATTTTTGTTAGCGAGAGGTTAAGAAGTGGTCAGCACCGGAGGGATCTATGCATAAACTAAACAAGTTAGGAAGATGATAAATAGGAAATGGACAAATGAGGAATGGACCCTTTAGGAAGTGGACGAATTAGGATTTGAAAGATGACTATTTATGAAAAGGACGTTATAGGAGTGGACGAAATAGGAAGTGGTCAAGTTTGGAAATGGACAAGTCAGGAAGTGGACCAAACCGCCCTGAAGGGACAGAGGCTACATATTTGTGCCGTTTGGGGTAGAGACGCTGGGTCCGTGGGGGTCGGGAGCGATGGAAATTTTGAAAGACCTGTCGGCGCGGCTCGTGGAGTCCACGCGTGACCAAAATGCTGGCCTGTATTTCGCCCAAAGGATCAGCCTAGCGATCCAGAGGGGAAATGCCGCCAGCATTTTGGGCACGTTGCCGGACAGCGGGGATCGGTTGAACTATCTGTAAAGCTAATCCATTCAGATAGTTCAACCGACCTATTGTATATATAGTTTTAGTTAGGTCAGGCCTGGTGCACTCCGCGCTTTAGGTATAAATCTACAGGTACATCGGGCGGGCGGCCTTGGGCCGCGCCGGCGCGGCTATTCAGTGGGCTGCTGCGCGCCAGATTGATTGCACGTAGCCCGCTATTTTGCGCCCGCGCTGCGACGTATTTAGCCGTCTTTCATTGTATCGGAAGAAAAAAATCGTGACAAGAATTTGGTCTAAATTATTAAAATATTCTTTCATACAATTTAGTACCTTCCATAATAATTTATTTTATTTAGGGTGGATTCGACCAAACTTCAATTTATACTGGAATAACTATCCCAGGGTTATTTTTATTCCCCGATTTTATTCTCCATTAACTTACGAGTAGTTTTACCATGCAATCTAGAGAATAGTTGCAGATAATTGAATGAAATTGAATGAATAATGAACGAATAATTAGATTAGATTTATATAATAAATCGCAAGGCTAGTTCTTGCATCTTAAATATGTAAATATGGGTTTCGGCTCCCGGACTAGATTGTACCTAGCTAAAACCTAAAAGAGTTATGTTTAGTATTGTAGACACCCATTAAAGTGTAAGAAGATAGCATGCCTATGGTCTTTTGTGATCTAATACCGTAGGTATATTTGAAATATCAGTTTGTTTACAAAAGTAGAATAATAGAGTGGTATAATAATATATGTTCATTAAATATTCAGATTATTTATCTTTCACAAGCCGGCAGCCCTAATCGTGTCAGAAGAGTAAAGAGCTACCCGATAGAAAGAGACGCACGTTGTAGGTGAATATAATTGTAGGCACTTCGCGCTGCGCGAGCTGAATTGTACTTTATTGCGTCGCTGCGAGACTCGCGATTTATTTTAACGGTTTTTAGGAGAGACTCTTCTGTACTTGTACTATTATATATTCTGTGGTTAGGTTTATATTTTCTAGGTTAATATTATAATAGTTATTTTTTATTGTTTTCGAAATAAATGTTTTACTATGCAAAAATCACAAAACAGCTTAAAATGTTGTAGGGTACCTACGGTAGTTTTTGTTTGCAAAATAAGACACTTGATTTGGGCTTTGGTTTAGACTTCCTCAATACTAAACTGGATTTGGTGGTCTTAGAATAAAGTAAACATTAACTGAATCGTATTTAGCCCTTTACATGTAGGTACTAAAGTTTATCTAAAACCTCGCAGCCTACATAGCAAACATTTGCTATACATACTTACTTATCAAGTTATCACGACAGATAAATTTAAAACGATTGTGTAATCTTATCATTGCTATTGTTAGCGACGCATTTTATGGCTTAAATAATCTAAATAATTACTTAGAAATGTCTTCCGCGATGGATACAGAAGGCGCGATCCTGTTAGTTTCCTCAACAAAAATGGGAGTGAAGAGCACGGCACAGTGACTCCATATTTGTATTCTTATGAACTTTGGCAGAGAAATAAAAATACGCCAACAAAAATCAGATTTTTTAAAACAAGCTCTCGTATTTATAGTACCTTTACATTTTGATATATATTTTGTATGAATAACTATTTCGGTTTAGACATAATTTTCATTTTAAAAGACATGGAAAGGGTTATGTTTGCGATTTTTTTCTATCGAGCGAAGTTTGTCCAATCGTGTATCGGTATTTATCAGTTCCTAAATAGACACTCCAAGATTGTTATATATTTTTTTCAGACGTCTAGTTTTAGTAGTTAGTGCCGTAGCCTTGATAGAAAAACTGTAAATCCGCGCATACGAAGCCTTAAGGGCTAACGCATACAAAACTATGTTGTCATAATCTCACTCAGAACACGTCGGTTGTTAACTTTTTTAAACCAGATAGGTACATTAATTGCGGAGTTCTACTGTCGTGACTTGAATATCAGCACATTTATCATTCAATTCAACCTTAAATACATTACTTTTCTTAGTCATTACACTCTTGGCAGAGTGGTCGTGGTCGTCACGTCACCCGCCTCACAACACGTCGCCACTCGTCTCTGACGGCTCCTGGTGCAGACGTGCAAGGGATCAGCCACGGCTGCCCTGATCTGGTTTGTTTATCGCGTTGGCGACCTGCCGCACGGTCTGGTACCGCCAACCTTGCTCTGAACCACCACCAGCCGAGACACATGCCTAAAGCAAGTCAGAATGCGAGCATTCTCAGCGAGAAACTCATTACTAGGAGTAGTTGAAGTAGTAAAATTATTCGAGTCTTATCGGAGGATAATACTGGAATAATTTTACTTCTTAATTCTTTTTAATACGTGTGCCGCATGCAGCCGGACCGATGGGCCCGAGCTGTCACAGAATGGGTGCTATCGGACGGTCGCCGGCGTCGGGGCAGACCTCGGCGTAGGGGGAGAGAGGATGTCGTTAGATACAGGGATGGGTGGCTGGAAGAGGCTCAGGACAGGGATGGATGGAAGAGGAGGGGGGAGACCTTTGCCCAGCAGTGGGACAATATATAGGTTTACAAAAAAATATGTTTTTTGACATTTAGTAATACTTACGTCTATTTATTTGCAGACCTCTCTCGCTCCACCCCGCAATCAACACCAGCTGAGACCTTGGAGACGCCAAGATGTTAGAGGACGTGATGCCCATGATGAGGAGCCTAAGTCCTGACCCTGAGGACATAGCTGCCGTCAACAAGAAGTATTCGCAGGTATGTACCTTTTGAAACGTTATGGCTCGACCACCGCGCGTTTGATATCGTTTTTAGCATTATAATTTATTAGGGATTTCGAGTACTTAATAAGCAAGTTTTGGTAGGGCTGCGTTATTAACAGCAAATAATTATCGTCTCTCTCTTATACATATTGCTGTGCTTAAACAAGGTTCATAAAGAACAGTGTAGCATTTTAATGTTTATTACCTATATGAACATCTGTATTCATAGGCGTACCCAGGTTCTGGCCCAGGGGGGGATCAGATTTTTTTTGCAAACAAATGGCATAAAATTCGTTTTCGTAAATTTTATCGATAAAAGTACTAGTTATGAATTTATGATACTTAGTAGGGAAGCCAACATTACCCAGGTAGGTACGGCCATCAAAATTTTAAAAAAGAAACATTCAATATTTAAAAACCTAAACTAAATTATTTTTAAATTTTGAGTTATAGGAAGAGTACCCAAGACACTGGCAGCGTTACCTCCTAATCTTCGATGGAATGCAATATAATTATATTTAATTTGTATTTATTTGTAAATATTATTTCCTAAATTGATTAAATGAGTTTATTTTCTTACAATAGTATATAAAATAATAATAATAATAGTAATAAATAAATTTAAAAAACTTAATCGAATAAGCCCCCTCTGATCGAATGGCTATGGACAGCCTTTGCATCAGGAATGATGATATTGAGTATTGAATGATAACGTTTTTGGTTACAAAAACTCAAAAAGAAGGCCTATTAACCTACACGTCCTGTCATGCTGGTGAGAAGACTAAGAATATTTTATCCTAACGTTAATATAGGAAATAGGGATTTAATGAGACTTCACAACTTTAGCAACAATTGATTAGGGAATTCGAATTTCATTGGCTGCTTGAGTGGTGCTTTTGTAGGTCATTAGTTCTAGGATAAGATTAGGCTATCTTAGGGAACTCGATAAAAAACAGAACCAGTGTTTCTATCAGCAGAAGCCAATGGGTCATGTCCTATTGTCAGTCTGTCTTGTTTTCCTCGTAGATAAACAAATGCAAAATCATTGTGGGGTCAAATAATTAATCGATTTACATACCTACATATGAAGGGCTCAGGAGAAAAACAGTCCTCTAAAGGTGCTCCCTCACCGGGAGCATTCGCGTGTAATGTAACGTTACAGATTCGAACATTACATCAGTGAGGGAGAAAAACAGCGTCAGTCAGGGAGGCAGTATTGTAATGTAATGCTCAAAGTCGAGTCTGCAACGTTACATTACACGCGAATGCTTCCGGTGAGGGAGCACCTTTATGCTTAAATTGAGATAAGTATTACTAATTAAAAGTTCAGATCATCATAAAAAGGTATCATTTAAAGTTTTTATTTTATATTCATTTTTTTATATATACTATATAATATTTGGTACATGTTTAATTGAAATTCATTTTGCGTTGTTATGTAATTGGCATTATATATTTTTATACATGTATTTTTTTCAAATGTAACATGCTGTATAACAACCTGTAAATAAATAAATAAATAAATAAAAAAAAAAAAAAAAAGTCAAATAAATAAGTAATATTTATTTGACTATAAATAATTTCAATTTGACACATTGACGCTATACATTGCTGCTATGTTTTTGCAAGTTATAACAAACGACAACGAAACGCAGCAATGTATATCGTTCAAGTGTCAAAATGAAAACTATAACGAAAACGATTGAAGTCGCGGGCACCCCCCTGAGCCACACTTTTTACTTTTGACAGTTTTTATTATTTGCGTCGTACGTCGGACTTGAAATCGTACTGCAAGTGTTACCATTGATCTGCTGTCGACTGTACCTATGTATGGTAGTAGTAGTTTTTTTTTCTTCAAATTAAAAGTCTTTCTTTATTGCAAGTAAGCACGTTGTGTACATTTTTGCACGTCAACATATTTTTGAATTTACATTTACACCAACTAATAATAATATGTTCTCTTTTAGTCTCGTACCGGAGACATCCCATCACAATATGTGGTCTTCCTTGCTCCCGCAATCTTCGCAGTTAGGAGATTCAACTTTGCAAGGGCCTTCATAGAGCCAACTAGCACCGCCAATCTTAAAAAAATAATATCTTCCAATATAATCAATTTTATTAATAAACCTATTTACGAAATGTTTATTAGGATGAATACTATTTTTTAAATGCTTATTTATAACGTGATTCAATGTCGGTAAGTTGTAGTTCGCATAATTGCGAAAAACGGCCGTTTTTGGCACATTTGTGAACTACAACTTAGCTTGTCGCAATTATGCCATGTATTGTATATTGAAAAATAGTATTTATCGTAATAAACATTTTGTAAATAGCTTTTTTAATAAAATTTATTCTATTGGAAGATATTATTTTTTTAAGATTGGCGGCGCTAGTTGGCTCTATGAAGGCTCTTGAATGCAAAAGATTTCGATGGAATATGACCACCGCGCTATGTGCCGTAATTATTTACGGACTGACGAGTTAATAACACGAATTAATTGAAGTGACTTTAATTTTTCGTTGTTTCCAAGTTTAACTAAACAGTTTTGTGTTAGCCCAAACTGTCTGTGATTTTTGACTGACGTAAAGAAATGAGAGCTCAGTGGCTTAGTCGGGTCAATGGACTTGTGATACGCAGGTCCCGGGTTCGTTTCCCAGCCGCCATGTACCAATTAGTTATCCACGGTTTTTTCGATGTACTTATGTACATTTATCGAGTGGTCTCAAAAACGGTGAAGGAAAACATCGTGATGAAACCGGCATGCTGGATCATGGCCCCAGCTCCGTCGATGTAAGGGAAGGTCTGTGCCCGACGTAGAGAGAGTATGACTTAGAGTAGGCTTCTCTCTCTACGGTGCCCGAGCAGTGGGGACATATAAATAGACTGATGATGATGATGTGACAATGACAGCAAACCCATTCCTATTTCTATAATCCATTGCTCAATGGATGTGACTAGAATTTTTATGTTAGTATTGAAAGCCAGCAATTGAGTATACCTAGTCTTGCTGTTGGCTTGCTGTCATCATTGTCTGTTACATAAGAGGGGGGATTCAACTAGCTACGGAGAGCGTAGCCTTCCGTCTACTGCGCATATCTACATAATGTATCAAAATTATTGTTTTATGATATGTAAATTATTCTACTTTATCTATGTTTACTCGGATTTTGTGATAGCTTTGATAACCTTATCTATTTGCGAAGTTTTTCGAGACATCTCACGTAATACACCTACTTATATTTGCTTACGGCGTAATTAGGAACTAACTATTATTCGTTACATTAAAACTGTTTTGGAGTAGACAGTGGCGCCGCCATCATACGCAAATGATATGTAAGCTTGATTCTTCGTAAATTATAGATTTATTTACGGATATGACTTATTACGTTCAGCCTTGAGTGGGGGCTTCAATTGTACATCAAACAATTTGTCTCCACCTATTTAAGTGCTGGTCAATTATTAATTTATTACATAACTTTTAGTACTAATAGCGCCATCTATAGTGTACGTTAAGTACTTCTCAACAAAGTATTTTGTCATCAAAGTTCAGCTATTCGATAACAGAGGGCGCTGTTAGTAATGAAAACAATGATTTGACATTTGGTATCTCTGTCTCGCTTTTCCGTATAGCGACATCCCTGCCTAATTGTCAGCATGACGTGTTCGTTTCGAGTTTCGACTTCGATCGAACGGAAGTCAGTCGCGAAACGAGTTTGATATAGTATGTTCTGTTATGAGTAATTTGAAATAACAAAAACTTTGTTAATTATTGTGAAATAGTGGTTATTGGTGGAATAAACTGATTAAGGACTGTGTATTAAACGTTAGTAGTGCATTACCGGCAGGATCTCGCTCGGATTTCAGTGTTTTATAGTGTGTGAAATCGATGTAACCAAAAAAACAGTGAACCTTGCTGTTTTCCATCGCTTTTACTTCTTATTTTGTTGGATATCTTCCGTTATTGAAGGTAACGGAGCGAAACGTTGCCTGAATACTGCAGCAGTCTTATTCTAAACACTTTAGTGAAATAAATAATAACCTAACAAGTTTTGCTACGTTTAAATACCTATTCAAGGAACAACCCAAATCCCTTTGCTATTTCGATATATAAAAAAATCTAAATTAGGTTCTTTTTTGGGAACGTTTTGGTTGAAACGAAAAAAACCTAGATAATTTATCAAACAATGGTACAATAGGCTTTTTATCTTATCAATGATTCTTATCAGACTCTTGTACAACCAACAGGATATCAAGTTTAACCAGTAACCGCGCAGGTGTTCTATGTGATGGTAATACGGTCTAGATTGCAATGGTTGCTGTGCTATTGTTGACAAGGCCTATTGATCAAGTCTGCCTAAGTTGCTAATAACTAGGTTTGTCTAAGTTACTTTTTGATTTTATATAGGTTAATCATTTATTACGGTAATATGTACCTAGCTATAAATAGGTGCAACTTTATATTTAAATTATTACAAGATAAAGTTATGGTTTAGTAAAGTTAAGATAAGGATTTTCCCAAAAACAAATTGTGTGAATTCTTTCATAATCAGAAACATTTCTCTTCATTGAAAGTAAATATATTGTGTATTATTATGTTCACAATTAGATGTATACACATAGTACACACTCGAAATCTTCAATCTATGTAAGATTTTTTACAACCGGCGAAGTAGGTAGTTTTTGAGAATTCCATCTTTCTTGATGTGGGCTATTTTATACGCTTGACCACATGAATGGTAGTCACTGTGCGTGAAGGTGCTACAGCACTATTTAAGCCAGCCCAGCTCCCTCCAGAACCTCGGAAGCCTGCGGATGCTGCCCACGGTCTGAGGAAGGGACCCTGGGTTGTTCAGGATCTTGGCTTGCTGATGTGCCAGCTCTCAGATAACAGCATCTCATTTCATCCTGACTTAATCTTCTATCTACTACTGAAGCATTCACATTCATAAGTCTTTATTAAAACATTTACAAAACATATTTTTACGACACTGTCAGTAAAATACCACAGTAAGTAAGTTTTAAAGTTGCTTACTTATGTCTTCTTCTTCTTCTTCAGCATATAGCAGCCCACTCCTGGGCATATGCCTCTCCATGAATCCTCCATGTGGCCCGATCCCAAGGCTTACTTATGTATTAGTTCATAATTGGGGCGCTAACGGGACATCAAGCAACGAACGACCTGTTGCACAGGATGGGATTAGCTGAATCTCCAACCTGCAGAGCCTGTGGTGACAAAACGGAGTCCATGAAACACCTACTGTGTGAATGTGATTCACTGGCTAGAAAGCGAATGAGTCTCCTGGGGTCTGCCTATCCGGAACCAGAAGACTACAGGCTTCCCATGAGCTGCATAGCGGACCTGTTGAGTTATATCTTTAGGGAGGAGGAAGGAGCATAAAGGAAAGGGGAGAGCACAAAAGATCCCAATGGGTCGAAGTGCCGCCACATTGGCACCCAATCAGGATAAGATATGTATTAGTTCAAAGTAACATAGTATAAATTAACTGAAGCATTGTGTCATTGCACTGCACTGTCCCACCTCATATGTACTCACACTGGCTCCCTTACCCCTCGCACCAATGATCTTTTGACCACAGAAATAGTTGAGAGAGTGGTACTTACCTACTTGTATAATAGAACACACAAGATACAGTGAGAGTGAGCTATTTTTAAATAGTTGCACTGCTGTTGCATTGGCGTGCCATGCATAGCTAGAAAAGCTATAAATATTACCCATGTCTACTGAACTTATGTTTAAGGTGCTATATATGCTTGTCAAAAGCAAGAGTGGGACAGAAGATGCCTTGCAGCGGCAGAGTGAAGAGCACGGCACAGTGCCTTGGTATTCGTATTTTTATGAGTTTTGGCAGGGAAATAAAATAAATATACGCCAACAAAAATCAGTCAGTAGAAATTTTTATATATATTTTGTATGAATAACTATTTCAGTTTAGACATAATTTTCATTTTAAAAGACATGGAGGGGGTATGTCTCCGATTTTTTTTTATCGAGCAAAGTTTGTCCAATTGTGTATCGGTAAAATACCTGTTCTAAACAGATACCCCAAGAATGCTATATCATTTTTTCAGATGTTTAATTTTAGTAGTTAGTGCCTGAATCGAAAAAATTAATATCCGCGCTCACGCTGCCTTAACTTGAGCACTCTTTTTAACTGATGTGCTGCTGAAAGATTTTTGCCAATTTTCTCAGCATTGGCACGTTTTCCTTGCAAAGTGGTGTAAGTAAAAGTAAATTCAAAGACCTCTTTTCCTTTTTTTTTTGGCTTTGGCCATAGGGCCATCAGCCAAAAAGAATTTCACAAAATATGGACAAGAAAATAAAATTACACTAAAGACTAAAATTTAACTAAATCTACTTAACTAAAATATAACCTAAAGAAATAAATTTATAATAAATCAAAGGTATTTAGAGTGACTAAAAAACCATAAACATTATAAACAGTTATAAAGTTGAACAAATAAAATTACAACAATATGACGAAAAACAAACAGCTTATTCTCTAGTAAAACTTAGAAGAAGAAAAAGGGAGAACTAATGAATAGAGAGAAAACTGATTAACACTTTTACTTACCTAGCCCCATAGATTAACTCGAAATTCAAATATAAGTAGAGCCAACATTACAACACCAAAGTTCATATTCATATTTTTGTACTCTAGTCTATATTCAAATGTAACTCAATTTCTTCGTTGCTTTTTTTCTTAAATAGAACGTCCTTGCCCAAGGCGAATGGTCAGCTGTGTCGATGAACCACGCTGGCTGTTTGATGTAACAACTAAAATTAGCGCCGTTTTCTCTGAAAAAAGATAAAACGTAAACAACACACGTATGCGGGAAATTGCTCCACACTATGGTCTGCCTGTATTGCATTGCATTTCATTCATTTATTTTATGAATAGACTCGACAGTTCGTCATTTGCCAATGTCATGTTACAGAAAATTCAATATATTCAATAGTCTTCTATCTTCCTCCAGGGGAGTCGCAGTAGCGTCTTCACCCTGGGTAGCCGCGTCTTCATGTCTTCATCCAGAGGAGTCGCCGTAGCGTCATCACTCTGGACGAAGCAGCTCCACAGTCTCATTCACTCCCGAGCTTATAGTGGGAACTCTTGATAAAAGCTTGAAACTTCAGATCTTGCTCAAATTATCCAAAAAAATTCACAAACTGTCAATCGCAAACATTTTCTGATTAACTTAACGTGATATTAAACATAAAATAGCCACTGTAGACATTATAACAAAAATTATCAAATAATTTTGCAACCATCGTTTCCCGCCATTTTCAAGAGAACCATTGCATTTCATTAATGAGGGGTTTTCAAGAAACAAAAATAGTACCGATATCTCGGATAGATGGCACTGATTTCTCGACTTCGCACCTCAAAATTAAAGAGCATCAATGCACGGGCTAACCTTGTTTATTAATTGAATGTCTAATTTTGTGTGGTACCTGTTAAAATTATTAAATTGTATTGTTTAGAATTACTCTAACCCAAAATAAATTATTCAGCTGATATTAACAATATTTCTTTCATGGTCCCGGTGTATTTTAGTGACTTCCTGTCACGCCATCTGTTATCAACTTGAAAAGCTAGTTTCTTTTCCTTTGAAATGTCACTTTGAAAACCCCTAATTACCTACTCTATGTCCGCTGTTTCTTGGCTGTATGCAGATTGAGATGCTTTGCCTGTAAAGTGCAAAATGGCGGCCGATAATTTTTGATATCGTCATATGCGTATGTTTTACCCAAAACTGAAAAACAAATTGAATTATTGATCAAAATAAAAGATGTTTTTGTTATCTAGGTAAATGCGTAGTAAACATGAAGGTTTTTATGTGGTAAATACGTCGCGTAGGTAGGTACTATTAGATAACTACGTAGCATGGACTGTCTACGTAAACAAATTATACTAATTAGGTATCTACATACAAAAGTCTAACGTTGAATGGTAATCATGTTTCTAATTTTCTATGAAGATTCCCCAATTTATCTTTCACGATTTCATCGCACACTGTGTCGGTCTAATTTACTTGCCAAAGTAAATAAGTAGCGGAAAGGGTATATGAAGCCGAAGTTAGGGTGTTCAGTATCGGTAACTGAACAACTTTTGTTCTACGAAATTTCCGAATAAAAAATAAATTAATGTCGCGGCAACTCTTTTGGAGTCAGTTTCTTTAAAGTGCGCGGATTTACAGTTTTTCTATCAAGGCTACGGCTCTAACTACTAAAATTAAACGTCTGAAAACAATGTATAGCAATCTTAAGGTATCTATTTAGGGACTGATGACTGATACACGATTGGACAAACTTTGTTCGATAGAAAAAAATCGCAAACATAACCCTTCCATGTCTTTTAAAATGAAAATTATGTCTAAACCGAAATAGTTATTCATACAAAATGTAGGGTCTTATAAATACGAGAGCTTGTTGAGACTTTTATCGGCGTATTTGTATTTCTCTGCCAAAATTCATCAAAAATTAATAAAATACAAATATGGAGTCACTGTGCCGTGCTCTTCACTCCCGCTGCGGGACATCTTTCTCGCGCTCGAGTTTGACAGCTGGCAGCCCCTTAAATTACGAATTGCGAGTGATATTAGGCATGATGTAAGTAAATGCTTAGTCACCCAACCTACGGCTTAGTCGTCAGGTGAGTGACCCGGCCTTTCGTCGATATGATTAGTCATCATAATCCAAAGCCATTGTTTTTGTTTACAATTGCGATTGGATCTCGCTGTGCTGTGTTCTTACACAGCACAGCGAGATCCGTATTATTTAATATACAATCTGTGCATTTGTCCTCGATTCGAAAGTTTCTTTCGAATGATTCCTTGAAAAGCGCGCGATACGTCATTAGCTACTTTTTTGTGAAAATTCTAATTAAATAGTTTCCGCGGTATTTAGTGATTAATGATCACATTGAGATAAGATAAATATACTTTATTGCACCATAATACAGTATTAATTACATTATTGAGAAGCATGTACAATTTTGGCGGTCTTATCGCTAAAAGCGATTTCTTCCAGACAACCAACTGCAGAGGATATTATAAAAATATATCAGAAAGAGGTAGAAGTGCATAGTAAGTAAATATAATAAATAGTAATATCTACGTTAGACACAATTTAAGATACTTAAACATTAAGTTAATCAGAAGAAGTCCGCGATCGTTTTTATTAATTGGAGTGCTCGAAAGAAGTCGTGTTTGTAAAGTTTTGTGATCTTAGCAAGGTTTCCTTGCATTAACTCGATGATTGCGTGGATCGTTGAGTTATTTCGTTCAGGGGTTGGCGGCGCTAGTAGGCTTATGTCAGGCCCTTAATGCCGTTGTTAATGCAAAAAATTACGTATTCCTGCGCGTTACCTTCGTTTCTGGACGTCGGTTGGAAACAAACTGCAGAGAATATTCGTCGCAATGAATGTTTTACGTGACACTTATTCGTATTTTGAATTCTAAATGACTGAGATTTATAGTAAGACCATCATTAAGAGCGTTAACAATAAAACATTGAATGCTCAAAGTCAATGTACTTGTGAGAAACGTTCAGATGACTTATATGTCAAACTGGGCGTGGGTGTGTGGTGATTGGCCTGCTAAGGTCATTGGAAGGTGGATGAGTTTGTTGTGTTACCGTCAGAACACAAACATCAATTTAGGACTTATTATCTTAGAAGGGGCACTAGCACAGACCACTTACCCAATAGACATAAAATCGGTACAAAGCAAGCGAAACATTCTGTCAACGATGAGCACATAGACCCATATTAATAGTCTGAGCTCAAACCCGCCCTTAAGAGCAAATTCAGCTGATACACTCTCAAGACGTGATCGCCATCTCGAGTATGTCATTTATTAATAAACCAATCTTGAAGGCGTATCACGTGATGTCTTTCTCAACTCGCGGTTCGTCTGCAATCAGCAAATACGTTCTCAAGTGTGAGTTTGACAGTTCTCTTGAGAACTGAGTTTTGTTTATTAATACCTACAGTTTAGTATTACTCACGTGATACCCGATTCCTAAATGCGTACCTAAGTAACGTTTATTAATAGTAACGCCATCTTGAGGTCGTTCTTAAGATTGACTTTTGAGCTGAGAGTGATTTATTAATACGAGCCCATAGAGACGAAGCGGGGGACAGGGGTGCCGTATTAAAGAAAGAGATGCGTCCCGTCCATGTCGATAATATCTCTAGGTTACACGTGTCGCGAAGCACACATATCCTGGCATACAATAGCACACCGTAGTGCCCACAGACCACTTACCCCATAGACCTGTAACAGGATTCCATAGCTCGTGTCTGCCCGCACATGAGCGCAAAATTGCTTCGAGACACGTGCCACCTAGAGATATTATCGACATGAACTCATCTCTTTCTTTAATACGGCACCCTTGTCCCCCGCTTCGTCTCTATGCGCTCATCGTTGACAGAATGTTTCGCTTGCTTTGTACCGATTTCATGTCTATTGGGTAAGTGGTCTTTGCGGGATGATGATGATCTTAGAACACTGGCTGAAGGCAATCGATATCGATATAATACTTTCTGACAATAAATAATATTTGTATTTGTAAAATAAAGCAAAGAAACGCAATTAAACACATTTATATGTATACATAGCATAGTAAAGTTAATGTTACGACTAAAACCTTGTTTCTCGTGACTCGTGGGGTGACCTCAATGTTTCCTTGAAGCGAATAGGGTTGACACAATCGCTGAAGTATAAAATATTTGTAAGAACTGTGCCACCAAGTTTCTCTAATAAGTTAAATTCAAATATACTTTTTTTGCACACAAATGAAAATACATCAGTTACATATAAAACCAAAGTTAGCTAGTGTACAGACAGGCGGCCTTATCGCTTTAAGCGATTTCTTCGAGGCAACCTTCGGGTGATGGAGATATTGTATCAAAAACAGCGTAGCGGGTGCAAAAATGTCATAATACAATACTATAAAAGCAATAAAATACCTATTGTATTCAAATATGTTAAATAAACCTACAATATAATACAATAAACTAATTAAGAAAAATATAAATAAATTACATATACCTATTTCAATAATAAATATATACGTAATTAACTAACAATATACATACTTACACTTAAATAGTTAAGTTCGTTATAACGTTAAGGCGCGTACAGACTGGTGAAACGTAACATGCAATGTAACTTGCAATGAAAGATTTTGCCGTCCAAATTGCTGCAATGTATCGTGAAAGGTAACACACTTTGTAACAATTTCTCATAGTTTGGACGTCTTGCGCGCGCGAACTGTGCATTTCACGCGCACTCTACGAGCATAACAAGCTGCGCGCGGTGCGATCCGTGATTTGTCGGTTTTTCGGACGAACACAAAGGGGCGCGCAGTGTGCGCGTGGCAGCAGCGTACTGAATGCGCAGTAAGAGCGCGCTATGCGTCCACGCTTGCACTGAACATGCAATGAAAGGCAGAGCATTTCATGTTACGTTTCACCAGTCTGTACGCGCCTTTAGCTGCAAGGTTCGTTGTTGGTTGGATTTTTCTTGCACAACTAAAATCTCAGCAATCTCCTTGTTGCTAACGTTATTACGCAGTCGCTAATCGCTATCGAGATAACTTACTAAACCGAAGCCCAAACAGTCTCATTTTGTAAACAAAAACTACCCTACTAACATTTTAAGTTGTTCTGTGATTATTGCATAGTTATTTCCACATTATTAGATCGGATTACTTTATTTGCACAATGATGAACAGGTTCAATCAATCAGTTCTTTCAGTGTTACATCACAACAGGTAATTAGACGGTCGTATTTGTTTACAAAAATAAGACACCTGATTTGGGCTGCGGTATAGTTAGGAGTAGGACGTAGGTATATCAAATTAAGATGAAATTGAGATTTTCTCAAAAACTACTGGACCGAATTTAATAATTATTTTACAGTTACACAGTTTTAACTTTTATCTATGTACACACGAAGACAAAGATAAGTACACGGGTGGCCTCTATAAGGTCGAGATTTTCTCAAAAACTACTGAACCCATATTAATAATTCTTTTACAGTTACATAGTTTAAACTTTTATCTATCTAACAGTGAAAGAATTCTTGCAATAGGCCAAGTAGTTTTTGAGAAAATGATTCTGAATATAATACAAGGGGATTATATTGAGAGTCAGAATCGTATATTTTTATCCGACTGCGCAGCAAGAAAGGGTTATTACCTACGTTGTGTTGTGTACATTTGAACGTCGACATTTGTGAATTTTAAAGACATTGTCACATTTCAATGGAGCTTTGCCCCACCTACAAAACTACGTGACCATTTAAGCTGTACCTATCATTTTGTTGGGGACTTATTACAGGTTTCATATTGCATAATCATAATCAGTATCATTTTCTACTACTCTCGCAACTCCTATAGAAGAATAACTAAAACAATGAATGAATCGCTTTGATTTCTTACTATTTTCTGAATTCTTAATTAAGCTGTTTTTTTTTGGAATCTCAACTTGTACAAAACCATCATCATCATCATCAGCCCGTATCAGTCCACTGCTGGACGTAGGCCTCTCCCAAAGCGCGCCAATCAACCCTACTCTCGGCCCTCTGCATCCAGTCCCTGCCAGCCATTTTGCGAAGGTCATCCCTCCATCTGGTCGGGGGGCGTCCCACACTACGTTTACCCGTTCGTGGCCTCCATTCGAGAACTCGTCTACCCCATCGGTTATCGGTTCTACGACAGATGTGACCAAATGGGTACAAAACCAATAATTTTAATAAAAAACGGAGATATTTTTACATTTATTCGTTATCTTGCGGTTGATGGTGAGGCAGAATCTGGCATTGTCGTTTTTCTGGACACAACCCTAATTAAAGCGTTCCAGAATTACTCCAAAATAATTAATTGTTCCTTAATTACCTACTATACTTAATTATAACAATTCCGTCACATGTAGAGAGAGAAGTGTGTCAGATTGTCATTCCGCGCATCCTAGTACAGTTGGCAACGCAGCAAGTGACGCGTACTATAGCTTTATGTAACGAAATTACACCTGATACAAATGGTTTTATGTTGTAGATTGTACAGGTCTCTTGGCTAGCAACCGAGGTCGTATTAAGAACACCTTAAAGGCTCTATCACACAGGGGCGATATTCCGGCAGGAATTATTACCGCAATGCGTTAGATAGATAGATTTAAACACTTTATTGCACAAAGAAGTAACATAGAAAACAGATGGTAAACAATTTGTACAAATTTGCTCAGAGCGATTTCTTCCAGGCAGCCAAGGATCGATGGAGATTTACAAAAAATGAACGGCAGTGTATTGCATAAAATAAATAAAGAATAAGAAAAAATAAGAAGCACATACACCAATATAAATAATAACAGTATGATACACATACAATCAATATGTACTTAAGGGCCTTCATAGAGCCAACTAGCGCCGCTAATTTAAAAAGTAAAATCGTCCAATATAATCAATTTTATTAAAAAAGCTATTTACGAAATGTTATTTACGTAAATGAAAGCTATTTACGTAATAAACCAGTGTGAGAGAACCTTTATGATACTGCAGTGGAAATCGTCAAGGCTTTTCACAAGTATCCTATTCGTGAGTCAGTTCCGTAAATCCGTAGTTTCTTGATTATGTTCTCTCGTTTTATTATCTATTTATATCTAGGTATTTAATATTGCTCATCAAGCCTATTCATTCGCTGAATCCTCTACCCAAAGGTTGTCTGGAAGAGGTCGCTTTGAACGATACCGCCAATTATAATACTAAAATGACATTGCCACATTTCAATGGAGCTACCCTACAAAACTACGAGACCATTGAAGCTGTACCTATCATTTTGTTGGGGATTTATTATAGGTTTTATATAGCATAATCACAGGAGTTGCGAAAGTAGTAGAAAATGATAACAAAGACAATGAATAATTCGCTTTGATTTCTTACTATTTTCTGAATTCTTAATTAAGCTGTTTTTTCGACTCGCAACTTGTACAAAACTTTAATTTAAACTTAATTTTAATAAAAAATGGAGATATTTTTACATTTATTCGTTATCTTGTTCATCATGCGGTTGATGGTGGGGCAGAATCTGGCATTGTCATTTAACAAGCCGAGATGTTGGGCTATAATTAAACGATATTTTTGAGCTAATTTTTCGGGACGAATCGCTATTGACCCGAGATTTTTCCTGCCCGAGTTGCACCCTAAGCCTACTATTTTGTGTAGGTACGGTGGAACACAGATAAAGGTGTATAGGAGAGTTTTTAAGGTTGAGATTATCTCAAAAACTATTTGCCCTATTGCAAAAATTCTTTCACTGTTTGATAGATAAAAGATAAAACTATGTAACTATAAAAGAATTATTAAATTCGGTCCAGTAGTTTATAAGAAAATCTCAACCTTATTGAGGCCCCCTGTATACTTATCTCTGTCTTCGACTGTACCTATTTTTTTGCAATGAAGAATATTTATCTCGATTTAGGAAGAATGTATACGTTTGTGCCCTTCGCGGTTGAGACGGCTGGTTCTTGCGGAGCGGAGGCCAGGGAGTTCGTGCGCGGCATTGGGCGGCGAATGCGGGACCTCGGTCTCGGGCCTCGCTCTGAGTCGTTCCTGATGCAAAGGCTGTCCATAGCCATACAGCGCGGTAACGCCGCTGGTATTATGGGCACCTTTGCATCGGGAACGATCAGAAGAGGCTTATTTGATTTTTATATAAATATTTAACTACAATAATTTCTCGTTTTATAATTTCCATTTATCAGAGTTTATATTAGGATTATTTACGATTCTTATAGGATCCAATTTGTCACAAGGCCACGCCGAATAATTTCATAATTACAGCAACAAAGCAAGCTGCATCTTCAGTACTTGCCAAAAACTAAAAATATATTTTGAAACAATAATTTGTGTTTGTGCATCACGAGATTAAATATAATTTTATAAAGAAAATGGCACGCCACCTTGTGTCAAAGAACCTTGCATAAATCTGTCTTTCGGACGGAGAATGTTTGTCTCTTGTCAAAATTTTAGGGCAATAATGACGTCAGAATTTTTTATTATCTCATTAATGAACTCGACGGTTTGTTATTTGCCAATGTCATGTACAGAATATTCAAGATATCCTTGTCTTCTCTTTCTCCAGAGGAGTCGCTCTAGCGACATCAACCCGGAAATCCGCGTCTTGTCTTCATCCAGAGGAGTCGCCGTAGCGTCGTCACTCTGGACGAAGCAGCTCGATAGTCACGTTCACTCCCGAGCTCGTAGTGAGACTCTTGATCTTCAGGTCTTGCATGAATTATCCAATAAATTCACCGTACTGCCATTGGCGAACATTTTCTGATTAATTTAACGTGATATTAAACACAAAATAACCACTGTAGACATTAAACTGAAAATTATTGAATAATTTCGCAACCGTCGTTCGTTTCCCGTTGTTTTCAAAAGCCCAATAAAGAGATGTTTCTAATTACTAATTTTCTCAACTTGATATAGAATCTGTGGGGTGACCGCGACTTCCAATCGTTATCGCTTTCAATTTGACACATGGACGCTATACATTGCTGCTATGTTTTTGCAAGTTTTAACAAATGACAACGAAACGCAGCAATGTATATCGTTCAAGTGTCAAAATGAAAACGATAACCATAACGATTGAAGTCGCGGTCACCCCCCAGACCCGATTTCAATACACTTCAACTTGCTATTTTCATGGAAGCAGTGGCGTAGCTAGGCGTGGGCGAAGCGGGCGGTCGCCCACGGCCTCGCGCTTTAAGGGGCCTCGCGCAAGCGAGGCCCCTTAAAGCGCGAGGCCCCTTTCACTCGACAGTTCGTGTGCCCAACTACCAACTACTACCCACAGACAGAGCAATAAGAATACTACGAGTACCTATTAAAAAACATTACATGAAAAAATTAATAACTCAAATAAAGCTATCGAAAAATTTTTTTATAATACTTTTAGTACCTACGTATACTTACTATAATGCTTTTAGTAAGTATATACTGAAAAGTATATACAATTTTGTAAATACTGCAAACCAGGAAAGTATGTGTAAATGAGTCTATGTACTAAGAAAGAATACATAGTGTCATACACTCTTTTTACAAACATGATTTCAACGTAAGCCTTGCTGATATTTTCTTTCAAAAATTACAGTTTTAAATAATGCAGTCACGCCATCTTACAGGTTTCAAAAAATGAAAATAAATATTCTTCGGTATAATCGGTATTAAAAATTACTAAATAACTGGCAAAAGATCAGAGTTATCATCTAAGTAAGCAATGTTATGGCAGTATTCTTATAAAAAAAATTACCTGCGACAAAAAAGAGACCAGCGACACAAAACTTGTCCCAACCTTCCTTTCTAGTAACCATGAAAAAATATATTATTGTTGTCTATGTCTTTGGGGATTCCCCGATTTTCGTTCGGGTTTTGCATTCCGTCGTTCCATACCTACAGCCGGCGTGTTGCGTTTCGTTGTGATGGCGACTGATTGATTGCATTGATCGTGTGATTAGTGTGCAATGAACATATAAAACAAAATATTATTAATGTTATTATCAAGTCTATTATTCAATTTTACAGTGATAGTAAATATCTATCATTTCTTGAATATAATTTGTTTTGTTCATTATTCTGGATGAGCTGTGCTGAGGGATGAATTTTTTATACAGAGTAATCTAATCAACAAGTAAGTAAAATAATAGGTATATAAATTTCAGACAAATAAAAAATACTTTCAATTCTATTATTTTAGGTAACCGTAGGTATTCTATGCCATGTATTTTCTCCCACGGTATTTTTTTTATTTAAAACTCCCGTTCTGAACCGTACAGTTTATAAGAGTTTCACCAATCTTCGACAACTTTTTTCAAATGATAATGCAATGAAAGAAATTAGAAAAGGGCCTCGCTGATGCACCTTCGCCCACGTCTAAATTAGTCCACGCTACGCCACTGCATGGAAGCGATATAGTCTGACCTTTGTCAGCCATATTTGATAGACAGACCATAGATGGCGATGCGTACTTACTGTTGCTAGGGCTTAGGTAGGAGTTGTCTAACCATAGAGAGACGAACTTGTTTATGCCATAATGTCTTATGTATTTAGGTCATTGGTAGACACTGGTAGGATATAAATAAACTGTATTTAAGTTTCATCGCAGTTCCAGAACGGATATTCCGATTTGAAAGCGGTTTTTTTCGTTTGATAGGTGTCGTTGGCGAGATGATTCTTAGACATAAATGGTCCGGGGTCTGATGATGATCGGAAAGGTAGCCTCGAGATCTTACGTTTGTAGGGTTCCGCCTCTAAAGGAAAAAGGAACCCTTATAGGATTACTTTGTTGTCTGTCAAGACCTATATCTCAGAAACGCCTGGACTGATCAAGATCGAAAGACTGAGGTCTGCAGCCGTTAAAAAATCAAACTTCTCCAACAAAGTGATCCTATAAGGGTTCCTTTTTTCCTCTTTAGGTAACCAGAATTAACCAGATATACTGTATTCACTGAATAGGTTTATATGTAGAGGTACTATAAAGAGCTAGATGTCCTTAGCTAAGGAAATGTTACAAGGCGACGTCCATTTAAAGAGTACCTAACGATTGTCATGGCTACTGTTTTATTGATGCACTACCGATTATAATTTATTACTTCTACTTTCTAAGACGTATAGTCGGTACCTAGCTAATATTTGAACATTTTGTAGGTTGGGGGTCATCCATAAAGTACGTCACACGAATTTCATGATTTTTTGAGCCCCCCCCCCCCCCCCCCCCCCCCCCCGTCCTTGTCACCGGTGGTCACATTTCTGAGATGTAATTTGCGCATAATCTATGAGCTAGGTCGTTTGCAGTAATTCTTAGTACCTCTATCTACCTAACTAGCTAGGAGTAGGCACATCGAGAAAAACTAATTCGAAATGAAGCAGTTGTTCCACCGCCGGCGAGTAAGCGAGTCTCTCGGCTATTTTCTCGTGTAAACAAAAGAGACGCATGTATATTATTAGTCTACGACCTACATTATCTGTTCATCGCCGACTGTTCACACCGCGGGCGAGTTTTCGCTCGGCTATTTTGTCGCCGAGCGATGGGATGTACTCGCTCGGCGAGTATAGTTTTGTAGCTCGGCTATAGGCCGCCGGCGAGTAAGCGAGTAACCATGGGCTATTTTTTCGCGCAAGACAAGTACAATAGATAGTAAATTCCGTGTAAACAAAAGAGACGCAGCGATACTCGCTCGACGACTTAATATTTATAGTTCATCGCCGTCGAGTATCGCCGACTGTCGCCGAGCGATGGGATGTACTCGCTCGGCGACAGTCGCTACAAAACTATACTCGCCACTCGCTGCTCGCCAACTCCTTTTATAGTTGATAGCTTTACTCGCTCATCGCCGGCGGTGAAACAACAGCCTAAATGCGCCGAAGTCCGCGAGTTGATCTGACAGGCCATTTTCCCGCCACATTTTACGTCATCCGCTGTATTTTTTTCGTTAGCGACCGCGCAGAGTTCAAGGTTGGCCGGCCAGTGACTAGAAAATAAATATTTAACGATTTTCAAGTAAAACTGTTTGCTAAATAAATCTAAATTTTTAATATTTTATTTGGCGTAACCACAACTCGAATTTTAATGTCGGGTGGTATTTTGTTAGTCTAATCAACGTGAGGTCATTGCTCTTTCAAATGATAGAGGTATCGAGTTTTTATCTCTCCGGTGTATATACCTAATACCTATAATAATGAAGACAGTAGGTATAATAAAACCGGCCAAGTGCGAGTCGACTGTCGAACTAGCGCACCGAGGGTTTCGTGCAACGCAATTTATTCCCGTAATTATGCTCTAACGCAAAGATAAACTCGATTTAAGGACCAACTTATCTTTGCCGTTCCCAAAATAATATGCCATACATCGACATACTCGCAATTATTTGATGATTCTATGCCAACGGGAACTATCTCTAAACTCGGATGAATCTCTAAACGTGTAGGTGTTCTAAGATGCCACAGACCACTTACCCCATAGACCTGTAACAGGAGGGCGCCCGTGTCTGCCCTGCACATAAGCGCAACATTGCCTAGCGACACGTGTCACCTAGAGATATTGTCGACATGGACGACTATTTAATACGGCACCCCTGTCCCCCGCTTCGTCTCTATGCGCTCATCGTTGACAGAATTATTCGCTTGCTTTGTCTATGTCTATGGGGTAAGTGGTCTGTGTAAGATGCACTGTCTGTATAATTGATCCAGAGTCCAGGCGCATACTTAAACTACATTAATACTTGAAAAAAAAACCTCTGACAAGAAATCTTTATCATCAGTCTTTAGTTTTACGTCGCACTGCTTAGGCTTACCTTCCCTTACATCCTTACCTTGCCCAGTCATGTCTTAGATAAAAAAACTTGTCAAACTCCTTTAAGAAATGTAACCCATAACCTCTGTGCACAGAAGGCTCTGCAGAGTTACTCTCACCTCTTATAGCGATCCAGTTTAGGTTCCTAAACTGTACCTAATCGCTATTTGCTACAATGACTTTTGTCAGTTTAGGAACCTAAACTGGATCGCTGTAAGACGTGAGAATAAACCCCGCTGGTCTATATTATCCAGTAAATTAGGCCTTAGTTGCAAAATTCATAAGAAAAATGAGAAAGTTTGCAGAATACGCAGTGAAAGTGATATGATAACATCCATTGTAATGGCGAAAGTGCGTGCGCGCACGCTTCTGCGGCCGTATGACCATTTTTGGCGCCATTTTTGGCCAAGTTGGATAACCTGCCAGTAGTTTTGTGTTTATAATCTTCTTGCTGTCTCCACACTGAGGGCTGGCCATCCGCTCCGCATATCTCCCTCTGTTGAGCCAGGCAGAACAGGGCCCTTACAATGAACTCTTATAGCAGGATTACGTCAATAATACTTTGTTATTTCGTACCATGACGTCCTTAATAAGCTTACTTTAAGGTCGTCATGGTACGAAATAACAAAGTATTATTGAAGTAATCCTGCTATAAGACTTTATGCTTAGAGGCTGGCTATCGAAGTCTACTCCTTTACGTTGCGGAGCCACCAGTCTTCTACCCTCTTCATCTAAGTCTTGCCAATTCCTTATCAATTAAAGGAGGTGATAGATGTGACCTCTTGTGTCTCAGTCTCAGAACATGTCCAAGGTAATATTTCCTCTTGATGTCATGCACGAGTTCCTGCGCGTCGCAACTTCAACTTTCGTGAATCTTTGGACCTAATTTTATCCTCAATATCCGTAAGATAATTTGCTTTAAAATTAGACATTTCCCTAAATATAAAACGGAGAAAACCTTTCGTCACAAACGGAATTCGAATCAGAGACTTCTCCAATCCGTGGGTTGCACATTTTTGCCCAAAAAAGTTAACGTGATTCGCTTCGATGATTTTTTTTTCTCCATTTAATACTTTCATTATTTCTTGTGTTATTTCCTCTTTTCTTTCCTTCCTTCCTTGAAGGGGGGGGGGGGGGGGAGAGATGGACCATAGCCGGCGTCGGGGCAGACCTCGGCGTAGGTGGAGAGACGATATCGTTAGATACAGGGATGGGTGGCTGGAAGAGGCTCAGGACAGGGTGGATGGAAGAGGAGAGGGGGGGGGGGGGGGGGAGACCTTGGCCCAGCAGTGGGACAATTTTATTTATAGATTTACAAAAAAAAATTAATACTTATATCTTCATTTGTATATGCAAGAGACATTGAAATCACATTGAACCCCATCTTACTCTACACTGGAAATAGTTGCCCCTGAAAAATAAAGGCAAAATTCGAAATGTATTTGGATGGAAGCCATGGCAGGCAAACGGCCTTTATGTCATCCCAATGACGACTTTAAAAAACAAAGCCGCGCCCGCCCGGAGAGAGTTCGACGCATTTTGGCGTATTTCGTCGCGCACCTTTTTAATCTGTGCAAGCTTTTATTTTTAACCGCGATCACGTTCAGAAATTCGCTAATGATGCGGTTTTGAGGTCACGTTTGACGAATGTCTCTTGTATGTCGATGAACTCAGTAAAAACGTAATTGAAGAAAACTGCATCAATGTATCGGAAATTAATTAAAATTTGGTAGAAGTTCACACATTTTGTTTCGTGCGTATTAGGGCGTTAACATCGCAAAATGCTGTAGGTAGTTGTAATATAAATGACTCATTCCGTGTATCACGTTATTCATGCATAATCAGGAAATCTTTCAAATTACTGAACGCAAGCGAACTTATATCTTTTGGGGGCAAATTCTGGAACTAATAGCGTATTGTATGCATTTTGACGTTTAAATGACAGCTGTCTTTACCAACAGCGCCGTTCTTCATTGATAAAATGTATTATTCGATTGATTCGTTTATCGATTTAATTATTTAATGGAGGATTAAAGGCCGATTATATGTTGCATCATTATTTGTTGTAAGATTAGTCGGAACTACGTAAAATGTTTTTGTCTATGAAAGAATTGTTTTGAATTATTTAACGGTTAGAGTTTAATTTTGAAAATAGCCAAGATCCATTAATTCAATGCCTTTTTTCGCTGAAATATTATCGTGTTTGTGTATTTAAGACACTTGTCTGACATTTTTATATCGAGACGTTCTATAAATATGCCAGGATTGAAAAGATTTTCATGGATTTTATGATATTTTTGAAACAAATGGCGGCTGTCCTTTAGCAATAGGTACTTTACTTATCAATATTATGCCATATTTTCTTGTTAGTAGATACGAATAATACTATGATTCAAATATGCATATTTACCTACATAAAGTTCCTTATCTGTTCTTCTACGCGTCTACAGTTATATTTATTATTATTATCATCATCAAACCTACGCAATATTGGTAGCACGTGAACAAAGATAATCAACTAAACATCGTACATAATCATACATTACATAGGTACATCGGATTTGCGAGGACGCTTTAAGAAATTGGCGTTCATTGCGTTCTCGAGTCGTCGCTTATTAAATGAAACACAGCTTAGGAAAGCAATGTAAAAACCATGTCGGTTTTATGTCCAGTCTTAATAAAACTAGCATATAGATGAAATAGACTTAGAAATAAGTCTAGTCCATATTAGAAAGACCTGTTGCCCTTTAACCATTGTTCATAAAAGCTGAAGAAAATTGGAAGGACACGAGAAAATCAAAGGGTCGTACCTCTCTGGTCAATGAACGTTAGACGCTTGCACGCTTTCAGCAATTACAGTGCTAGATATAGCATGTATTCTATAAATAAGTTACACGTGGACGAATTATGCAACTTTTTAATAAGCTAATTAATTACGTAATTAAAGCGCTAGAAGCTATTATATCTCGGTCCTCAGTCAGAGCGACGACGTTGGCACCTGGAGTAATAGGGTTTTCTAAAGACCACATTCAATTAGGTGCCTTTTGGCTATCTCTTATTTAATTATAATTATACAATGAATTAAATTAGTCCGTATTTTGTATTTTGACTTCTAAAACAATTGCACAAACCGAGGGCTTAAATTACCCCGTATTAAATTCCAAACATGTAATATTTTCGTATTTAACACCGGGTTATTTTTTAGCACGAGCTTGGCCCTAATTATAATTATTGCGCATGTAAGGGCTGCCATATTTGATATTAGCCATATTTTACATTGTAAATTGTAATATTTCCTTTCACACCTAATCGTTTCGTCATTTGGCCGACATATATAGGCTGTGCACTCAGAGAAATAAGGACGGGAGTTGCCTTACCTATCTTTAGCCGTACATATTTTTCTGCCACTTTTTGGGGGAGGTGAGGTAAACACGTACAGCACACATCTGCACATTGCTGCACACTCGCAACAAAATTTGCCACGTCCATATAAACGCACACGAAAATAATATCGTCACACAAAGATAAAACACGCACACAAATAAACATTTCGTCGTAATTACACTAATGTTTACGACAACCACAAACGAAAAATTAGTGATGTGCTATGTACAAAGAACGATTGAATTGATTGGTGAAGGAACGAATGAAATTGATATACCAAGTTTGATTATAGATTATTATTTTTGGTCTTTTAAGTAGTTTGTACTAGCTTTTCTCGCGGCTTTGCCTACGTGAATTTCAGTTATAGATGTTCTATTCAAAATACATTTTTCCTAGGGAACTATACTTTTTTCCGGAACACAAAGTATCCATATGCTAATCCAGCCCACATAAATATATAAATCCATAATCCTTGAACGGTCACGGTGTGACCTTTCGATTGACTAAAAAAAATACAGTACATTTCCAAATAATATTACAATGAAATTACAGTACTTTAGACGTTGGATAAGGTATATAAAGAAAGAAAACATTATGTATTACTTTATCCCTTGATAAAAAAAAAAAAATCACATGAACTACGACCCAATTGGAGAGAGAAAGAGTGAGACGAGGAAATAATTAATAATTTGTTCGTGTTTTCGTACATTTTTGCAGAAATCAAGTCTTTTTGGGCATAAATTAGGCAAAATAAGTTACAATGACCTAAATAAAAATTACAGTAGACCCATGTACTGTATTTTTATCATTACAGTATACAGTAAAACAGTCAAAATTACAGTAGATGCATCTGGAAGCACTGCCTATACCATACGTGTTGTCGACTGGTTGGTTCCGCGGGCATAGAAAAAAACCCACTTGTTTATTTTATAAAGTTAGGTAGTTGTCAGTGTGTAGAAATAGAGACAGGTTTTCATTTTCATTGTAATTTTAATTATTATAGTATTTCGATTCATCCCAGTTTCCATTTGCCTGATCCATCCGCAACAATCCACATCAGTAGTTGCCCCAAAAAGAACTGCCGTTTAGGTACTAATGGTAATGAACGTTTCATTGCAATGAAACAGTAATAAGTATAGGGAAAATGTATATTTTTTACTTCAAGTTAAACTTCATTCATTTCATTCACTTCATTCGTTCATTTATTGGTTTGCGTGTTGCCCATCACTACTCTTAAGCAACCTCGTACCAAGAGATTTTGTATCCTCGTACCAAGAGATTTTCGGCGTTTAGACTTGAAAAACAAAATGAGTTTTATGATGTTTTAGTAGCATAAATTCATAATTAAATTGCTAATGAATGATCAAAAACACCGTCTTTTCTAAAATTTGATGTTTCTGATCGCCTTTTACATGAAACCACTGCACAATTAACCATTTTCGGGAGCTGTGTTCAGCGATACGTACGGAAGCAAAATGACGGCCGATCGCAGCAACTAGTTTTTATAAACGGCGATGAACGATTCGTGCATGTACCTCGGCAGAGGGGAACGCCAGCGCTTGCGTACTCCCGTCATTATTTCTCTGAGGCTGTGCATGTGAAAAGTGCCTGAAATGTAGCGCCAAAAATGAGAAATTCTAGCGCTTTTTGGCACGCGACGTATCAATGCAATGGATGTTTTCTTTCATACGTTCAGTCGCAGTTGTTTCCGAACTGGCAGCGCGGTCTGACGACGGCACGCCTCGCGTTTCTGAACGTAAACAAAGGACATTGTTGTTGCGAATTTTGAATTTAAAATCTGCGCGTTCTCTTTTTAAAAACTTTACGGACAGTATTTTGAGTAAAGACGGTTTTTATTAAAAATAAATTGACTTTGTTTTTAAATTAGGTGTTTTATAGTAGCTTAAAATATAATTCGTAATGTGTGTAATGTCTTTTCATCTAATTTTATTCCCATTTTGGGGTTTTGTGTAAACGATTACGTATGTTCTTATTTAAAGTGTCGTAGGTTAATTATATTCGTAATTATTTAGGTAAAATACCTTTTGTTTCTTGTAAGTGTTCCATTGTTAAATGCACTTGTTTCTAATTTACAAATAAAACGTTCCATTCGATTGCATTATTGTAACTTAAAGTTAAACAATGGAAAATTTTGCTAAGAGCCACAATTTTGGCGACAATAATTGACCGCTTAACCAATCATAGCACGTATGCCAACGTTTCAACGCCAATATTGCACAAAACGCCAAAATATAAATTAGCTTTACGTATTTTTTTTAATTTCGGATAGGCAAAGACCCCTATTCATTCTTCCATTCATCCCATGTGACTTGATCTTATTTATGATAAATAAAATACACAGGTAAACACCTCTTATCTTCACGGATAGAGGTCTTAAATGAAAACAGACTGCTGCAGTATTCAAGGCTAACGTTCCTCTTTGTTTGTCCCAGTTTAGAAAATTTCCCGAGAAGTGAATAGCGTAACGCGTTTGGCGAAAAGCCAATAAAAAAATCTGAACTTTTAAAGACCTAGTGACTCAGTGACAATGTTTCAGATAAACATGTGTGTAGAACCAGTGAGACGTCCCGCAGAGGATAAGTGACATCTCGCAACCATGTCTCCCGATAAACGCAAAAGGAGGGTAGAAGTGAAACTTATAAAACCTAAAAGGACTCCTAGACTATAGCTGTATAACAATTTTTCTACCAAAAACCTTCATAAGGTTTACTGATCTCACAGTATTTTAAATAGTGCTCAACATTTTAGAAATTATTTCTTAAGAGACTGAATTTACCGTTTAGTTTGTACTTTCATAAAGGCAGTAGCCGGAACGTATTAAATTAACAATTATAAACAACTAAAAGCATGATAGCTTTAAAGAAACTCTACGGCGATGAGCTGTTACGTCTTGCCTTGGTGTTAAGCCTCCTAAAGGTTGACCCTAACGACTACTTGGAGAGGGAAACGCAGCAGTTAATAGCTGGTCTTCACATATCCAACGGATCTGACTGGTCTCACGAACAAGAAGCCAGAACATTCATCAGACCAAGATTCGTCCACCCAAAGTCTTTGGACAACATTCTAATCAACTACGAAAGGGAATTGTTTGAAGAACTGAATTCCCTAGGGCGCTACGCTGATAGATATATCGAAAACAATGACCGGATGTGGAATAATCGGCCAATACATACATATTTAGTGAATAACGTGGCTACTGATACAGTCGCGCCGCCGCTGGCGCCCGCGTCGGTCGGCGAAGACAACCCTGAGCAAGATGGAGTATCAGCTGATGATAACGTAGCTCAGGAAGTAAAGGTTTCCGATGAAGACTCCACTCAACCAGAAACCGACGAAGACGAGGCTTCAGTCGAACCTGACAGTCAAGAAGACGACTCCAACCAACCAGAGAGTCCAGAAGACGACTCCAACCAACCAGAGAGTCCAGAAGACGACTCCAATCAACCAGAGAGTCCGGAAGATACACAAGAGCGTCAAAAAGTTCCGCAACCTGACGCAGTTGTAACTCTCTCAGCAGATTTCTTCTCAAATCACACAGAGTCAGATATATTCGCTGAAATTGCATCTAGATCTTTCGACGTCAACGAATTGCTGGTCCAACCTGACGACATGCAGATTAAGAAGGAGCCAGAAGACTCGCCTGAGTCTGATTTGTTGGACGTTGAAATCAAAAAGGAACGCCAACATGATGACTTTTACAGCGACAACGCTATGGATGATTTCGTGCCGTTTTTCGCTGCGAAAGCGGAGAAATTCGAAATGGGTGAACCTAATTCCGTGTTCCATCAAAACATAGCTGACCTTCAAGACTATGGGGAGCTCTTTGATGACGTCAAAGAGTTGCGCAACGACCTGGATTTCCTGGACGTCAAGCAGCAACAAGAAAACCTTGAGCAATACCTTTTGGAGAACACTCCATTGGACACGGAAGTGTACGAGTTGGCTCCGATGTTCGAGGAAGAATTGGTGCTGGAAGTTAAGAGGGAAAGAGCTAGCACTAGTTTCACATCAGCTAGTTCAAGTGGTGTGAGTGAGATGGATTTGTCGCTGAAGGACTTGGCTGATGTGAAGATCGAGCCTGACGAAGGTCATCATACTGGCGACGAGCTGACGCAAGAGGTGAGTTATGCATGAACTTTTACTTCTTAATTTAAAGGAACCTTAGTGTGGGATGTGTCCTAAATGTAGCCTAGTTTTAGGTTCTTAAAGATAGCCCGGGACTGTTTATCATTTACTCTATGTTGGGACAAACTTTATACTTTTTATGTACTTTGGGTAAACTGTATCGTTCTACAGCCATTACAATTGTTAATTCAGTTAGCTTTTGACACGGTCTGACTGCGTGCGCGCAGGTCGTATGCATAATGGTGTTTTATTATGCTGTCTGTAGACTCTAATCCATGGTTTTATGTATAAGTAGCCGTTTTTTTCTGATGGAATCGACATACTGCCATTTGCCACTATCTTTGGGAAACGTCATAAGCATAGAGTTGACAATTTTGGAATCAGGACCTTCGAAAGTATTGTTCGATATTTTATTATTTTTACAAGTTTGACAGTCTATGCCTCTTCAGTCTATGACCTTCCCTAACATCGATGGAGCTCACATATGCCTTAGATTTCTTCTATGCCGGAAAATGCAAGTTTTTCCTTCGGTTTGATACGTGGCTGACCTGGGATCGTACCTGGGACCTCCGTATCGCAAGTCCAGTGGCCCAACCACGGCGCCACCGAGACATTATATTGCAGGTCATCACAAATTCGCATTACTCACAAGTATTTATAAAATTATGCGGCATGCAAGTATTTCACAATAAAGATTTATTCAGGTGATGCTACAGTTTATTGTATTACTGCGCAATATAGTCGATCGATTAATTAACTATAAGTAGGTATATTAGGTTTACGTGATTCTTATATTGTTACCAGCCCCGGAATTACGACTTTTTCTAACCGGGGCAGGACTTTTGAGACTAATAATAATAAAATCTCCAACGTGTGAGACTAATAATAATACAAACTCACTAATGTGGGTGGATTTTTTGTGACCGGAAAAATAAATGGCCTTAAACTTATGGCTTATAGCCATAGATGCGGCAGAAACATATAGGTTAACCAAAGACAATAGACCACCAAGACATTTATTCAATTGCTTGTACAATATAACAATGCGTTCAGGGTGCTGTCGCGATGTTGCAGCGTGTCAGGGATGTTAGCGGAAGCCGGTGTGGACGGATTCCATGCCATCATACGCAAAAGAGTCGTGTCCCTGATGCGCCGGGTTCGCGTCTGCCCTAACAGCATCCTGAAGGGCATTAAGGACACCATGGACAATCCTCTGAGACACTGGGTACACTTACATGTCCCGGGGTCTCGGTATGGACCTAAGTCGCATGTCATAGCGCGTAATACACCTCGTGTAAACACTAACATAGTTTTAAGTACTTACTAACACTTATATTATGGTCTTTGTGACTGCAATAAATCGATTGAATTGAATTGAATCACCTAGGTCACAGCATTTGTTCTCTCTAATCTTACTAGAGCTTTACAAGGCCTGATGATGATTTTGGCGCCCCTGTTTGACCCCCCTAGATCCGGCGGTGACTGTTACCATTACCAAGTTAAAAAAACATTGGTCGAGATCTGAAAAGTGCGCGAGGCGTAAGCTCAGGTTTACATTTGTGTGAGTGGTAGCGGTACAAGAGGTGAAGTGCGGTGCGTGCGCGGCAGGGTGTATTTTGTTGCGTTTATATTGGACGCGTCGCGCCTCAGGCCGAATACCACTCTACACTATCTGTGTGCACTCACAAATGCAAACCTGAGCTTACGCCTCGCGCACTGTACCTGTATGGATGACTACTAGTGATATTTTCATCCTGAGACATGAACCTGAGTAAATTGCTAATTTTACCACTCACTGACTGACTGACAGGTAGTTAATTGAAACTGAAGACTAGGTCACTTCCACTCTTCAATATTTAAGTTTTTAGTGAGACATTACAGAATTAAACTCTATCATACAAGCATTGGTTTGGTAAGGCAACAGTAACAGATGGCGTCTTGTGTATGATTCACTGCACGAGCGAGGCAAGGCCGGTTATATTCAGGTCGCCACTGCATTTTTATACCGAAATGTTCATTTTATTATGTGACCGTGTTTCTATACTTCTTCTATGGCTCAGTTTATATACCTCTCAACTTCTAGTGAGCCTTCCTTCTGTGCAAGGGATTCTAAGTTCTATTCCCAGCCGGGCGCCCATAGACATTTGCTTATTAAGCAATTGTGTTTCAATTTCAATTTATTTAATTGCATACACATGTCAGAATGTACATTAATACATTAGGTCTTAAAATTATGACATATGCACCCTGTAGGGCACAGCAACATGGAATGACAGAGGCAGACATTGCGGCAATTAGTAAATTAAGTATCACAGTAATCACAAGTAATGACTTGTGAGTGGCTAATGCAAAGCAAAGCAAAAAAAACAGCATTACAGTCAAAACCAATAAGTTACGTTAATCAGGAGATGAAAAAAGTGCTCTTTTTGCAATAGATCTGACTTTGTTTTGTTCGTTATGAAAATGTCAATCCCATATATATTTTTCTTTGTATTCTACAGGCATTGACGAAATATGTAAATTTATCCGAAAATATCCCGAATTCTACATAAAACGTGAAGATATCCCAACCAAAAATCCACTCAGATCAAACCGCATAACAAAACTAGTACCAGTTACAATCTCTCGGTTGAATCTCCACTTATCAGGTACATTGAACATGTCCACAAAAATATATAATCATCTTCCAAACGAAATAAAAAATGCAACAAATGAAAAAACATTCACACGATTGCTAAAACAACACCTACATGCTAAATGCTATTACAGAGTAGATGAATTTCTAAATGAGAAAATATAATAAACAATGAGAAAATATAAAAAACCTAGTACTTCTTAGTTACTACAAATTACATTATATTTGAACAAAAATGTCGTCTCTCTCTTGTATTGTTCTAAACAAGGTCCATATTAAGAACATTGTAACATTTTAATGTTAAGTATGTGAACATCTGTATTATAACTTATGGAATGCAATAAATATATTGAGTATTGAAAATTAAAGCCGACTAGGAGGGACGATACGATCCCCCAAAAAGTTGTAAAAATAAGTCAATTTTCAACACAATGTGTGAACATCCCTATTACTATCGTATCATCTCGGTACCTATAGTTTAGAAAATGGTCTCTGTTTTTCGTTCTTACCTCACACCTTTAAAAATCGTACATTGGCCTCTAGAGGTAAATAAACTCATAACGACGAATTGGCTGTGCGGCCGTGAATTTGGATTTAAATGAGGCATTATAGACTTAGCTACCTTTGCCTTTTTTATCCGACTGCGGGGAGAAGGTGTTTTTAGGGTGAATGTTTGTCGCCTTTGTAACTTCTGCAGCCTAAATGGTCAAAGTCAAATTTCTTTATTGCAAGTAAGCACGTTTAAACGGTCAAAGTCACATTTCTTTATTGCAAGTAAGCACGTTGAGTACATTTTTGCACGTCAATATATTTTTTGAATTTACATTTACACCACTTTGCAAGGAAAAGGTGCCAACGCTGAGGAGAAAAAGTGGCAAAAAACTCTCAGCAACACATCTTTTAAAACAATGATAATACAATGATTACTTAATAACTATACAGTACGTAACTATTACTATTGTTAGTAAGTTTATCCCTCATGCGGAACCGGCGACACACACCATGCTTATGGAGTTTGATGTTAGATTCGTTTTGATCACGTTAAGTAAGAATTTAGTGTAATCTCCGAGAAGCAGGACTAAGCCTGTCTCGCGCGGGACATTTAATATTGATTTCAAAATCGGGACGTCTGGCAACGCTCTGGTACAGTCGAAGACTAAGATAAGTATACAGGGGGCCTCAATAAGGTTGAATTATCTCAAAAACTAATGGTGCGAATTTAATAATTCTTTTACAGTTACATAGTTTTAACTTTTATCTATCAAACAGTGAAATAGTTTTTGAGAAAATCTCAACCTTAAAAACTCTCCTGTACACCTTTCTCTGTGTTCCACCGTACCTACCTAAATATTAAGGAAACAAAGAGATGCACCGGTCTGCCCCGGGCTGTCCCGACTTCCCGAGGTTGATGATGCCGGGTGCGTTGCCCCAGACGTCTGGGTCTGCCCCAAAATTGGGAGCAGACGGGTCGACGGCCCCCACCGTCTGTTGGTTCGCGAAGGGCTTCAGTTATTGGTATTTATTTATACACCTGTTTCATTTAAATACAATACAACTACGCTCGTTTTGTAGTCAGAGAAACCTAATATGGACGAGACTTTGTCAAAACCTTTTTGAGATTTTATTAGAAATTAAGTGACTTATTTTGTAAACAAATATGATCGTCTAATTACCTGTTGTGATGTAGCACTGAAGGAACTGATTGATCGAACCTGTTCATCATTGTGAAAATAAAGTGATCCGATCTAATAATGTGATAATGACTGTGCAATAAACACAGTGCAATATTTGAACCTATTATTGTATAAGTTTGACATTTAAATTGCATGCCCTCCGGTGAAACATGTATAAGCTACGTACACAACAATGTTAACCATATGTATTTGACCATGTTGCTCGAAACCAAATAAATCATTTCAGAACAGCTTTAAATGTTAGTAGGGTAGGGTAGTTTTTGTTTACAAATATGTCTTACACTTGATTTGGGCATACCTTTACCTACACTACACATCAAACAAAGCAGATCAAATCTTTAGAGTTGGGACCGTCTCTTATTATCTGCGTCGTAAGAATTGAAATCGTACTGCAATTGTTACTATTGATCTGCTGTTGTCCGTACTTATACAACTGAACAGTTATCAAATAAAAACTGAATCTGATTTTTGCCGCCGCGCCGACCCGAACTATTTTATTGTTGTTGTTTTTATACATATACACCTTCACTTCAAGGCAGGCAAAGTTCGAAGACCATACAGCCTGTTCATACGTTGTTCCATTGCTTTTTTAAACAAAGGCATAAGTAAGATAGATAAATAACATAAGCCTAGTCAAATGGTTTTAAAGTCACTAGTCACAGAATAAATAATACCTATAATAAAAATCATTTATTTGCCAGAATACACGAAACCTCAGGATGGTGAATTGCATTGTCCAGTACAGTATTCTACTTGTATACAGGCGTGCAAAGTTTTGGAATTAAGCAATAAAAATGTCAGAAGAAATAAAAAATAATAATGTAAATGTCATGTAGTATTTATTTATTTATTTTATTAATGGACTCGTCTGTTCTTCATTTGCCAATGTCATGTTACAGAAAATTCAATTATTCAATAGTCTTCTATCTTCCTCCAGGGGAGTCGCAGTAGCGTCTTCACCCTGGGTAGCCGCGTCTTCTTGTCTTCATCCAGAGGAGACGCCGTAGCGTCATCACTCTGGACGAAGCGGCTCGACAGTCACGTTCACTCCCGAGCTTGTAGCGGGAACTCTTGATAAAAGCTTGAAACTTCAGATCTTGCATAAATAATCCAATAACTTCACCGTACTGTCATTCGCGAACATTTTCTGATTAATTTACCGTGATATTAATCTCAAAATAACCACTGTAGACAATAAAACAAAAATTATCAAATAATTTTGCAACCGTCGTTTCCCGCCATTTTCAAGAGAACTTCACATTTTTTCTTATACATAGGTATATTACATAGGTATGATTATGATATGTTTTGACACGTGTCAAATAACTCTCGCTTTCATAACGCACGCGACGTCTTTTGCGTAATTTTATTTGGCAGTTGCAAAGTATACTTTTACTACTGCGTTGCTAAATAGAATAATTACACTTATACTTTGTAGTGACCTAATTATATTCCGTACTAACAGTTCCCGCGCGCCGGAGAAATCCTTGGAATGGCTGTATGATTGGCTGAGATCCTTTGCCTGTATAAAGAGCAATGCCTAATAAAATGGCTAGATATCATAATTTTTGTCGTAGGATTTTTTTTTGGTTTGCAGATTCTCACTTTTTGTTTTGTTTAATAATAAAATATATTAGGTTTTTTGTTACATGCAATGGCAAAAAACTTTTTTGGTGTAATTTTAGGAGCTAATTTAGAAATTACAGAGCTTGGCTTTTCCCATAGCTATTATAGTACGTGTTATACGCAATACGCACTTCTTTATGGATTCTAAGCATCATAAAGGTTTTACTAAAACAATTTAAAAAAAACGTCCAAATAATGTCCAGTAAAGCAAATGAGGGCCCATTCATCCGTTTGGACCTTCTTTGCGCTCGGACATTTTTAGAAGGCAGACTGTGTATCTAGTTGTTTATAGGAGATCATTGATTCTAAGAACTTATTAATCTTCTTACCTAGTAAATATAAAATACTTATCTATACTCAGTTTTTCTTCATAATGTACAGTAATTTTTATTACTTACATGTATTGGGCGGCAATTCTTTGTCCCATAACATCGCGATAAGATGTTTAACAAAGGGATGTTTTTTTATTCAGGAAGCTAGCGTATAATTTGGATATTTCATATGGACAACTACGAGTACGAATTATGTGTAGTTAAATGTACATGTGCGTAATATAGATGTAGTATATTGTCGTAACGTCTTCGACCTTGCGTTGCCTTGACCGCTGGCGACCTCGCTCCGAGCGAATTTACGGATTTTCCTCCAATGAAACATGTTTCTAGAAGGTTTCCCTAATTTTAGTATGGCGCCATCTATTGGCGATTTTCCCGAAGTACATCCATCCAAAAATTCATCCCGCTGTCTCGAAAGTTGGAGGAATAATGCTCTCTTTTTTGGTTGCAACTTTGACTCTTAATGGAATGGAATAGGTTACTACTTTGTAATATTGACACCTTTTGTTAACGAGTTTTGATTTCTTTCATTCTTCACTGTTATATTTTTTGTGATTGTGCGACTGCAATAATTTGGATTTTTGTAACCACTATCGCCACCTATTATCGAGTAGCGCGTACTATGTTGCGACTTATGTAGCATGTTATTGAAAACAGCGCCACCTAGTGGAGAGTAGCGGTAATATTACAAGTATCTAAAACCTTTCAGCAGGTGTCTGAAGGTGGTTTTATCTAGTTGCGATAGATGGCGCTCATTTTAAAGCATCAGTTGATGGTACTGTTTTACTTTTAAAGTTATTTGGTAGATGGCGCTGTATGTTTTAAACCTAGATCAACCCAGCCGTCGCTTCTAAACAAACCATATTCAACCTTCAGTAGAGTGTAGGAGGTAACGTTAGATTTGATTGATCAGGGGCTGACATAGGACATAGATATCTTAGCTATTTTATATAATAATAAAATGTATTTAATTAATTAAGCCAAGAAAATCGTTTTTTGTATTTCGATAAACTATACCAGGACTTATCATTATTTAAATCAAATTTATTACATTATCACAACAAGAATCATCCAATTATTATTATTTGTATTAATGTTATAAAAGAAAACGAAAGGAATAATTACTATAATTTTTTAAATTAATATAGTTTGAGAGTCAATAAAGTTTTTTTATTTTATTTATACCAGGGCTTCCAAAACTGTGCGTCGCGTCGAAATTACGAATTTTAAATTAAAATTACAAATTTTTCGTAATTTTCGAGAATATAGAATTTTCGAAATTCAGACAAGTACCTACTTTTTGTTAAAATCTCAACCTTAAAACTATCCTGTACACCTTTCTCTGTTAGACCGTAAAGCCTTGGTATCGAACCTGGGTCCTCGGAAATGGAAATGCATAGTCCCACCTAACCATAGAGCTCTTTATCGTCATACACATGTAACCTATGTGCTTACGGTTCTCGTATTAACTTATACATAAACACTGGCTATAATTAAACTGCTGTATTACATGGGTCGGCCCGAAGACTTCCCGCTGCGATGGATAATCAAACCGTGCCCCGTCCTACGGTGCTACTACTGTAACTCGAACGCTTCTCGTTCAAATCAATTTTTAGTCTGTGAATAAACACTATTTCGAGCACACGGTTGTGACACAACCACGAGTCGCAACCATGTCCACATACCACTTACCCCATAGACCTGTAACAGGAGGGCGCCCGTGTCTGCCCGCACATGAGCGCAACATTGCTTTGCGACACGTGGCACGTAGAGATATTATCCACATGGACGCATCTATTTAATACGGCACCCATGTCCCCCGCTTCGTCTCTATGCGCTCATCGTTGACAGAACGTTTCGGGCTTCGGGAATACGGTCACTGATGGGCTGCGGGCGGTTTGGCGAGAAGGCAAGCGAGCGCGACGCGCACGGCTTTGTATAGAGTTACCTCGTCCCCGCCAACCCTTGGCACCCCTTGGGCGCTGCAAGCACGACATTGACAGACTACATCCAATAGTTACTCGCTTATTCGCGGTAGGACGTTAAAAACATGTGCTAATATTCATAAATGTAGTTAAACCTCCCTTCTCTTAAATATAGGAATAACAGCCGTTAAGTTAAAACCATGGAATAACGTTAAGTCACCTTTATGATTAACATCACTGGAGATTCTATCCACTTTTAGATCTTATTCGAACAGAACGTGAGTATCGTGTGAGTTTTGAAAACTGTAGTAACCAAATATGGACACGCTTGATTGGCGGCAAACCCCATTTTGATTCTACACTTAACACACAACATACTTTATTCGCTTGTATTAAGATCGCAATTTCTTTGTAACTCTACTTGAAATTGTATCCTTTTTCAAAAATACAATTCCAAATTTGAAAATTCGTTTCAAAATGGCGGTCTAATAAACTGCGTCCAATTTTGAACCTAAGTCTAATTTAATTTAAGATGAAGTTTAGATTGATGTTGTTTTCTTTTTCTTTTTTGTGGTTTTACGGCTCGGACGCTTAATCCCACAAATTAGTTATGAATTTGTATTAAAGCAATTAAATATGGCGCCTGGGTGGGTTTGTATCAAAAAGCTTATTATTACCAACTGGAGCTTTACTGGAGGTTGTATGTAATACATGCAACCACTTGCAATATTAAGAGCCTTCCATGAGCCAACTAGCGCCGCCAATCTTAAAAAAATAATATCTTCCAATATAATCAATTTTATTAAAAAAGCTATTTACGAAATGTTTATTAGGATAAATACTATTTTTTAAATGCTTATTTGTAATGTGATTCAATGTCGGTAAGTTGTAGTTCGCATAATTGCGAAAAACGGGAGTTTTGACAACCATATAGCGCCTTAAGTCACGTAACACCAATGGCTCTTGTACATAAACATGAGTTACAGTTAGGCGGTTAAATACACGATTAAGGATTTTCGCTACTTATATTATTTAGATAAGGAGACAGTACATAATTACTGCACATAGATTGCGGTCCGGACATATTCCATCGAAATCTTCTGCATTCTTAATGCGCAAAGTTGAATCTCCTAACTGCGAAGATTGTGGGGCCAAATAAGACTTGCAACATATTTTGATGGAATGTGTCCGGTACGCGACTAAAAGAGAACATGTTATCAATAGTTTAGGTTTATGCAAATTAGATGTAGGTATATTCCACGGCATTTTAGCTGGACCAACTTCAGACCCAGCTAAAATGTTGTTCTCGCGTTTAAAAAAAAAATAGATAAGTTAGTTAGAATAGTTACGTTGGGATTGACAGTGTCACCTTGTGTACAAATATCCCTAAATAAATATAGAATAATAAAAAAGGATTTTCGCTGAGTATCGCTATACAAAATCGGTGGTTTAGACAACTTTAGTGTCAATATAAGCCACCGTTTAGCAATCTTTACGGCTATAGCACATATAACTGTGATTTTTTTTTGTAGTTTTAAGTTACAGTTGTATAACTATAATTTATAGATATTAAATTTTTTTAATTTTTTTTTCGAAAGGCTTAGAACTAAAGTTGTTCAGTCAATGATACTGAAGACCCTCCCTTCGGCTTCATATACTAGCACCCTGTATATCTAGTATGTGCAACATATTGTAATTGATGTATCCAATGAATACTAGTAAATATATTTGTCTCTTTCTTCCCCAGGACATGGACCTGATCAAGGTGTTGTGGAAGCAGGATGTCGATATGGGCTTCTCTCTCGAGGACCCGATGCATTTGGTGAGTCTACAGGTACTTACATTTTCAGTATATTTTTTACAAACTTTAATTAAAAAACAACCGACGATCGTGTATGAAGAGATCGATGGATGTATACCGCAGCCCAAATCAAGTGTATTATTTGGTAAACAAATATGATCGTCTAATTACCTGTTGTGATGTAACATTGAAGGAACTGATTGATCGAACCTGTTTATCATTGTGCAAATAAAGTAAATCGATCTACTAACGTGAAAATAACTATGCAATCACAGAATAGCTTAAAATGTTAGTAGGGTAGTTTTTGTTTACAAAATAAGACACTTGATTTGGGCTTCGATTTAGATGAGGCGAGATTTGTATGCCAGGATCACAGCAGATGGAAGGTCATCTCTGCCTACCTCTACGGGAAGCTGGCGTGAGTTTATGATGATGATATCATAGTCTTCTCTCTTCCTCCAGAGGAGTCGCCGTAGCGTCGTCACTCTGGACGAAGCCGCTCGACAGTCACGTTCACTCCCGAGCTTGTAGCGGGAACTCTTGACTATAGCTCGAAAATGCAGATCTTGCATATAAATCTTCGATTACTCCAACATATTGACATTCGCGAACATTGTAACGTGATATTGAACACAAAACACCACTTTAGAGTTTATACAATAAACTATGTGGGGCTCCTAGTCCAGTTGCGAGTACTACACGTGGAAAACGATCGTACAATTTAAGCTACGTAGGTCGAAGTTAGTACCTGGATGGGTGACCGTTACTTACATTTTCATCTGAGTACCTCCGTGCCTCGTAAAGCACGTTAAACAGTTGGTCCCGCTCGGCAGCAGTCGTCAAGCCACGCCGGAAGCCTACTTATTTATTTATTTATTTATTTTATTAATGGGCTCGACAGTTCGTCATTTGCCAATGTCATGTTACAGAAAATTCAATATATTCAATAGTCTTCTATCTTCCTCCAGAGGAGTCGCCGTAGCGTCGTCACTCTGGACGAAGCAGCTCGACAGTCACGCTCACTCCCGAGCTTGTAGCGGGAACTCTTGATAAAAGCTTGAAACTTCAGATCTTGCATAAATAATCCAATAACTTCACCGTACTGTCATTCGCGAACATTTTCTGATTAATTTAACGTGATATTAAACACAAAATAGTCCCTGTAGAGGTTAAAAGGAAAATTATCATATAATTCCGCAACCGTCGTTTCCCGCCATTTTCAAGAGAACCCCCGGAAGCCTACAGGTCTGAATAACTATAGCGCGTATTCATAAACGTGTTAAAGTTATTCGACTGTCCCTTTCTACCGTAACGTTTTTAACGAAGTGTGAAAGGGAAGTAAGGTTTAACTAGGTTTATGAATAATAGCATATGACGATAGGTTTGGTCTAGTGACCACAAGAGAAAAACAACAACTGAATGTTATGAAATAATGCAACCGTACCTTTCTCGCCATTTTGAAACCAGATCCGCAATTATCCAGATTGGGCGGCAATGTGGCAGCACTTCGACCCATTTAGATCTTTTGTGATCTCCCTTTTCGTCTATACTCCCCCTACCTAAAGATATAACTCAATAGGTCTGCTATGCAGCTCATGGGAAGGAGCCTGTAGTCTTCTGGTTCCGGATAGGCCGACCCCAGGAGACTCATTCGCTTCCTAGCCAGTGAGTCACATTCACACAACAAGCACAGGAGTCTATAGGTGTATTTTCAGTATATTTTCTACAAATTTTGATTGTTCTAATGGTTTGAGTATACTAAAAAGCTGGCCCAATACAAGCCAATAGGTAACCAGGAGTTACAATCAATCGTATGTTTGCAGGAGGGTCCTCAAGCTACGAAGGTGGAGTTAGAGGATGAGATTGACAAGGAGCTGAAGGCCGCAGAGGAGAAGCTGCAGAAGAAGAAGGAAGAAGAGATAGAGAAGGTCAAGGCTTCGCTTCTGGATCCTGAAATTAAAGAGGTTGGTTACTTTAATTTGTTATTCTTGAAGTCTTACTCAAAGCCTCGTAACCACTAGGCAACAAAGCAACAGGTGACGCCTAATAAGGCAGTCCCACCACCAGCCAGGGCAGCCATGTACCAATGAGTTATCATATATAAACGGATATCACTCACTTATATTGTTGAAGCCGGCAATTAGACCGATAGTTTCGACCGATTTCGACGGTCTTTTTCAAGGTGAGCGCGCCACGCCCGCGTCGCCGGTGACGTTTCTTCGCGCACTGCGGATCAGCGCCCTCTGTGCGCGCTCCGACATAACTTGTCCCGCCGACCGTCGAAATCGGTCGAAACTGTCGGTCTAATCGCAGACTTCAACAATATAAGTGAGTGATATCCGTTTATATATAATAATTTGTAGTAATGGCTCACTATAGTTTTAATTCTAAAAATGAGTTATCCTCGGTTTTTTCGACGGAAAAACTTACGTATTTACCGAGTGCTCTCAAAACGGTGAAGGGGAACATCGTGATGAAACCTGCATGCCGTAGAAGTAATAATCTAAGGTATGTGAAATCCGCCAATCCGCATTGGGCCCGCGTGGTGGATGCTCCCTCGATGTAAGGGAAGGTCTGTGCCCGAGCAGTGGGGCAGTTTAAATAGACTGATGATGGACTAAATGGTATTCTTGTTTACCAGGACGACCCTTGGGCTGGCTTGTCTTACACCGTTGACACCGAAACTGGTGAGTACTAAGTTATTATGTAATATAGTGCTAATTTAATTAGAGAACTAATTTTGTGAGCTGTTATTTAAATATTCGAGATGTTATTATGATCAGTTGGAAAACATATTGAGCAGTTATTTAATTTAATGGCGGTTGATTAATTATTGCGACAGTAAACCATGGACAGTAATAAAAAATCAATTAGTCGGTTATTTTATCATACAATGTCAATTCTAAAAATAATTGAGCAGTCCAATAACTGAATGAGCGGTAAAAATGATGGAATGAGCGGTTTGATAAATAGTTTGGCAGATCATAGCGAGCGGTGACACCCGAACTCAAATTCATTGAAAAGAGAGGCAAATGTTCGTTAGTTGGGCGGAGCTTATTATTACATAATAATAATAATTTATTTAACATTTTAATTTATTTGCGGTTGAGACAGCGGGTCCCTGGGGAGCGGAGGCCAGGGAGTTTGTGCGTGGCATTGGGCGGCGAATGCGGGACCTCGGTCTCGGACCTCGCTCTGAATCGTTCCTGATGCAAAGGCTGTCCATAGCCATACAGCGCGGTAACGCCGCGGGTATTATGGGCACCTTTGCATCGGGAACGACTAGAGGGGGCTTATTCGATTAAGTTTTTTTTATTTATTACTATTATTATACTATACATGTAGATAAAATAATAAATTTATTTAATTATACTAATAATAGGAAGTGTTTTTGAACCTCGAACCTCAACTCCTCCATCCGGACACGAAGGACTGGAATCATTGTGGATTTATTATTTTTAAAATAATTAGGTACCTACGGACAACAGCAGATCAAAGTAACACTTGCAGTACAAATTCCACTCCGCATATAATAAGATCGGTCCAAAGTGATGTGCTGTTAGTACAGCTAAAAAGTACGTACGATCACGCTGTGGTCGATAGTCGACGCGTAGTAGGTAACATAACAAACACCTTTTTTTATTTGTGGATTTTTGAACGAAAAAATTGAAGTATTTTTTTTGTTAACCTATAAATTGTCCCACTGCTGGGCAAAGGTCTCCCCCCCCCCCCCCCCCTCTTCCATCCATCCCTGTCTTGAGCCTCTTCCAGCCACCCATCCCTGTATCTAACGATATCGTCTCTCCACCTACGCCGAGGTCTGCCCCGACGCCGGCGACCGTCCGATATATATACTTTATTATATATATTTTTGCATCAGTATAGTGTATATTATCACCCCTGAGTCGCGCTTAAATGATCAAAACCACACCCTGTATATGCTCTCTTTATGAACGGTAGTAATTTTATTTATATCATGATGTGTGATACAATTTCTAACACTTACAATTTTTGTGACGGCGACTGCAACAGATTCGTTAGACGAACTACATATAGTCGCTACTATTCTACCCTTATTTCCTCAAACATTCCTACCCTAGTTGCATCCCCCTGTATGAAGCACAATACAAACGGAAGTATATAGGGGTCGTGCACCCCCTGTATATTAGAATTGGGGTGTAACCGATAGCTGTAGTTCTGATATTGAGCTAATACTATGGTAAATACATTTATTTCATGCGATTTCAGTCAATTTCAGTTATAATTACCATGAAGTAGATAGCTCATTGGCTCAGTGATTGAGTCAATGGATTTGTGATACGGAGGTCCCAGGTTCGATTCCCAGCCAGGGCAACCATGTACCAATGAGTTATCCTCGGTTTTTTCCCACGGAAAAACTTACGTACCTACATTTAAGTGTGCTCTCAAAACGGCGAAGGAAAACATTGTGATGAAACCTGCATGCACGAAGAAGAATAAAAAAATCTAAGGCATTTGAAATCCGCCAATCCGCAGTGGGCCCGCGTGGTGGATCATGGCCCCAGTTCCCTCGATGTAAGGGAAGGTCTGTGCCCGAACAGTGGGGCAATATAAATAGACTGATGATGATGAATGGTTCTGTTATAGGTAGTTACAGATTGGTCATAAGATATCGTTGTCTTCATGTCTTCATCCAGAGGAGTCGCCGTAGCGTCGTCACCCTGGGTAGCCGCGTCTTCATGTCTTCATCCAGAGGAGCCGCCGTAGCGTCGTCACTCTGGACGAAGCAGCTCGACAGTCATGTTCACTCCCGAGCTTGTAGTGGGACTCTTGACTCTAGCTCGAAATTATCCGTAAAATCCAACATACTGACATAGATTTTTATTGAATTTGTAATTTAAATATTCTTTGAAGTGTATAAAAACACGGTTTAAAGGAAATGAAGTTAAACTATGTTTATAGCTAAGCGCTATAGCATTTGTTGCTATCTGCCAGGCTGCATCCCTCACGGATGTAACCCCCGTGCTCTGATAAACCATTACTCTTGTGACTCAGCTGTTTTACGGCTAAGGACTTTGTGTTCTTTTAGAATAGGTTTTGATAGTTATTTTAATAAAATTGTTTAACAATTTCTTTCGTTATGATGGAATAAAATATAGCAAGGATGCACCAATACTTATTTCTTGTAGTGTTTCTTTGTTTATGTTAACGATAACGAGAAGTACGCGACTGATGTTGGCAACTGGCTGGAAAGGTGACGTCATTTTGATACTTATGGAATTTTATATATCACTTTTTGAATGCTTTCAATTTCAAATTCAAAATCTTTATTGCATTCCGTAAGTTATGGAATGGATGTTAGTATAACATTACGGCCCCTGTTGGGCACACAATTAGAAGAGAGGAAGGCTAATCGTAGCTATTAAGGCCATTAATATCATAATATTATTACTTGTCATTCTTTGTAGTATTTTTTTTGCATTTCTTTGTCAATCTAGTCAGTGATAAATAATCCTAGAAATATATATACAATAATAATATTTATACCTATTTATTTTGTTATATTTGAATATTTGTTAATTTAGCTATATTAGTATTGTTATTAGCTTTTGTTTTACGTTTCTATTTTCAGTCTGTAATAGTTCCTCTAATAAACAAGTTATATTCATCAGCTCATTTTCCGCAGTTTTACTCCTCCATCATCCAGCCTTCAGCTCTAACATTGGGCCCGTATTAATAAATCACTCTCAGTTCAAAAGTCAATCTTGAGAACGACCTCAAGATGGCGTTCTTATTAATAAACGTAACTTAGGTGCGAGTTTAGGGCTCGTATTAATTAGTCTGAGCTCAAACCCTCAAGAGCGAATTTAGCTCATACTCTCTCAAGACATGATCACCATCTCAGTATGTCATTTATTAATAAACCAATCTTGAGGGCGTATCACGTGATGTCTTTCTCAAGTCGCGGTTCGCCTGCAATTAGCAAATACGTTCTCAAGTGTGAGTTTGACAGTTGTCATGAGAACTGAGTTTTGTTTATTAATACGGCGTTACTCACGTGATACCCTATTCCTAAACGCGCACCTAAGTTACGTTTATTAATAGGAACGCCATCTTGAGGTCGTTCTCAAGATTGACTTTTGAGCTGAGAGTGATTTATTAATACGGGCCTAAATGTCCAAGCCAGCGAAACATACTCTTTCCAATCGAGCGTATTATACATTTTCTTTCAGATCCCACCGTTATCTGATCACTTTAACTTTTCTCTCCCAAAAACTTTAATAATTTATGCATTAAAATATAATTTGAATTGCGATCGAAACCTCGAAGGCTTTTGAACAAAGGATCTGAAAAAAACTCAATAATAAAATGTCGATTATCTTCGAAATTTCCAAAAGGACACGTTTTGAGCGAAGCCGGCGTCTGCCCAATAATGAGCTCAAACCGAACCAGTTTACCTTGGTCTCTTAAGGCGAAACTCTAGCGGGGTTTTTCATACATATCTAAATCGGTATAAGCTCACGAAGAACTCGCTAGTTGTACACTTTTCCACACCAGATGTCCCAATCATGAAGCATTGAATATTGTTTAAATTCAATCTTAAATTAGTCCTTTAAAAAAAATCATTCCATTTGTTTTGGAATTAGTGATGATTCGCTAATTTGACCATTCTCGAGTTGGACCATTCGCGAATTGGGCATTTTTTGGGACATTTGACTAAATGCGACGAATCGATGAATTTAAGATTGAATTTGATAGATAAATGCGACGATATTGATGGCGCAAGTATTACCTCACGATTGATGTATCTGGATCCAAAAAAAATCAACGTATTATAGGTACAATTTATAGGCGAGTCATAAGTGGAAACATTTTTGTATGCAGAGCAGGGTTTAACAAACTGATGTTTAACTCTAAGGATGATTGTCGCGTACATACTTAAATACATACATAAACTCACGCCCATAGGAGCAGACAGAGATGACGGAATTCCATCTGTGATGATCCTGACACACCTCCTTCAAACTCATCGTATGGCGCATCAAAACGCGTAAAATTGCATCAAATAATTTTGCAACCGCTTTCGTTACTTCCATTTTCAAAAAGACAGCTCTTTTTTCTAGCTGTTTATATCATAGTCTTCTCTCTTCATCCAGAGGAGTCGCCGTAGCGTCATCACTCTGGACGAAGCAGCTCGACAGTCACGTTCACTCCCGAGCTCGTAGTGGGACTCTTGACTCTAGCTCGAAACTGCAGATTTTGCACAAATCATCCGAAAACTTCACCATACTGTCATTCGCGAACATTTTATGATTAATTTAACGTGGTATTAAACACAAAAGAAATACTTAGGCATTCAATTAAAATCAGAATTATCAACCTGGACAGGTAAGGTAAGTGTACATATAGCCGTCAATGTACGTATGCCCGTCAAGTCAACTTAAATTGCCTATATCTCACGAAAATGGTAGTTTATTTCGTTTTCTCTGCAATATTATGAAAATAAATACTGTTTTGCTGCTAATTAACTGGCAAAAATACAATAAAACATCAAATAACACAATATAATATCACTTTATAGTTTGTGTTCACGTTTTTGTAAAAAAGTTACGAAGTTCGATTACTAAACTGCTGTTTTTACTGACTACGGTTTTTTTTCAACGCTGGCTCATGTATTTACTTATTTGTAAGTGTTGATGTTTAAAATGAAACTTTATTAATATTAATATCATTCTGTAATTTGATTTGATGCCTATTTGTTTTAATTAATTAAATAATAACATTTTAAATTCGTTGACGGCTATTGGTTCAACCAAACAGCAAAATGTACCAGTACCCGTCATCTATATGATATATAGATAACTATAGAGATATTGCTTACTTTCCACACCAGTACCCGTAAAATAATATTTTTTAACTTCCCAAAACACAAAACATCCCTAAATGCACAAAAAACGTCCCAAACATTACGATGTGTTTTCTTATGGTTTAGGACGTTTTTGTGCATTTTATTATTCATTTGATAGACAGGCAGCACAATGCTGGTGTGTCTATATCACAGTGTTGGTAAGTTCAGTCTATGTTGTCTAATGTTCATATGATTCACTACACATATTGCTTATTTATATAATGTTTGATTTTAACCACATGTCGAGGCGATTTTTAAAAGAGTTCACTGATGGTGCAGATACTACATCATCAGACAGTTTGTTCCGTGCGTGGACAACTCTGTTACTTAAGAAGTGATGAGCGATTTTGGTATTGGCGATAGTACGGTAGATTTTCATATGGTGTCCTCGCAATGGACGTATGTCTTTAGTCTCAAAGAAACGGTGGACATCTGGGAGGTTATATTTGTACGTGAGAATTTTATATGTCTCAATTAGATCACCTCTATGTCGACGTTCTGCCAGGGTTTGAATACCTAGGATTTTAAGCCTTTCTTCATAGGACTTTTTGGGCAGTTTAATATATGGAATCTTTGTTGCCTTTCTTTGCACGCTCTCAAGTAGGTAGTAGGTAGATCGGATGTCCTTTATAAAATATGGGTTCCATATTTGAAATCCATATTCCAGAAGAGGCCATTAGGCCTCAATCTACAAAATCTACAAAACATACATTAGTATGTTTTGTAGATTTTGACAAGAACATCGGATGTAATATATTGAAAGGATCTCCTTATAACATACATAAATGAATTAGCCTTCTTGACAATGCCATTAATGTGTTCTCCCCATTTTAGATTTTTTGAAACCACAACTCCAAGGTCATTTTGGGATTCCACAGTGTTTATATCAGTGTCATCAATGGTGTATACCACGCCAGGATTTCTACTACCTAGATGCAACACAGCACATTTCGATATGTTCAGCTTGACTAGCCACTGCTTCGTCCATTTCTGGAGCTTGTTTAGATCGCTCTGTAGTTGTCCAGACACTAAGAGTGGGTTTCCAAAGATTTTCCCATCGTCAGCAAAAAATGCAGATTGTGAGTCTATCAGCGCAATGAGGTCCGTGATGAAAATTCCAAAAAGTGTGGGGGCTAAAACAGATCCTTAGGGAACTCCACTCAGGACGTCCCGCTTCTGGGACAAGGAGTAACCGATCCTGGCCTGGAAGGTTCTTCCCAACAGGTAACTCTTTACCCAGTCTAAAGGCCGACCTCGAATGCCAAAATGCTCCAATTTTATAAGCAGGCGCTGATGCGGGACTTTGTCGAAAGCAAAATCAAAATCGAGGTAAATAACGTCAACCGGGTTGCCACGGTCCACGTCCATAGTCCACGGGTGCACACATGACAGTAAGTTCGTTATTGTGGATCCCTTCTCGACAAAGCCATTCTGCTGGATGTAACATTTTCTCTGTTGTGGAATTTCTTCAGTTTATTGCATATTAGTCTCTCCATCACCTTACCCACAATACTTGTCAAGCTGATTGGCCTAAACTTGGCAGGGTCTGTTTTATCACCGGATTTGTACACAGGTGTAACTACAGCATGTTTCCTGTCAAGTGGGACATGTCCGACCTCAAAAGACACCCTCATAAGCTCAGTGAGAACAGGAACAAGTGTTTTGCTGCAGTTTTTTAGAATAATGCTGGGAATGTTGTGAGGTCCAGGAGCAGAGCTTGTGTCGAGTCCTTTTAAAACTTTCTCAACATCCTTGGGTGTAAAGTTTATGTCACAGATCGAGTGCTCCACACGGGCTAATGTAGTCACTTGTTAGCATATGGTCACATCTGGTTCACGACAATAGGCTTTCTGAAACTCCTGCGCGAAGATTTCCGCTATGTCGTTGGGGTCTGTAACTAGGTCGCCATTATGGTTCCTCATTGCAGGTGGAATGCTCACTTTGGATGACATGCACCTTCGCAGATGGGAATAGAAGGGTTTTTGTCCGTTATCCAGTAGTTTTGCTTCATACAGTCTTCTGCTCCTTCTGCTTTCTGCCACACAATGATTGCTGGCGGTTCTATAGCGCTGGTAGTCCTCGTCATCCTTTGTGCCAATATAAACATCCCAAAGTATTCCCTTCTCAGATACAAGTTTCAATATATTGTCATTGATTCAGGGTTTATTATTACCTTCCTTCTTCTTCACTTTTTTAAGCGGAGCGTCTCAGTCTGTGTTTGTATCCACTATGGTTTTTAGCTGTCTCCAAAAACGCTCCACGTCAGTAGTAGATTCCAAGATTTCGAGATCCTTCTCCAGTTCCTCCATGTAGTTGTCAAAGTCAATGTTATGGTAATATCTTTTAAGTTTAGGCTGACTGTGGACTCTTTGTATCAGAAATTGGATGCTGAACTCTAGTACGCAATGATCAATCTTTAGGTGGTTTATAATATATTCCAGTGATTAAGTTTTCATCGTTTGTCATGATCAGATCGAGCAAGGATGGAGTGTTGCCTGTGCGGAAACGTGTCGGCTGGGAGACCAATTGATGAAGATTACTGTTGAGAAACATGTTCTTAAACAGTTCCTCGGGTCCCTTGAGGTCCTGTTCGATGTCTTGAGGCCATAGGATGTCGGAGTAGTTGAAGTCACCAGCGATAACTATCACATTGTTCGCCGAAGCAGCTTAGCCAATAATTTAGAGTCACGTCGTTTCCATATATCTGGTTCCCTATCATCGGGTCGATAGACCAAAACAACAAGGAAATGGTGAGAGTCATATTGAATATCCAAAAACAAGGCTTCCGTAAGATCACATACAGTCATACTTCTTATGAGTTCTTGCAATAATGGGTTGACACGGTCTCTGACATATATGGCAACACCGCCACCACGCGTTTTGCCACCCTGCGACTTAGGTCGATGTTTCCGGTCTTGTCTAAATATAGAATAATCAGGTATGGCAAATGTGCTGTTTTCTGTCCCTGCTGTTCAGCCAGGTCTCCGTGACAATTATAATGGATGGCTTGTTGGTGTTTACATATAAAAGAAATAAGTCGAATTTTAATGACAGCGAGCATAAGTTGGTGTATAGGAAGGTAAGGTCAGTGTAGGGGTTGTTGGGGTCAAATAGTTTTTTTGTTTGATTATCTTCGGCACACCCCTGACATACTTAATAGTGAGATCTAACTCACCACTCTCGGTACGTAGCTGGAGACGTTACATCAGCTCCTTTAGCTCGTCCCGCTGCATCGGTGTATTGTCATCATACACTCTTACCTCCATGGCTCTATTCTTGTTTTTAAGGACCTTCACTGCATCATGCCGTGACTTGAGCATCAACTTCATGTGGCGCGGTTTACTGTTGTCTCGTTTACCAAGTCGCAACACTTTCACCAGTTTGTCAGAAGATATCTGTTCACTCGTAATCTCCACCAGGATCCTTCTGACAGTGGCCTCATCAGTGGGCCCTTAAATAGCTGTGTCACCCGTATCCATTACAGGGAGACCAACAAGGATCACGTTATTTGCTCTGCGATCACGCTCCGCCATCTCCTCCGATATATTGTTAGTGTCTAAGGAAGTGGCCGGAGTAGCAGTAGAAACTGCATGAGTCACTGGTGCAGAAATCCGTCGTCCAATTCCTCACGTACACAATCATATGCTTGGATCAGTTTAGGCACTTGAAATAAGGCCTCGCGGCAAGGCGAACATAGAAATATGAGGGTGCGTTTGGATTTCAACCCCATGACACGAGCCTCGCTGCTTGTTAGGTTGCTGCAACTAAGACATACGTTCCGTTTACAACCATCGCACAGTATCAAATTTTCATCGCTATGATCATTATCGCACTTCATTTTGGAAACAAGTTTGCCACAAAAAGTCGTTAATTTTTCGTAAAAAAAAGTCAATTGGATTTTACACTATGTAATGTCGGAGTTTTTGCGAGATAACACTTGTCCACTATTATAATGCACAATTTCACTAAATAACGTGTTTTTGGCGTAATTTAGACACATAAACTAATTATTTAATTAATTTAATACAATACACAAATTCTAACACTGTTCACTTTTTGAGGTTAGAGAAAAAAAACATCTTTGGGATTTTTAAAACATCTTTGGGTGCATTAGTAATTATAGGCATAATGACCTGAATTATATATACTGGCTGGAACAGCAACAATGAATATTTTGACTATTTTGGTTTATATATTTGAGAAATGTCGAAATGTCGAAAACATAAAGCTTGTCCAATCAGGTGTTCCATTTACACTATAGCACTTTGATCAATCATATATATACGTCATACATTACCTACACAAAAACTATATATATATATGACGGCTATTGGGACATGGGTATGTCGGATATCTGTACAAGGACATGCCGGATACCGGGCAAAGGGGTATTATTTCATATAAGTCTAAAAATAACTTATTTAATCTTAAAATTAAATAAACATTATTTAATTAAATAAAATTTAAATAAATTGTTTATATCTATGCACCATTTCATTCCTTGTGGGTCTTATACTACGGCCGTGGCTACAAAATCAAAAGTGAAAAGTTCAAAAAGTGACGGTTATTGGGACAGTTCCCTTACCTAGGATTTAGCGAATGATATATTGTGCAAATCCACCTGTAAAATGTACCTAAATTCTGTACAATAAAGAATTATCTTATCTTATCAAATAATTTTGCCACTGTCACTTTCTCTCCATTTTCAAAAGTCAAACCGTTAAAAACATTGCTATTTAAATTTTCAAATAAAATATACGAACGCCATTTTAAATTGAGAGTTCCGCCAAAACTGGCCATTCGATGAAGTGACAGCTCGGCGTTCGAATTTCAAAAAGGATTTTTTTTTCAACTCCCGACTTTTCCACAAGTCATCGTTTCGGCCAGTGTTCTCTGTGATTAATACTTTAGGTCTTTTTTCGTAGCCGGATCGTATATAGTTAGTTTTTTGTAACGCGTATTTTGGAATTGGTAATATTAGGGAATTTTCGTTATATTATGCGTTTGTCGGTTTCCTTTTGTGTTGTAATAATGCTTTTGTAGTGTCCATATGATATCATCTGTTGCCTATTGTATGGATGTTATTGAATATTAAATTGAGAACAATTTAAAATTACACCGGGATTCAAATTAGGGACTTCGCCAATTCCTGGCACGTTCTCTTCCAACCGAACTATCGTGACTTGGATGAGATCGGCGAAATCTTCCACCATATTCGTCTTAAGGACGGTTTAGATTTAGATTTTCATTTCGTACCTATACGAAATGAAAATCTAAATCTAAAGCCTATGCAAGAAAAAATCAAAATCGATGATATTGAAATTTTTGGACTAAAACATAGTATAGTCGAAGACAGAGATAAGTATACAGGGGGCTTGATTAAGGTTAAGTTTTTCGCAAAAACTGCTGGACCGAATTTAATCATTCTTTTACAGTTAAGTACATAGTTTTCACTTTTATCTATCAAACAATGAAAGAATTTTTGCAATAGGTCAAGTAGTTTTTGAGATAATCTCAACCTTAAGAACTCTCCTGTACACCTTTCTCTACATATATACTTAGGACATAAACTCCCGCCTGTTTCCAATATCGATAGACAGACAGAGACGATGTAATTCCATCTGTAGCCTCCTCCACATTCATGGTTTGTGGTAGACCGCAATTGGCCCTTTTATAAAACTCATTCAGCCTACTTTAGCTACCTAATTATTTTGTAATTTAAATAAAAAATATTTAAATTAGTCGCAAAAAATAGTTCGAAGATTGAAAATACTACTTACTTACTCCGCTGGCTCAGTGACCCGAAGTGGATCTTGGCCTCCGCAACGAGAAGACGCCAGTCGTGCCGGTCCTGCACTGACTGCCGCCACATGTATGCCTGCAGTCGGTGCAGGTCCCGACCTCGTCCTTCCAGCGGCACCGAGGACGCCCGACCGGACGACGGACTGTCGCTTGTCCCAGATACACTAGTTTGGCAGCTCAATCTTCTCCCCGTGGCCGAGCCAGCGGAGTCGAGCAGACTTGATCTTGATGATGTTGGGCTCGGACACTAGGTCTTCAATTTCCCTGTTCTTCCTCACTCTCACACTGCCATCTGCCCTTCTTGTTGTGCCCAGTATTCTCCTAAATATTTTTCTTTCGGCAACCAGGAGTTTATTTTCCTCTTTAAGGCTTCGTATGCGCGTATTTTCAGTTTTTCTACGAAGGCTACGGCATTAAGTACTAAAATTAAACGTCTGAAAAAAATATATAGCAATCTTGGGGTGTCTATTTAGAGACTGATGATTATCAGATACAGGATTGGACAAACTTCGCTCGATAGAAAAAAATCACAATCATACCCCTATTCTATGCCTTTAACTAAAATACTTTTAACCAAAATAGTTAATCATACAAAATATATATCCAAATGTAAACTATAAATACGAGAGCTTGTTTTAAAATAATCTTATTTTTGTTTCCTTGCCAAAATTCATAAAAATGCGAATATCGAGGCACTGCGCCATGCTCTTCAGCTGCGGGGCATCTTTATATGCATCTTTATATAATTTTCAAAAATCAGTCCAATAACGCCGCAAGTATTCCCGAAGTCTGTACCATGTCGATACAATTCTCAACACCCCCTGTTTCCGTAACAGCAGCCTGTAAGTACAAACACCCTTGACTGCCGACTCTGGCGTACCCCACTATGAATTGATTTTAATACAACAAAGAGTTATTAATGATCATAATTCCACCGGGGATTGAGACGTACCATACCACGTTTGTACATTAATCACTTGGTATGACAATGTGCCTCGGATTTGAGAGGAGAATAGACCTAGGTATGAGACTACAATGTGGGATACGTCTTTATAGTTATTTTATTTATTTATTTTATTAATGGACTCGACAGTTCGTCATTTGCCAATGTCATGTTACAGAAAATTCAATATATTCAATAGTCTTCTATCTTCCTCCAGGGGAGTCGCAGTAGCGTCTTCACCCTGGGTAGCCGCGTCTTCATGTCTTCATCCAGAGGAGACGCCGTAGCGTCGTCACTCTGGACGAAGCAGCTCGACAGTCACGTTCACTCCCGAGCTCGTAGTGGGAATCTTGACCATGGCGCCAAACTTGAGATCCTGCTTGAATTCTCCAATAACTTCACTTCTCATTCGCGAACATTTTCTTTAAAAAAATCGTAACCAACATCTATAGGTAGTGTCCGACCTAACTTTATGGTGAATTTATTGGATGATTTATGGTAAATTTATTGATTATATTGTATGTACTTAAATAAGTGGTTTTTTGTGTTTAATATCACGTTACGTTAATCGGAAAATGTTCGCGAATGACAAGTGCTTTGCGTTGGAATTTTCGAATGAAGATTTATGCAAGATCGAAAGTTTCGAGCTAGAGTCAAGATTCCCAGTACAAGCTCGGGAGTGAACGCGACTGTCGAGCTGCTTCGTCCAGAGTGATGACGCTACGGCGACTCCTCTGGATGAAGAGAGAATACTATGATATCTTAAATATTCTGTAACATGCATTAGCAAATGACGAACTGTCGAGTCCATTAATAAACTTAATAATAAATAAATACTACCTGCGAGTATTTTTAGTTAAATATCAAAAACCCTAACCAAACTTGCGTTTTTACATAACAAAACACTTTGAATTTAATCCGGAAATATCAATACCACCAAACAGGGTGTTCTGTATATAGGCTGTCGGACCAACGACCCACTAAACTTGCCTATACATGGTGATGAAACAGTTTTAAGTGCCGAAACGCCATGACTCGTGCTATGGATGAAGAAAAAAGTATTTGATAGTGCGATAGCGAGACTACTATTTTGTATAAGGTCAGGCTTAGGTTCGTACAGTAGACAAAAGTATACAGGGGGCCTCAATAAGGTTGAGATTTTCTCTAAAACTACTGGACCGAATTTAATAATTCTTTTACAGTTACATAGTTTTCACTTTTATCTATCAAACAGTGAACGAATTGATGCAATAGGTCGAGTAGTTTTTGAGAAAATCTCAACCTTAAAAACTCTCCTGTACACCTTTCTCTGTTTTCCACCGGTCGGAGACAGGAGAGTTTTCGTGGTTGCGTTTTTTAAAAATTCTTTCACTGTTAGATAGATAAAAGTTAAAACTATGTAACTGTAAACTAATTATTAAATTCGGTCCAGTAGTTTTTGAGAAAATCTCAACCTTATTGAGACCACCTGCATACTTGTCTTTGTCTTCGACTGTACCTATTAATAGACTGATCTCAAGTGCGAATTCAGCTGACTAACACTTAAGATATGATCAGCATCTCAAGTAAGACGTTAATTAATAGACCAATCTTGAACTGAAACGCTGGTCGCGGTTCGTCTGATGCACTCAGAAAATACGACCTCAGGTGAGATTGAGAGGGCTCTTGAGTGCTGAATTGAATTAATGCGCGTTACTCACATGGTGTGGTGATGTTTTCAAAAAGGTCTGTAAAAGCGTGCATGATGAGAAAGGTGATGTAGGTCGCAGTAGATGGAAGGCCATCGTCTCTGCCTACTGCTACGGGATATAGGTAGGCGTGATTCTTGATCCTTATGATCCCAGCTTCGTTGAAGACTATTAGAACTAAAATAGGCTATGATAATAAAAGAAAAATTATCTGACTTTGAACAATGAAAATATCTTCAACTAAAGGAGCACGTAGGCTTTTTAGGTATTTTTTTTGGAATACCCCAAGTGTATCAACGCTTTATATAATATGTTCCTTATGCCTTGTAGTTAAAGGTCGAATATTCGTCCTCACACGGCCCGGCGGTTACGTATTTTGGATTCCGAATTCCGGAATTATTGATCGGCAACTGAGCCGGCCAATCACAGGCCTTCTCGCGTCAAGATGGCCGCGAGGGTAGGTCTCCCTTCGGGTGAATTTATACCATTATAATTTATTACGCATTGTGGCACAGACATTAATCTTTTTCTTTTATTAATGGCGTTTTCTGTTTTATTTTAATGAAATGGTGCGGGTTTCCCCGCGCTTTTCTCGGCGGCCATTTTGTTTGGGCGCGTCGCGTATTGATTTTGTTTTTGGGGTTATTCATTATCATCATCAGCCAGTATCAGTCCACCGCTGACGCACACGGTTACACCATGCTAATGAGACTCCAGGCGGCTCATAATGTCCTGGTACTTTTAGTACAACCAGGCCTGGTGCACTCCGCGCTTTAGGTATAAATCTACAGGTACATCGGGCGGGCGGCCTTGGGCCGCGCCGGCGCGGCTATTCAGTGGGCTGCTGCGCGCCAGATTGATTGCACGTAGCCCGCTATTTTGCGCCCGCGCTGCGACGTATTTAGCCGTCTTTCATTGTATCGGAAGAAAAAAATCGTGACAAGAATTTGGTCTAAATTATTAAAATATTCTTTCATACAATTTAGTACCTACCATAATAATTTATTTTATTTAGGGTGGATTCGACCAAACTTCAATTTATACTGGAGTAACTATCCCAGGGTTATTTTTATTCCCCGATTTTATTCTCCATTAACTTACGAGTAGTTTTACCATGCAATATAGAGAATAGTTGCAGATAATTGAATGAAATTGAATGAATAATGAACGAATAATTAGATTAGATTTATATAATCTTGCATCTTAAATATGTAAATATGGGTTTCGGCTCCCGGACTAGATTGTACCTAGCTAAAACCTAAAAGAGTTATGTTTAGTATTGTAGACACCCATTAAAGTGTAAGAAGATAGCATGCCTATGGTCTTTTGTGATCTAATACCGTAGGTATATTTGAAATATCAGTTTGTTTACAAAAGTAGAATAAAAGAGTGGTATAATAATATATGTTCATTAAATATTCAGATTATTTATCTTTCACAAGCCGGCAGCCCTAATCGTGTCAGAAGAGTAAAGAGCTACCCGATAGAAAGAGACGCACGTTGTAGGTGAATATAATTGTAGGCACTTCGCGCTGCGCGAGCTGAATTGTACTTTATTGCGTCGCTGCGAGACTCGCGATTTATTTTAACGGTTTTTAGGAGAGACTCTTCTGTACTTGTACTATTATATATTCTGTGGTACAACTTAATCATCATAATTCCGTATCAATCTGGACGTAGGCCTCTCCCAAGGCGCGACACTCGACGCTTGTGTTCGCGCCGCACTCGCTCCACAGACATACGCGGGACACCATGCTAATGAGACTCTAGGCGGTACATAGTATCCTGGTACTTGTAATACAACTTCATCATCATCAGTCCACTGCTGGATGCAGGCCTCTCCCAAGGCGCGACACTCGATACTGGTCGTAGCGCTGCATTCGCTCCACAGACATACGCGGGACACCATGCTAATGAGACTCTAGGCGGGCCATAGTATCCTGGTACTTGTAATACAACTTCATCATCATCAGTCCACTGCTGGACGCAGGCCTCTCCCAAGGCGCGACACTCGATGCTGGTGTTCGCGCCACATTCGCTCCACAGACATACGCGGGACACCATGCTAATGAGACTCCAGGCGGCTCATAATGTCCTGGTACTTGTAATACAACTTCATCATCATCAGTCCACTGCTGGATGCAGGCCTCTCCCAAAGCGCGACACTCGATTATATTTTATGAATTTACATTTACACCACTTTGCAATGAAAAGGTGCCAACGCTGAGGAGAAAAAGTGGCAAAAAACTCTCAGCAGCACATCTTTTAAAATAATGATAACACAACTACTTAATAACTAGGTTACACAACTATTGTTAGTAATCTACACTTTATCCTTCATGCGGAACCGGCGACACACACCATGCATGTTCACCGTTTAAATAGTCATCTATTCTGTAATGCGCCTTCTTCTGTACTTACCATATATTATTGTAAATTATTACATTATGGATGAGTGAAGGAAGGGTAACGAAGGAAATACACAGAGCGAATGTTGACGGGAGAGTCGGCAGAGGTAGACCGAGGAGAACGTGCGGCGACCAGATTGGCGAGGTCTTGAAAAAGGGCCAAGTAGTCTACTACAACGCGACGAGCATGCATGAAGAGATTGATGAATATGGAGGAGGCAAGGTTTCTGTGCCAGGATCGCAGCAGATGGAAGTCCATCGTCTCTGCCTACCCCTACGGGAATCAGGTGTGAGTTTATAAATAAATAAAAACTCAAAAAAAGCCGACGAACCTTACAATTACTGGTGTGAAACTAGGAATATTTTTTCCCAACGTAATATAGGAAATAGGGATTTAATGAGACTTCACAACTTTAGCAACAATTGATTAGGGAATTCGAATTATATTGGCTGCTTTAGTGGTGCTTTTGTAGGTTATTAGTTCTAGGATAAGATTAGGCTATCTTAGGGAACTCGATAAAAAACAGAACCAGTGTTTCTATCAGCAGAAGCCACTGGGTCATGTCCTAAAATTAAAATTACATTATGTATGACATAACCAAGTGTTCCCTAGAGGTTGAATAAATGAAGTATTGAATGAAGTACTGCTCCGTACTTCGCTCCAGTTAAAACGTCCAACCACGGTGATTGAACAGTTCGCGTTGAGGCGGGTGTCGAGTATTTTTGATAAGTCATCACAACAATGATTTTTGTCTACAAGTACTGGCGTAGGGCGATGAACCCTGTCTTGATAAGCGAACCAAGGTGAAGCTTGAGGCCATACTATTAGAAACACAATGGCTCTTATAATCTTTAAAAGAATCGGCTTAGTGCGAGTCTTATTTTCATACAAATATGCGCAAAAATTCGACATAGGCCGTATATATCTTTTGATTGCGTTAACGTAGAACGTTCATTTTTTGACTTGAGTATTTGGTATTAATTTCAACTTGAGTCCACAAAAAATCTAAGGCATGTGAAATCCGCCAACCCGCAGTGGGCCCGCGTGGTGGATTATGGCCCGAGCTCCCTCGATGTAAGGGAAGGTCTGTGCCCGAGCAGTGGGGTAATATAAATAGACTGATGATGAAGTCCACGCGTTTCTGAGATATAGGTCTTGACAGACGGACAACAAAGTGATTCTATAAGGGTTCCATTTTTCCTCTTGAGGCACTGAACCCTAAAAACATATTTTTAATTCATCATCAGTCCATTTATATTGCCCCACTGCTCGGGTACAGACCTTCCCTTACATCGAAGCTGGGGCCATGATCCACCACGCGGGCCCAGCGCGGATTGGCGGATTTTACATGCCTTAGATTTTTTTCTTTTACGGCATGCAAGTTTCATCACGATGTTTATCCTTCACCGTTTTTTGAGAGCACTCGGTAAATGTACGTAAGTTTTTCCGTCGAAAAAACCGAGGATAACTCATTGGTACATGGCTGCCCTGGCTGGGAATCGAACCTAGGACCTCCGTATCGCAAGTCAATTGACCCAACCACTGAGCCACCGAGCTCCTCCAGCCAGCTATCTCCGAGAATATTTTTAATTAAATTACTCGAACTATACAAAATTCTTTTTTATAAGTATCCTCTACTTTTGCATAACTTTTCGTATTAACATAACATATGTAATTCCATCGCATATAGGTATTAAGAAACAGGCGGGAGTTTGTGAAGTGCTATTGAGCGATTGGATCGACCTCTAAAAGATTTTAAAAACCATTAACACCATATTTAACTAACTATACACGAATTTTAGACAAGAGAATAGAGGTGCCCGACTTTTTTTCCCATTTCGCCTACCTGACCATTAATTGTAGTGAAAAAAACTTTTACAAGCAATCTGTGGTAGCTTTTGAGATAATGAGATTTGTCATCTGTCTGTGGTTTGTGGAGAAAAGGTTCGGTAGATGGGGTTGCCACGATTAGACATTTTGTTGAGAACTATTTAACCCCCGACGATTTTCTAGTTGATGATGAAGAGGTTTCGCGAGCGACCCTCTACGGCAACTCGTGGTAGTGTTAAAGGCGATGCCTAGAAAAGCTATCCAACCAATCCCCTCTCGGATTTCAAATTACCTTTTATCTAAGTAAAAATACCTAATATGTAGTAAGGCGATTTTTTATTATTATGGCGCCATTTTTAAATCTAAACTGCAAGTTAAATCTGGGAAAATCGTGTTTAAGAAATATTATTTCAGAATTAAACAAATAGCGAGAAAGGTGTGCAGGAGAGTTCTTAAGGTTGGGATTATCTCAAAAACAACTTGACCTATTGCAAAAATTATTTTACTGTTAGATAAAAGTTAAAAATGTGTAACTGTAAAATAATTATTAAATTCGGTCCAGTAGTTTTTGAGAAAATCTCAACCTTATTGAGACCCCTGTATACTTATCTCTGTCTTCGACTGATAGATATAGTTTATTATTATTTTATTTTACAATTTTGGGAAGACAAATGTATTATAATAATTACGATTTCTATTGTAAATATTACTCCGACATCATTTTAGAACTAGTAACATACCTACTTATATAAAAAATCTGTTTAAGGGGGACGGGTCTCGTACAGTCGAAGACAGAGATAAGTATACAGGGGGTCTCAATAAGGTTGAGATTTTCTCAAAAACTACTGGACCGATTTTAATAATTCTTTTATAGTTACATAGTTTTAACTTTTATCTATCAAACAGTGGAAGAATTTTTGCAATAGGTCAAGTAGTTTCTGTAAAAATCTCAACCTTAAAAACTCTCCTGTACACCTTTCTCTGTGTTCCACCGTACATATTTGGTCATAGGCCTTTCAATGCCTGTCTACTATTGAAATTAGTATTTGTTTATGAAATGAACACTCTAAACCTCATTATTGGAGTCCCCGTATTCGGTAGCCGGTGTTGTATCGAAAACGCTGATGGGTGATGACTGGCGGCCATCTTGTGTCGTCACGGTGACGGGAAATGTCCGCGCTTCAGTCAGCGAAAGTGTTTGAGGGCCCGGGTGTGTAACACTTTGGACCGTCCTTATTATCTACGTCGTAAGTATTGATCTCCTATAAACAACTAGATATACAGTCTGCCTTCTAAAAATGTCCGAGCGCAAAGAAGGTCCAAACGGATGAATGGACCCTCCTTCGCTTTATTGGACGTTAACAATGGACCCTTTAAGTATTGATCTCCTATAAACAACTAGATACACAGTCTGCCTTCTAAAGATGTCCAAGCTCAAAGAAGGTCCAAACGGATGAATGGAACCCTGGAATGGAACCCTCCTTTGCTTTATTGGACGTTAAGGCGAGGTGTTGGGACGTTTTTAAGTTTTTCGATGAAGGCTACGGCACTAACTACTGAAATTAAAGGCCTGAAAAAAATATATATCAATCTTGGGGTATCTATTTAGGGACTGTTGGCTACCGATACACGATTGGACAAACTTCGCTCGATAGAAAAAAATCACAAACATACCCCTTTCCTGTCTTTTCACTCGAGTAGTGTGTCTAAACTAAAACAGTTATTCATACAAAATATATATCAAAATGTAGGTTATTATAAATAGAAGAGCTTGATGAGATGAAAATCTGTTGTTTGTAACGTTTTTTTTATACCAGGCAAAATTTAAGAAAAAACACAATTTGTATAAATACAAATGCACGGCGCTACGAGCTTCAGTGCGCCGCTGGGCGCTGTCGAGGTCGGACCTGTATCGATTTTTGCCAAATGTTCCACTTTGGTCTTTACCTGGAATGCTCCCACGATCGTCATAACGTAATAAAATTTAAAATAATACGAGTCGAATTTGGTCACACCTATACTTTAAGATTATTAGTTTACTAATCACGGAATGATTGTGCATCGTTTTGAATATAAAAAGGACTCATAACCTAAAACAGATATTCCTTAACACAATAGATTTTTCGCGAACCATGTTTTTGAAGTCATCATATTACACGCGACACGAACACCAGTGTCGAGAGTCGTATATTGGGAGCGAGCAGTGGTCTGATAATTGCAGATGAAGACAAGTCGGCTAACATTACAGTGGGGCTATAACATTACGGTTCTCAAAACGATCAAATCAAACCATGTCATAGCGGCCGTGAAAGGGACAGTGCTATTGCATTGGTATAGCGGCGTCTCTGGTTGGCGCGCCATGACATGGTATAATTTCATCGTTTTGAGAACGGTAATAGGGGGGCTGATCAGTAACTTCCAAATTGAGCAAAGTGGAACAGGCCAAAACAAATGACTATTGACGGTGATTTGTCCCACAGAGCAAACAAACAAACAGCAATCGAACTTAAAATAGTTTATACGTAGTTGCTACTTGTAAAACTATGTACAGTGAACATCACATAAAGTTTGCCACATTTTACTCTACGCACACTCGCACAGTGATAATAAATACGGGCCAGATTTCAGTAGCTATGCAAGTGTAGCTGTGGTGTGTAATGTGGTGTGCGATATATACCTGTTTTACTCTAAGCACAGTGATAATACGGGCCAAATTTCAATAGCTACGTAGTTATAGACTGATGCAATATACACTGTGCCTACTTTTAAAAGTACAGTCAACAGCACATAATGTGTGTCATGTTTTACCCTACGCAGTGATAACACGGGCCAGATTTCACCATCACTGACGTCACACCTGACACCAATAATAATACTTACCTAACATCACGTTAAAAATTCGTCATTTATTTAGTTTTATTGATTGATACACTTGACAGTTTGTCACTTAAATTTGTCAAAGACAGATTTGTTGTAATGTAATCTCTATGGTTATTACCATTTTAATAAATTTTGTATTTTATAAGAATTTATGCTCAATTTTTTATTAAATCGCGCGAAAGTACTTTCAAAATATATTCCCCTAGCAAATAATTTGATTATTCCAATTTTTCACTTTTATTGATTTTATTACAACAATATTACCTAATTGACATTCCTATTATAACAGGTCTTTTTTTCCGTCAGATTAGTATTAACATAGTATTTTATTCTACTACGTCATACACGTCAATATAAATAACTTAAAAAATAATTAAAATATATAACCTGATACCTGATAGACAAAAGTTCAAGATTGAAAGAAATATTTTCCGACAATCGCGAAAATTGAAATAAGTAACTCCGAAGCTGTCAGACTTGGGATATCCCTCATCATCAGTCTATTTATATTGCCCCACTGCTCGGGCAAAGACCTTCCCTTACATCGAGGGAGCTCGGGCCATAATCCACCACGCGGGCCCAGTGCGGGTTGGCGGATTTCACATGCCTTAGATTTTTTTTTCTTCTTCTACGACATGCAGGTTTCATCACGATGTTTTTCTTCACCGTTTTGAGAGCACTCGGTAAATGTACGTAAGTTTTTCCGTCGAAAAAAACGAGGATAACTCATTGATACATGGCTGCCCTGGCTGGGAATCGAACCTGGGACCTCCATATTGCAAGTCCATTGACCCAACCACTGCGCCACCGAGCTCTGCTGGGATATCCCTATTTGGCATTAAATGGGTCGATAATGTTGGCACCGACAAGTGGACTTCGGTATATCGTCTATCCGTGGGACATTCTGTATAGGTAGGTATTATTATGGGTAGCGAGCTGTGACGTCACAGTGAGGACACTGGTTACGCTTACTCTGTGTACCTGCGCGAGTAATGACCCCGATCAATGCGCGTCATCCCTCTCTCGCCCCTCCCTCGCCCCGCACCTCACCCCCTCACTAGGCTCAAATGACCCAATGGCCTCGCCTTAACAATGGACCCTTATTTAAATTGTTTTAGTAAGACCTTTGTGTATCTAGTTGTTTATAGATCAATGGTCGTAACAACTCTTGAATGTGACAGAACGTCATTGTAGCAAATAGCGATTCGGTTCAGTTTAGGAACCTAAACTGGATCGCTATAAGAGGTGAGAGTAACCCTGCAGATGATGATAGGTTTAGGTAAGATCTGCTACATTCAAGAGTTGCACTACAGAGGTCAGGAGTGAATGTGGAATAACTTAGCTTCGATACTGATACTGTTTCTGCCGGGACGTCAAACGTCATTGCAGCAAATAGCGATTCGGTTCAGTTTAGGAACCTAAACTGGATCGCTATAAGAGGTGAGAGTAACCCTGCCAGAGGCGGATTAAATGTCGACAGCGCCCTAGGCGAGCACCTCATCGGCGCCTCTCGGTTTTTATGTCTTACCAACTTCTGTTATGGAATCTGGCGATGTAGGTGTAATGAAGTAGACGGGCCGCACTTAGGAAGATCTAAAAGTGGATTTAGAATCACAAAAACACTAAAGGCGACATAATAATAGCGAATTCGTGGCAATGTCTGGCGTGGAAACGCAGGAAATACCAGAGTCCGAATCTAGCTTTTTATTATGACTTTTTTATTTTATGTAAGTACTAAATAGGTTTATTCTGTGTTTTTTGTCAACTAAACGCCCCTTTGTGACCTCGCGCCCCTAAGCACGTGCCTAGTTTGTCTTTAGGATAATCCGCTACTGAACCCTGCAGTCTATTTTTATGTCCCCACTACTCGGGCACAGACCTTCCCTTCGAAGGAGTTCGTTCTTATTATCTGCGTCGTAAGAGTTGAAATCGTACTGCAAGTGTTACTATTGATCTGCTGTTGTCCGTACTTATGAGATTTGACTTCCGTTTTCCGTTATCAGTATCGAAGCTCCACGTTCACTCTTGAGCTCTATAGCCCTTGAATGTACTTGTGGTAGGCTAAGTACTTAGCTCGAAACTACAGCGGGCCATGATCCACCACGCGGGCCCAGTGCGAATTGGCGGATTACTGTTGGGAATTTATAGAGATAAACGTAAATAAAAGAGAAAAATAGTGTAGACTGATGAAGATTATTTATAGAAGTGACAAGAATGGAGATAAAACAATGTAATGCTGACAGTCAGATAGAAATTGTAAAAATAACTACTAAATATCTATATAATACATGCCAGTATTACAACAATCAGCCCCGGATCTAGGGGGGGGGGCAAACCGGGGCACCTGCCCCGGGCGGCAGTTTCATGGGGCGCCAAAATCATCATCACGTCATGTAAAATGTAGCAAGATTAGAGATAAAAAATGCTGAACCCTAAAAATTTAAAAGATGTGAAGTCTATCGTCGTTCCTGGTTATATGTACTTACGATGATAGTCATCATTTAGGATATTTTTTAATAAGATTGTTTCGATTAGAATATATAATTTTTTAAGATTGGGGGCGCCACTCTAGGAAACTAACTACGGTGCCATTCCAGGAAATTTATCTCAAATGCTGGAGAGAGGGGCGCCACTACCAAGTTTTGCCCCGGTTCGAAATAATCCTAGATCCGGGGCTGACAACAATTACACATGCCTAGGAACACTGAAGGTATTTATTCATAAAACAATAAAAATTTAAAATAACTATTACAATATTAACCTAGCGCGGTAACGCTGCTGGTGTGATGGGAACATTTCGACGAGACACGACCCGAGACGGCGACTTTTATATTTGATTTGATACAAAATTTTTGTCTTTTTCTATAATCTGTTTTCATTATTATAAAAAAAAATAAGTAAGTAAGTAAGTAATTATTTCTCACGGAATGTAGTGAATAAAGAATCGAGCCTACCTAGAAAATATAAACTGAACTAAAAACTATATACAATATATAAATAAATAAATAATATATAAATAACTGTATACAATAGGTCAGTTGAACTATCATATGCCTTAGATTTTTTCTATGGCATTATTCATTTATTCAGATATTACAATTTCATTACAGAATAAATTCCAATGCGAAATTGCATCCTTAAAATATTATATATTGCATTAACAAAATATTTTAGTCAAAATCTAATAAAACATAATCAATTATTAAATTGCATAAATGTCAAAATAAAATTAAATTAAAATATTAAACATGTCAATAAAAAATCATATACAAATCATATGAAGTACCTATATAACATATAATAAAATTATCACAATTACAAATAATGTCAGTCAGTCAGTAATGTCAATTTATACATCAATGACAAAAACAAGTAAGATAGGCTAGGTGGTAAGTCAACAAGTCACTGCTAGTACAGTTGGCATATCTCAAAATATGCCTTCTTCAGAAATATGCCAACTGTATCAGCGAATACGTCCATGTCCCCGCGCCGAGCGATCAGGGTGCAGAGCAGTTCCCTAGCGCGCACGGTGGGCGCATTGCGGGCGCGGCGCGTAGGTTTCATTCATCGTTTTGAGAGCATTCTGTAAATGCAGGTAAATTGGTACTCGGCTGACTTACCCCATACCATTACCATGAACTCTTATAGCAGGATTACCTACTTCAATAATACTTTGTTATTTCGTACCATGATGACCTTAAAATAAGCTTATTAACACATACCACTTACCACGTAGACCTGTAACAGGAGGGCGCCCGAGCATCAACTTAAAAAGCTTGTTTTTTTCTTACAAATGTCACTTTGAACACCCCTCATTAATCATAAACTCCAGCATATTAATATTCGCGAATATTTTCTAATTAATTTAGGGTGTCATATGATATAACACCTATTAGGTATATATATCAAAAAATACCTATTCTTCAATTTGACATTGGCAAATGACAAGAATTGTCGATACCAAAATAAAAATAAATTTAAAAAATCCCAATGCCGACGTAACGATAAAAATAATTACTTATTCAATATCAATATGTCTCCAGTTCTCATGGCGCGCTTCTAATTAACTTTTTGTGCTTCGTGTGCGCAGGCGCAGGTTTGACTTAACAATGAAATTTAAACCTTAATATATATAAATAGGATTCAAAATTGATTAGCCAATATTGTAAAGTTTAACTATGATAGTTTAGATTAGTCGTGTTACGGTTAATGATTTTAATTCAGTATAAATAATTAGAATAGCAGCGGTTGGACTCACGATATGGGGGTCCTAGGTTTGATTCCAAATCAGCCATCAATGCAGTGGTCTGTCGTAACGTAACTGATGGGGTAGACGAGTTCTCGAGTGGAGACCACAAAACGTAGAGTGGGACGCCCGCCGTTAAGGGCCTTCCATCAGCCAACTAGCGCCGCCAATCTTGAAAAAATAATATCTTCCAATTTAATCAATTTGATTAAAAAAGCTATTTACAAAATGTTTATTAGGATGAATACTTAATTACCTACCTAACGTTTGAGAAAAAAAAATAAAAAAATTAAAAGCTCTGTTACCTATTTGTTTAAATAAATAATTATGCACAGGTGGAATATACTTCCTCACCTATAATCTTTTCTTGGGCGAAATTTTGATTACAGAGGTAACTCTACCTGAGTTAGAACCGATGAGTTTTTCTCGATTTTTAGGCTTCCGTGCTTCAAAAGAAAAAAAGGAACCCTTATAGGATCACTTTCTTGTCTGTCTGTCAAGACATATATCTCAGAAACGCGTGGACGGATCAAGTTGAAATATTCGGGTCTGCAATCTCATGCAGCCGTGAAAAAATCAAACTTCTACGTCAACGCAATCAAAAGATATGGCCGTTTATGTCGCATTTTTAAGAGTGATGTATGTTTATTTACCATATTACTCTAAAAATAAATCAGCGAAGGAAGACATCGTGAAGATACTATATACCGCAGCCCAAATCAAGCGTCTTATTTTGTAATCAAATATGATCGTATAATTACCTGTTGTGATGTAAAACTGAAGGAACTGATTGATTGGATTTGTTCTATTTTTTTCTTCGATTAATATTCGATCTAATAATGTATAAATAACTATGCAATAACCACAAAATAGCTTAAAATGTTAGTGGGGGAGGGTAGTTTTTGTTTACAAAATAAGACACTTGATTTGGGCCTCGGTATACCTACTTACAATATTTTTTATATAAATAATTAACACTAACTTTCAACGTCGCGATAACAGCGATTATAAAATCTCATTCGAGTTTAATACCAATAAAATAAGTAAGGTATCCTACATAAGTACTTATTCCTTGAATAAAGCGCAACCGACATACCCAAGCTTCATACCTACATCCTGGATAAGAAAAAAACATTACGCAAAATCAGACTCTAAACATCCAACATCAAAAACAACGTACATCTCCCTCTAACATGCGAGCCCAACTCTTAACACAAAAGAGACGGATATACAACTCACGCGTGTCTTGTAGCTCGAATTCGCTCCGCCTACAGGCGTTTTATAGTAGGCCGCCAAACTGGTTGGCCAGAGACAATGTAGAAAAAAAAATACGGCCAGTACGTACGGCGCAAGGGACAAAAAGGTTCTATCCAGCCAGCATTATTCCCTCACGGCTGCAAGGAGCGGTATCCTTGGGTTACGAAAAAGTGAAATTCATAGTGCTTCTAAATTGCTAGGTCATCTCTCGTCTGCGTTTTTAAGTGGACAGTCATTGGATAGTAGAAAAAAAATTGGACAATTTCACTTGACAGTGATAGTGATTTTTTTTGTAAACAGCATTCGCGGAACTAGGTATATACTTTGTGTGTGGGTGAAGTGTTTTAAGCTACCGAGACGGTAGGTTTTTAGTTTTGATTTAAATGTTTAGGTTGGCATGGTAGCAATATGTACCGTTCTTCGTATATTCTTAAAAAAAAATTGTATTCCATTTACTGACATTGGCTGGATTGCTTATGGCAGAAGACCTTTTTTTTTAATTATAGATTTAGCCCAAATCAAGTGTCTTATTTGGAAGAAGAAAATGACTATGCCAGATTCTGCCCCACCATCAACCGCTAGATGTATAAGATAACTCATACTCATTTATTTTAACCTTAGGTACACAGGGAACACTTGGTTACGTCATACATTGTACAATATTGTGATCATACATTTTTAATAATGTATGATTACATGGCTCGATAGACAAAGGGGCAGAAGGGCAAAAGCAGACCCACTGTATTGTGTCAGTGGTCACTAAAAGTAATTAAATTACTTACATTCATTAATAATAGTGAATAAATGTAAAAAATATCTCCGTTTTTTATTAATATTATTGGTTTAAATTAAAGTTATGTACAAGTTGCGAGTCGAAAAAAACCTTACTTATCACGTTTATATTGACGTATAAATAAATTCCTGTCGTATAAATAAACTTAAGCCACAGCATAGTCAATTATTATTAACAAAAACTTCCTCGGTTTGCCACAATGCCACATTTCAATGGAGCTTTGCCCCACCTACAAATCTACGTGATCATTTAAGCTGTACCTATCATTTTGTTGGGGACTTATTACAGGTTTCATATTGCATAACCATAATCAGTATCATTTTCTACTACTCTCGCAACTCCTATAGAAGAATAACAAAAACAATGAATAATTCGCTTCGATTTCTTACTATTTTCTGAATTCTTAATTAAGCTGTTTTTTTCGACTCGCTAGATGTACAAAACTGTTTTTTAAACCAATCATTTTAATAATAAAAAACGGAGATATTTTTACATTTATTCCTTATCTTGTACTACATCTAGCGGTTGATGGTGGGGCAGAATCTGGCATTGTCATTTTACGATAACATAAGGTTTAATAGGTATCTGAGGCTCTTATAAATGCGAATAAAAATTGCCTAAGCTGTAACTTATTCAACGGTTTATTTATAGTTAAACTTTACAGCACTATACCTACATAACATAGCATTACAAATAGATACAAAATTAACACATAGTACGCTAAGAAGTTTAGTTAAATACGATTTTAATTCATTGTGTGAGTTTTAGGGTATTGTTTAATATACCTTATGACGCTCTCAGACGAAATTGGTAGTGACTTTTATGAATAATCCATTCGACTTCCTATATCCTCTCTGTCACACTCTGTATATAATATTTCACGCAAACTAAAGCTAGTAAAATTACAATAATGATACACCACTCAAATGAATATAAAAGCGAACTGTAATTACGCTAAATCACATCAAAATGATAATTACAAAAAGATGGTAGAAAGTAGAAAACTTACCCACATACAAAAGACATCAACGCGCTCACTCTACATAGAGTCACTCTATCGCTCTGTGCGCAGTAACCGACTTTCTTTTAAGGCTTTGTATGTGGGGATTTTCAGTTTTTTATAAGAAGGCTACGGCACTAACTACTGAAATTAATCTTGGGGTTAGACCCCCAATATTAATTTCAGTAGTTAGGGACTGATGAATACCGATACACGATTGGACAAACTTCGCTTGATATAAAAAATCACAAACATACCCTTTCCATGTCTTTTAAAATGAAAATTATAATACGAGAGCTTGTTTTGACTAAAATGTGATATTTTACATTTATATCCCTGCCAAAATAATCTTCACTCCGCCGCTGCTTATGTCTCACTCTTGAGTCTGACAGCTACATAGCGCCTTAATACAGTGTATCATCGCATTTTAATATATTATAATCTTTGTCTATGATTCTAATATAATCCACCTATCGCCTAGTAGGCTTTTAAAAATGACGGGAAACGACTGTTGCAGAATTATTTGTTAATTTTCATTAAATTGTCTAAATTTCGGATTGCATGTTCATCCTAATAAAAATTTTGTAAATAGCTTTTTTAATAGAATTGATTAAATTGGAAGATATTATTTTTTCAAGATTGACGGCGCTAGTTGGCTCATGGAAGGCCCTTAAATAATGGTTATTCAAGAAAAAAGGCTCATTGTCGGTTCTCTTGAAAATGGCGGGAAACGACGGTTGCAAAATTATTTGATAATTTTTGTTTTATTGTCTACAGTGGTTATTTTGAGATTAATATCACGTTAAATTAATCAGAAAATGTTCGCGAGTGACAGTATGGTGAATTTGTTGGATAATTTAAGCAAGATCTGGGGTTTCAAGCTTTTATCAAGAGTTCCCACTACGAGTTCGGGAGTGAACGTGACTGTCGAGCTACTTCGTCCAGAGTGATGACGCTACGGCGTCTCCTCTGGATGAAGACAAGAAGACGCGGCTACCCAGGGTGAAGACGCTACTGTGACTCCCCTGGAGGAAGATGGAAGACTATTGACTATTATATTGAATTTTTTGTAACATGACATTAGCAAATGACGAACTGTCGAGTCCATTAATAAAATAAATAAATAAGGCTCATTGTCTAATAATTTTGCAACCGTCAATTTCCATCCATTTTCAAAAGTCCTACATTTTTTTTTCAAACAAATACAGATTTACTTTCCACTCCCCAAGGACATATCTATTTGCCGAATCAAATATTGTGACAATTTATCTGTCAACTTTGATCGATCGCTGTCAAGAGTCATTGCTATTGTAATATTGTTACAAAACCTACAGATTCGTGGTCCGATTCTTTTTTAAAATTAATTCTTCCCAGAGGGAAAGGCAAAGCCAACAATACAGTCTGGTCTGATGTTAATAGAATGTCTGAATTCTTATAAATACATACATGTATACGAAGATAACCTAACCTAAACCTACCCACAACCCTCTCAAACCCCTAAACGAAACAATTCATCGAATTATGCAAGGAAACTTTGCTAAGAGCACAAAACTTCACAAATGCGACTTCTTTCGAGCACTCCAATTATTAGAAACGTTCGCGGACATCTCCTGATTAACTTAACGCGATCATTAATCACTAAATACCACGGAAACTATTTAATTAGAATTTTCACAAAAAAAGTAGCTAATGTCGTTTCGCGCGCTTTTCAAGGAATCCTTCGTGGTATGATTTTTAATAATAGAATAGAGAATAGAATAGAAAACATTTATTTGACACACACACAGCGCACAGTACATAATAGATACATAGAATAAAAAGTACAGAGAAAAGAGATACGTAGTGCAGTGGTGTGGTGTCAAACAGGTCTCCAGCTCAGCATGTGCTGCAGTACGAATGGCTAGGGAATGGAACGCCCTGCCGGCGTCGGTGTTTCCAGACACTTATAACCTTGGGATCTTTAAGGCAAGAGTGAATAGGCATTTACTAGGCCCGCGTGCTTCATCATCGGCCTCATCGTCACTTACCAGCAGGTGAGATCGGGGCCAAACGCGGGTTTAGTCAATCAATAATAATAATAAAAAGTAATGGGACATAGTAATGGGACATTACTTATTTAATAATGGACTCGACATTGGTCATTTGCCAATATCATCATCATCATCATCATCAGCCCGTATCAGTCCACTGCTGGACGTAGGCCTCTCCCAAAGCGCGCCAATCAACCCTACTCTCGGCCCTCTGCATCCAGTCCCTGCCAGCCATTTTGCGAAGGTCATCCCTCCATCTGGTCGGGGGGCGTCCCACACTACGTTTACCCGTTCGTGGCCTCCATTCGAGAACTCGTCTACCCCATCGGTTATCGGTTCTACGACAGATGTGACCAGCCCACTGCCACTTCAGTTTACTGATTCTATGAACAATGTCAACCACTTTTGTCTTCTGGCGGATATACTCGTTTCTTATTCTATCTAACAGAGAAATTCCAAGCATAGCTCTTTCCATAGCTCGCTGAGCGACCTTGAACCTGTGGGCCAGTCTCACCGTCAATGTCCACGTTTCGGCTCCGTAGGTCATCACTGGCAGGACGCACTGGTTGAAGACCTTAGTTTTTAGGCATTGCCAATATCATGTACAGAATAATCAAGATATCAGACAATGATATCTTGGATATCTTTCTCCAGAGGAGTCGCCGTAGAGTCGTCACGTTTTAATGAAGTGTGGAAGGGTTAACAACACAGTTTAAGGAAAGTGAAGTTTAACTAGGTTTATGAATAACAGCATTAGTGCAACATGGGACTGAAATATAGATAATAGAATAGAATAGAATAATATTTATTGACTATTAAGTATATACATATAAGAAATAAAAATTACAATGACAATTAACAAACATATAACTTAGGCAAAAGGTTTAGGCTTCAGCTGATGCTGACACAGAGTGCGTCAGCGCTGGTTTTCAGCCCACACCTTGGCTCCAAATTGGTTATAGAGGAGCATCGTACCGTACGTACGTACGTAAGGTAATATAGCATTATAGTGGAGCCGCCGAGGAAAGCCCGATATGACGTTTGGGGCCGGTGCGGCCGACATAACTTTGACACGGTGCACAAGTTACGGATTAATAATTATTGTCTTAAATTCTCATTTACGTAATCCGTTTTGTACAAAAATAAAGCCGCCGACAAAAGCTAGTCAATTGCTAACACGTTACCTATGGGTACATCACTATTAACGTCATATTGTCATGTGTCATATCGGGCCTATTAAAACGGCCGTACTATAGTAAAGATTACACATTAAACATTTAATACTATCCGCTTTAAATCAGCTAAAATTAAAAAACCTTAAAACGCGTCGGACAGACTGCCATTGTTCCTTAAAAAAAATTAAAAGTAACAAAACGAAACTCAGAACGAGACCATCCCACACTGCGGTCGACATTTCAAAAGAGTCGGAGTCTCAAGAGGCTTCGGTTGGTAGGTACTGCGTTTAAAAAAAATAAAGTCAAACGGTTCGAGACCATTCTTTATTCAAAAATGTCGACCGCTGTGGAGTGGGTGTCGTAATTTATAAATAGAAATATAGGTGCGACTCTTTTGGTGCGTTCACCCTAGTTTTGTCCGACTGACGGAAGGAGGGTAGTGTGTTTTTTACGAAAACAGAAAAGTATACAAGGGGCTTCACATCTCATATAAGTTTGAGTTTTTCTCAAGAACTACAGGTTTGAGGATCAATCACATTTTGTTTCATAGTTATTCACTTTGCGTCTAAAATACTTTTTTTTAAAGCAAAATACTTTTACAGGAAAATACACTAAACAAATAAAAACCAATAGAAGGAAATCTGATGTTTCATCATCATCATCAGTCTATTTATATGTCCCCACTGCTCGGGCACAGACCTTCCCTTACATCGAGGGAGCTCGGGCCATAATCCACCACGCGGGCCCAGTGCGGGTTGGCGGATTTCACATGCTTTTAGATTTTTTTTTTCTTCTACGACATGCAGGTTTCATCACGATGTTTTCCTTCACCGTTTTGAGAGCACTCGGTAAATCTGATGTTTGCGGCCGAAATATTTTCTAAAAATCTCTCTGAAATATGAATGCGATCCTATTTTCTTCTTCTTCTTCTTTATTGTTTTATGGCGCCTCTCTGAAGAACTCTGCCAGTGTCCAGTCGGTCATGGGAGCAACACAGAGAGCGGTTGTACAGTCCAAGAAATAGTTTTGGGTTCTGGTTTTGGGTTCTAAAACAAAAGACAACACAACAAAATGTTAAACCACACCTTTCCTATTTTCTTAAGACTATAAAAACATAAGGTATCTTTTTTTAAACATTTTCTGAAGGGTGATAACATGGGTACCAGCGTCGGGTCAACTTTTTTAATGCCCATTCTTCACCAGTATCCAACAGCGCTGCCAACATGCCAACGTGAACGAATGACAGGTCGTTATGTTTTACATATTGTATGTTTTTGTTTTATATTGTTTTCGCCTTACCTATCTGATGGGGACGGAGGATTTCCCCATCATACAAATTGTTATTGCAACCTAATCGTTATTAGCAATCAAAAGTTACATGTGAACTAAGAACAAACTGTGAAAAAATATTTTTTTTTCCAATACATAGGATAATAGAAAACATTCGCGAACATTTCTGGATTAACTTAACTTATGTCTTCAAATTTTTTAAATTAAATACATAATATAATAAAAATTGTTATTTATTTAATACAATGTCAAACTTAAAACTAAAATATCCGGTAAACCTTCGTCAGTCAAATAACCCGTCCCTTGTGATACCCGGTGCAAAGGTGTCCATAACGCTTGCGGCGTTACCGCGCTGTATAGCTATGGCTAACCTTTGCACCAGGTAGGACCCGGAGCGAGAGTCACAACCCCCATCACAACTTAATCATTAGTCACTAATAATAATAATAAAGCCTTTTTAAACTTACACGGTTTGTATACATATTAATTAGATAAAACGGGAATTACCGTGTTAAACATTCATTATTGATGTCTCGATATTTCGACAGCATTGCAGCCATCATGGTCACGCAGCTTAGAGACGAGTGGGCCAGCTTGGAGGAGGCCTATACCCGGCAATCGGGGACTCTCACTAGTTAAAACTACCCATATTCATTCAATTTTGTAATTGTAATTCTTTTCTTTAATATTATTTTTTATCATAATTATATATATATTAAAGCGCTGACATGAGCCAACTAGCGCCGCCAATCTTAAAAAAATCATATCTTCCAATATAATAAATTTTATTAAAAAAGCTACGTTCACATTGTTTATTGCTATAAATATTATTTTTTAAATGCTTATTTGTGATTCAATGTAGGTAAGTTGTAGTTCACAAATGTGCCAGAAACGGCCGTTTTTCGCAATTATGTGAACTACAACTTACCTTGCTTACTTAGATTGGCGGCGCTAGTTGGCTCTAGGAAGGCTCTTAATCATTATTTAAATCATATTATAACAACAAGATTCATCCAATAATTATTATTTGTATTAATATAAGAAAATGAAGGGAATAATTGCTATAAAATTATAAATTAATATGTTTAGTGTTTGTAGAGTCAATGAAGGCTTTTTTAATTATTTTATTTTATGGTCACGAGTAGACATCAATAATAAATGTTTAACACGGTAATTTCATTTATTTCCGAACGTTATGAACTTTTAAAATTTATTTACAAAACGTCTCTTAGTTCGATGTGCCTTTTGGCACAGGCCTCTTCCAACTTCATTGGACTCTATCTGCTGCTACCCTTGTCCAGTATGGTCCCAGGGTCAGACGGATTTCGTCTTCCCATCTTCTGGAAGGGCCCTGTCTTCTGGTGCCATCTCTTGGATACCACAGCGTGACTAGCTTGTCCCATTTGTTTATATTGCAGCGTAGCATGTGGCCTGTCCAACCTCATTTCTGGTGGTCATTATAGTACGTACGCGTTAAGAAAATAGTGAAAAAAAGAGCACGTCTATCCACGGTTGACAAATTAGATGACTTAGACAAATGTGCCATAAGAAGGAAAGTTCAATAAAAAAAAATTCAACTTTCCTTCTTATGGCACATTTGTCTAAGTCATCTAATTTGTCAACCGTGGATAGACGTGCTCTTTTTTCACTATTTTCTTAACGCGTACGTATGTTGTCTATAGTCACTAAACACCACGATAACTATTTAATTAGAATTTTCACAAAGGACACTCTAATGTAGATTTTTGCATTGAGGTAGGTACATTTCAAGATTTAACATTAGAAAAATGTTCTATACAATATCTTGAAACACAATCAAACCATTAGATGCCTTCAAAATAACTTATGAAATAAAATTAAATACATAATTTCAAAAATCCCAAAGCGGCGAACCACAAAGTCGGTCCCCAAAACCGCTGCCTTTGACAAAAAAAAAAACATTAAAAAAAAACAATCCCACATCCCGCTCCAACACGAAAAGGTCTCGAGGAGTAATTTAAAAATGATTCGAATTTTGAACAAAAAGTATCTCTCCGTCTCATTTTGATTATGTACGAGAGAATGAGATAGCGAAGGGTCAATTTGAAAATGGAATGCGGTCGGTGGGACGGGACGCAATTTGGTATCCAAGATGGCCGCGTGTTTTAATGAAGCGAGATTGGGCTCAATTGTTTCTCAGAATTGATATTGATGGTACCCATTGGTCGCTTTGGGGATTAATATTGTTGTATTTTCTTAGATTTAAGCCGCCACCGAACTCAAATGTGGGTTCATGTAACCTTTTTACAAATCTTTCTCGAAAAAAGTCGTCTACGCCCTCTTCAAAGTACTGAAAAGAGAACAATAGCCGCCATTTTGTTTTTTGATATGAAATGCATTCTATATTAATTCCTTAATCAAAACGTATCTAGAGATATACGTATTCATTCATTTGTTTTAAATTAACAACCTCAATAAATACAGACTCTTCTTTTTTAAGTCGCTTAAACTGAAGACTGAAATAATTATTAGAAAATCAAAAAATACTACATATTTGTAAAATGTTTCCTACTCGCTTGTCAGTTCCGTGATCCATGCGTGTTCAAGCCATTTAAACCACAGGTTAAAAATGACCATATATGACATTGGTAGGTATTACAAAGAGACTAATCACTCGAGAAAAATCCTCCTTTTTGGTATAGATAAAAAAAGCGTCACCCCGAAAAAGCTTCACACTCGAACTAGCTGTCGGTAGCTTCGAAACGAGCTGCTGAAGGTATGACCTGGCTAGAATTTCCCTATATTAATTTCCGACCGGGTTAGCACATTTTTTGACATGAAAAACATGTCCCTCTTTCTTCCGGCACTTGGCTATAAATAACGAAAGACCTAATAGCAAGGTGCCAACTTGAATCCAACCAAGTTACATAAGCATAACAAAGCGTAGTAGCCTTGGCAATGACTGCGCTGTCACGCCGCCAGCGCCGAAAGTGAGATCTATCGATCATAGATTTATAGATCATTGGCGGATCCGTCTCGGTTTGACATTGTCGCGCCATTGTGGGCTGCAGTGTTCCATTTGGAACGATTTTGGCCACTATTTATTTATTTATTTGTAAAAATATTACACAGCATTACAGTTAACACCAATGCGCTGTGTAATTCATAATAATAACTTAGTCTACTTATATTATATTAGATAATAATAATATAAAATTCATCATCAGTCTATTTATATTGCCCCACTGCTCGGGCACAGACCTTCCCTTACATCGAGGGAGCTCGGGCCATAATCCACCACGCGGGCCCAGTGCGGGTTGGCGGATTTCACATGCCTTAGATTTTTTATTCTTCTACGGCATGCTGGTTTCATCACGATGTTTTCCTTCACCGTTTTGAGAGCACTCGGTAAATGTACGTAAGTTTTTCCGTCGAAAAAAAACGAGGATAACTCATTGGTACATGGCTGCCCTAGCTGGGAATCGAACCTGGAACCTCCATATTGCAAGTCCATTGACCCAACCACTGAGCCACCGAGCTCTCTATAATATAAAATTCAGTCACATTAAAATAGGTACACATTAACAATTATGCGTTATGCACTTGTCAATAAAACAAACAACATAAGAGCCATTTGCGCCAAAGTTGGGTTTAAATATGTTTGAACCGGGTTAGAAGCTTGGTAGCTCTATGTTTAAAGGCGTCGTTTATATCTATAGACATGAGCGTGTCCTGCACTGCAAAGTCAAAGTCAAATCAATTTTATTGCCAGTTACAGGTTATAAATACATCGAGATGACATTTGATACATTTTGGTGTCACTGCAACTTACCGGGGTCGGCATGCAAATAAGTTATGATAAGTTTCATTTAACTAGAATATATAAAAAAATACCTACACAATTATCTAGTTATAATATGTCAATGAGTCATATTATTGTATGCAAATATGTGTCTGTCCGCGTAGATATAAAGTCGTTCATACGCATCGTATAGAAGAATAACATCTTGTCTGCCACGGCACGTGCCGGACACGTTCAATGTCTGTAGATGTAAATCAAGCTTTAGGTTGAGTTTCATAGACAATTTTGAGTTCTAGCTGGGTTTGAGCCCGATAGTCATAGACAGTTATGAGCATGAGACGAATTTGAGTTCGGTCTGTCAACTGTCATACCAAAATTTTGGCAGCCGTAAGACCGCGCTCACGCTCACGCTAAAAACTGTCCATGCCTAAGGCCCGTATTAATAAATCACTCTCAGCTCAAAAGTCAATCTTGAGACGACCTCAAGATGGCGTTCCTATTAATAAACGTAACTTAGGTGCGCGTTTAGGAATCGGGTATCACGTTAGCAACGCCGTATTAATAAACAAAACTCAGTTCTCAAGAGAACTGTCAAACTCACACTTGAGAACGTATTTGCTGATTGCAGGCGAACCGCGACTTGAGAAAGACATCACGTGATACGCCCTCCAGATTGTTTTATTAATAAATGTCATAGAGATGGTGATCACGCCTTGAGAGTGTATCAGCTGAATTCGCTCTTGAGAGCGGGTTTGAGCTCAGACTATTAATACGGGCCTAAGACACTGGACTGCAGGTTGACTGGACTGGTTGAGGACTTTATTTCCTCTAAGTGACGCTACTGAGACATTAATGTTCGTCCCAATTGCTCGATCTAAAAAATCTCCTTCAGACGCCCCCGGGTTAGGTATAGACAATATAGACTACCTACCCAAAAGCCACGCTCTCTGATTGGTCAACCGTGAAGGACAAGCGAGCATAGCGTCGTTTTTTTCGCTCGCAAAACAATTAAAAAAGCAACAATTATTTCGGGACCGGACGGAATTTGAATTGGCCAATCGATTCCGTTTAGGTACGCTAGTTTTTGTCCACGTGTGAACCTTTTGCGATTTGAAAAGGAAATACGTTTCGTTTTTATTTGTATCCAAAATGTGGGGTTAGGTTTTCCTTGTCTATGTTTATCTTATGTACAGTGCATCTATGTATTTATTTAGTTTTATTAAAGGGCTGGACAGTTTTTGTTGTTTATTAATATCAAGTTACATAGCGAATAATATTATAAATGATAAATGGAGATTTTTTTTATTATGCCCGGATTTGAACCAGGCACGCTCTATTCCAACAGAGCCAACGTGATATCGTACCCGGCTGTGAACTTTGTCTCCATATTCTCGTCTTAGTGACGTATATTTTAGTCTTACATTCTCATACGAAGCAGCTCGACAGTCACGTTCACTCCCGAGCTCGTAGTGGGACCCTTGACTATATCGCTAACCTTCAGTTCCTGCGTGAATCCTCCAATAATTTCACCATACTGTCATTCGCGAACATTTTCTGATTAATTTAACGTGCTATTAAATATAAAACACCCACTGCAGACACTAGACTGAAAATTATCAAATAATTTCGCAACCGTCGTTTCCCGCTGTTTTCAAAAGCTTATTATTTATTTTATTAATGGACTCGACAGTTCGTCATTTGCCAATGTCATGTTACAGAAAATTCAATATGTAATAGTCTTCTATCTTCCTCCAGCGGAATCGCAGTAGCGTCTTCACCCTGGGTAGCCGCGTCTTCTTGTCTTCATCCAGAGGAGTCGCCGTAGCGTCATCACTCTGGACGAAGCAGCTCGACAGTCACGTTCACTCCCGAGCTCGTAGCGGGAACTCTTGATAAAAGCTTGAAACCCCAGATCTTGCTCAAGTTATCCAACAAATTCACCATACTGTTACTCGCGAACATTTTCTGATTGATCTAACGTGATATTAATCCCAAATTCCCACTGAAGACAATAAAACAAAAATTATCAAATATTTTCGCGACCGTCGGTTTCCCGCTATTTTCAAAATCCTACTTCCACAGTCAAGTTACAAAATCCTGTCACTAACCCTTTAACTCGGTTGGCGACTACTTGTAAACAAAAAACTGTCGCCAGGGCCTAAAAGACCCTAACAAAGGAAGGATTAACCGACCACTACGTATTGTTTGTGCGACAATAATTGTCAATACGGTGCCACTGTGGTCTGTCGTCAATGGACGTTGCAGTTTGACATGTTTTTTTTTTCGGCACGCTCAAGTGTTAATTCTTGGAGATAAAGTGTGAGATAAGTAAAAGATGACAGTTTAATTGTGACGTTTTTAGGGAATTTTTGTATTTTTTTTGGTAAAAATTAAAATATCGTATTAGGTTCATTTAGTTAGTAGAGCACTTTAGTTTTTTTTTGTACGTCGGCGTCGACGGCACATCTACTTTGTACTGTTCTTATTATCTCGTAAGACTTGAAATCGTACTGCAAGAGTTACCATTGATCTGCTGTAGACTGTCCATCGTTTTTTTTAAAACTGCCAATCATTAAGGGCCCGACACGATCCAACTAGCGCCGCCAATGTTAAACAAAATATCTTCCAATATAATCAATTTTATTAAAAAACACATGTAGCAAATGTTTATTAAGATAAATACTATTTTAAATGCATAATATCAAGATAATTCAATTTCGGTAAGAAAAACTGTCATTTTTTGGTTTATTTGAAAACTACAACTTAGTTTGTCGCAATTATGATAGTGCTTTAATAAAAGTGCCCGAATAAATGTATTTTGTTTCTAGATTACTTTTTACTTACCTAAATTATAGTAAAAAATATAGTATTACCTATAAGTTCATTTTCTTGAGATAAAGACCTCTTCAGAATAAGGCTCTTCTATTCACCTCATAAATTATACAAATTGTACCAAGTTCTTAGAACAAAATCCTAGACGTCACTCAGAATTATTATTTACAATCTCCTTTATATTCTAACCGTATTGCTACCGTGTATAATTGGCTATGGACAGACACGGGTCTGTAAGGCCCTTAAACCGATTATCACTGTTGTCTATGCATTTAAAGGGTTGGGCTTATTGTCCGGCTAGTGGCCACTGGAGTGATTTATTGTTTTATTTTGGCAAAGGCATTTGTAATTTTTGAGGATCCGTCGAAATATGTATAAACTCTATATTTGGTAATATTTTGATATTTTCTTGCATATGCGCTATGCGAAACGAAAATCTAAATGATAAATGGAGAATTTTTTTCATCAGGACCTCGCCATTTTGTGGCACGCTCTATTCTAAAAGAGCCACCGTGATATCGTACCCAGATCGTGAATTTTGTCTCCATATTCTCGTCTTTAGCGACACCAATAATTTGAGTAATTGCGCAATTGATAGATGTCGCTACCGTCCCTAAGATGAGAATATAGAAATAAAATTCACAACCTGGGTACGATATCACGGTGGCTCTGTTGGAATAGAGCGTGCCACGGAATGGCGAGGTCCCTGGTTCAAATCCCGGTCGTGATTAAATTTTTTCCCATTCGGTCCTGCACCGCCTGCAGCCACGTAGGTATGTGCCTGCAGTCGGTGCAGGTTCTTCTCGACAGTTCCTTCAGAGGTTCCTTCTTCCGTGACAGTGGGATTAAAATATTAGACGGAACCCACTGTTTTTTTTTACTTTACGCATACGAAGTGTAACACTGCGGACTGTCTACCGTACTTATTGTCTATGCCATAGGGTTGAAGTCGTTATTTAAGTAGCTTTGATTTTCTGTCGAGAGTACATTATAACTTCTTAAGTTTTGCGGTAAAACTGCCGATGATTTATTATGTCATTGACAGTTTGGTCAATTGTAATTTTTGCAGTCAAATTCAATGTCAATGGCGTATTTTTGGCAAAGAAAGCCGCGTGCAGGCGTAGGGTTATTTTACCATACGTTACTACTCTTTGACGGCGAATATTAAGGGACATATTTTCTTGGTAACGTTTTAAAAGATTCTCTAGGGAGTCTCTGATGTCATTTTTAATTTAAGCAAATGTAGGTACGGACGAACGGACAACAGCAGATCAATGGTAACACTTGCAGTACGATTTTAAATCTTACGACGCAGATAATAAGAACGGTCTAAAGTCCAAAGTGTTACACTTGATCTGCTGTTAGCTGTGTAGACTAATAGCATAACAAGGAGCTCAGCAAGCGCCTGAGGGAGGCGACGGGTGACCCTCGTGCTGGCGGCGCGCTCGCGCAGAGGCTGGGCCTGGCCATACAGCGCGGGAATGCCGCCAGTGTGATGGGCACCCTCCCAAGAGGGAAGAGTTTTTTAGAATGTTTTTAGTTAGGTAGATTTTTAGTTTAGTGTTTAATGTATTTTTAAGTAGTTTAGTTTTATAATATTACATTTTATAATAATGTAATAAAAAGGTAAATAGCATAGCTGTACCTATGTGCCTACGCCGAAACAGATAAAAGTATACAAGGGGCCTCAATAAGGTTGAGATTTTCTCAAAAACTACTGGACCGTATTTAGTAATTCTTTTACAGTTACATAGTTCAACTTTTATGATTTGCAATAGAACAAGTGGTTTTGGAGATAATCTGAACCTTAAAACTCTCCAGAATACTTTTCTCAGTGTTAAACCGTACACATGGTTGACCAGGGCCCTTACCATTATCCCTTATAGCAGGATTACTTCAATAATACTTTAGGTTCGTCATGGTACGAAATAACAAAGTATTATTGAAGTAATCCTGCTATAAGACTCCACGGTAAGGCCCCTGACCGGGGATCGAACCTGGGACCTCCGTAAGTGACCCAACCACCGAGATGCACTCAATTAATTTCAATTCAATAACCTCTTTATCATAAGTTCAGTGAAGTTTGGTTTGGTCAACAAATTATGACCATATTATATGTGATCTGGCTTGGTTTGGTAATGTAACTTGCCCCGTTGTCCTCAGGCGAGTACGTGATCCAGGGTTCGTTGCCGCCTGCGCTGGTGAACAGCGAGGAGTCCCGCTTCGATTTGCTCGAGGAGGCGCTGCAGCTGGTCGAGCTCGGGGACGAGGTCGAGCCTAAGGATGAGCAGCCGGAGGTACGGGCTTTAGAACTGCTGTTTTTGATGTACTTACATATTTGATCTACGTGATGCTAGGAACCGCCGATGGGGTTCTATTGACATCGCTGACTTTGCTCCGTTGGAGGTGTAAGGTAGGATCGCAAGAAGAAGAGCCCCGTTGTTCTCCCCGTTGTCCTCAGGCGAGTACATGATCCAGGGTTCATTGCTGCCGGCGGTGGTGAACAGCGAGAAGCACATCGCAGACTTTGCTCCGCTGGAGGTGTAAGGTAGGATCGCAAGAAGAAGAGCCCCGTTGTCCTCAGGCGAGTACATGATCCAGGGTTCATTGCTGCCGGCGGTGGTGAACAGCGAGAAGCCCATCGCAGACTTTGCTCCGCTGGAGGTGTAAGGTAGGATCGCAAGAAGAAGCGCCCCGTTGTCCTCAGGCGAGAACATGATCCAGGGTTCGTGGCCGCCGGCGGTGGTGCACAGCGAGAAGTACATCGCAGACTTTACTCCGCTGGAGGTGTAAGGTAGGATCGCAAGAAGAAGAGCCCCGTTGTCCTCAGGCGAGTACATGATCCAGTGTTCGTTGCCGCCGGCGGTGGTGAACAGTGAGAAGTACATCGCAGACTTTGCTCTGCTGGAGGTGTAAGGTAGGATCGCAAGAAGAAGAGCCTCGTTATCCTCAGGCGAGTACATGATCCAGGGTTCGTTGCCGCCGGCGGTGGTGAACAGCGAGAAGCACATCGCAGACTTTGCTCCGCTGGAGGTGTAAGGTGGGATCGCAAGAAGAAGACCTAAATCGTCGCAGTATTTTATCCTGAATATTTTGGTGGCGTTGTTTTAAATGAGGGTCAAATGGGGTTTAGCGGATTTGAAGAGATTGATGAACGTGGAAGAAGTGAGAGTTGTGTGCCAGGATCGCAGCAGATGTCATTCCATCATCTCTGTCCACCCCTACCCGGAACCAGACGTGAGTTTTTGTATGTATGTACTTCATCACTGCAGACAATCGCACCGTGTTATATCCACACGTCAGGACTTGCTTTTCATTCCCTACTTCCTCACATCTGTCCCACACTCAATGAAGGTGTCTGTGTTCGCAGGCCGTAGAGGGCAGCAGCAGCGGCAGCAGCGCCATGCTGCACCCGGCCATGCGGCACGTGCCGCACCATCCGCTGGCGCACTACCACAACCAGGTCAGTCACTCAACACCGTCCTCTTCCCCTTTTGGCGATGGCTTGAACCACAGGCAATCTTGATATTTTCTCAAGACCGCATGCATAATCCGGGACACAGTCATACAATATATACAAATGCAGCCAGTGACCGGGCTTGATGTTGGGCTATGTTTGGAAAAATTACGCTAACTTATTATTAATAATTAAAACAATATTATTCTCTTGTAATGTCATATTTTTTTCATTAGCATGTGTTTATTCTCGACTGTACTTATTACCAAAAGCGGCTTGGTAGGGACGAGTGGAAATGAAATTCCACTCATCCCTACCAGTGATGGTTTGGTAGGGATGGGTGGAAAAAAAATTCCACTCTTCCCCCCTAGGGGGGACAGCTGGTAGGGACTAGTGGAATAGACCCAATAATGTCCGTAGAAGCATACGATAATCATAGACATCTTTGATTACAATTCTCTTTCCCAAAGCTCAATCAAATCTCCGGAATCTGAGCGGTATCTAAAGTCGTGTCAAAGACGGAGGCTTCACTTCACTACAAACATTTGTAAGCAAAAAACTAGTAAAATGTGTCTAAAAAATGTCTAAACTGCGCCGTGATAAATGGACACGTGTCGCCGGGATCAAATACCACACACGATGTGTTTAGTGTGGTGTGGCGTAAGTTATAGGTAGATGCAGATTGATATAGTGTATTTAACAAGACCTGTGCTTTGGGCGGGACCACAGACCACTTACCCCATAGACCTGTACCAGGGGGGCGCCCGTGTCTGCCCGCACATGAGCGCAAAATTGCTTCGCGACACGTGTCACCTAGAGATATTATCGACATGGACGCATAATATCTTTAATACACCCTTGTCTCTATGCGCTCATCGTCGACAGATTTTTACATACTTACACTCGAAAAACAATTACCTCCTTGCGCAGTCGGCTATAAATTAGACATGCGTCCCGCTATGACGAGCCCCCCCCCCCCCCCCCCCCCATTGGTAGGTCCTGAACTAATCTCTAGACTGAGTGAGACCCTTCTTTAAAAATGATGAATAGATGAAGTTTTCACATTTGACCATTGACAGGGTTGAGTGGCGCGCTTTGGGAGAGGCCTACGTCCAGCAGTGGACTGATACGGGCTGATGATGATGACATTTGACCATTATTTACCCATGTGTGATATGAATTATTCATTTGTCGCTGTACTCTTGTAACTTGTACCACAATCACTCACAGTTGTAACCATCCATCAATGTAGTTGACAATAATGAATGTTCCGACAAATTGCGCATTGATTTTATTAATCACGTCTCATTGTCTGTGGCTACCGAACTGTTGCCGGTTTGACCGACTTCGAGAGAGAAGGTGCCGTTTTTAATCTCAATCGGCTTGATTAGCTCAGTGGTATAAAAAACACAATCAATAATGTTTATTTCGGATTTGAGTGGTCATATTGTATCAGAAAGATAGCATTTATTGCAAGTAGGTTGCGTGTAGAAGATATTATTTACTCAAGATTGGCGGCGCTAGTTGGCATTCCATGAGGCCCTTAAATGTCACATTATAAGGGTCAAACCCACTGGTCTCTTGAAATTCGCACCCTGTGCCCACTCGTCCCCTAAAATATTTGAGGTTTCCACTCGTCCCCTGAACTGTTATTTTTTTTTAATAATTTATATTTCCTCGCGCTCTAATATTTTAGAGATTTCTTTTCGGCCCCTGTGCTTGTGGAACTTACAGTCGCGTACATAAATAAAGTAAATAGGTATAATCATATTTATTTCATATCACAGATAATTAGTATCAAAAATAAGTTTTAATGACAATCAGTCTTTTAGAAAAACGTTAAAGTTTTGTTCACAAATGTACTGTGTCAGCGCTATTTATGTAAAAATATGGCTGGTTGTCTATCAGGGAACCAAAAAGTACCTGAGCAGGTGCCGAAGACTGAGCAGGGGACGAGTAGGTACCTTAAAAATAAATTAATATTGCCCCGTCTCCTGCCGGGGGACCAATGGGCACATATAGGGGCCGAATCTATAACTTTTAATCCGGGAAACGAATATTACGGGGGGACCAATGGGTTCTGACCCCATTATAATTATGTTATCAATCTAGCTTACAAAAATATGTAGTCAAATTATAATACAATACTTACATTATGAAATAAATTAAAATACATTGAATCAGAATACGTTAAACCAGATCCAAATACATTATAATTATAATTAATTTTTCTCTTTGTATTTGAAGAACTCTTTTAGCGTATAAAAATAATTTCTAGAAAGATAAAAGTTTAAACCATGTATAGTATGACGGTCTAAATCAGTCTCCTGCGCGGTACAGGGACGCGGGGGTATGACGACAACGGGGACCGAGAGAAGTGCGGGGGGGGGGGGGGGGGGGGGCACATTTCTATTTTATAACTGTAAAATAATTATTCAATTAGATCCAGTAGTTTTAGACAAAAATCTCAACCTTATTGAGACCTCCTGTATAGTTTTCTCTTCGTATGCTTGTTCCTACACTCTGTATAAATCACGATTCTCAGCGATGCGAAGGAAATGCATACAAAAAGAAATATGTATGAGTACAAGATACAATCGATACGAATCTTGTTCACGATATCGATTCAATATCGGACATCGATTAATGGTGCCGACTCATCGATTGAATCGTAAACATTCTTTTTCGGATGTTGATCCGACTTTAAAGTTTATAGTTTCGAATTTTCCATGTATTTTTTGTTTTATTTTTACCCGACTGCCAAAAGGAGGGCTGTTTTCGGATGTATACTAGCTATGTCGGTTCCTTTGTGTCTGCCCCGACATTATTGTTATTGAAAATCAATTTGTATTCTTAATTGTTTAATATAATTAAAGGTTTTTATTATTTATTAAATAAAGTGTCATAATATGACACTTTATTCACATTACGATCTAGCCTAAATACAATAAGACTAATAACTAATTTGATTTTGACCTAAATTTCTATAAATTGTCACTTATATCTAAGAGTTAGTCCAACGACATTACTTAGAGTCTATTAAGGGCGATCACTTTGTTCACGTGTCTTACATTCGCGCACTATCACTACGAATTGTTTTCACTACACTACACTTAAAAAAGGTTCTCTTGAAAATGGCGGGAAACGACGGTTGCGAAATTATTTGATAATTTTCTTTTAATGTCTACAGTGGTTATTATGTTTAATATCACGTTAAATTAATCAGAAAATGTTCGCAAACGACAGTATGGTGAATTTATTGGATAATTTGTGCAAGATCTGAAGTTTCAAGCTTTTATCAAGAGTCCCGCACAAGCTTGGGAGTGAACGTGACTGTCGAGCTGCTTCGTCCAGAGTGATGACGCTACGGCGACTCCTCTGAAAGAAAAGACTATGATATATTGAATATTCTGTAACATGACATTGTAAACTGTCGAGTCCATTAATAAAATAAATATAGAACTACATAATAATAATATATGTATTGTAAAACTCGTCTACCAGGTAGACACTTTATAAGTTATAATTTCACGATATCATCAGTCTGTCTCCAATTTTTTTTTGTTCAAAAACGTTAATCCTCAAAGACCTGTCACATAATGTTTGTTTAAGCCAGGAATTTTAACAATTTATAAACATAACTAGTCGATGTGTGCTCTGCAATACGGTAGCTAGGTTTAACGATTTTTTGTGCAGTTTAGTGATGGGAAAACAAAATTTCGATAGAAGAATAGATATCGATAGTTCTGTTTTAAATATATGAGATTAATGAATGTGTATAAAGCGAGAGCTGTGTCATGATCGCAGCAGATAGATGTACCTGCCTAAGCCTATTACTAATTGAATTAATGTTCTAATAATATCATTAATGATTAAATGAAATGTATAGTGCATAGGTGATAAACTGTAATGCTATACTTTTAATGAATAAATAAATAAAATAAATTACCTACCGCTACGAGAGACGGTAGAAGTTTATAAACAAGTATGTACTATTTTGAAATGCTGAATGAAAACATCGTTAAGTTAGTACAAGTCATATTAAAACTGCATGCGAAAAGCTAGCCTCAAACAGCAGCCACAGACTGTGTATCATGTCATGTATTTGAATAGTAAAAATCCTGTTAGAGATCACTACCGACTAGCCTTGTCTTCTTCCTAGCCATCCTCTACCAAATTCTTGGTGTAGTCCTTCAACTGCTTCCATTCCGATCTGTTTAGTGCAGCGAGAGTCCAGTTGCCCGCATCCTTCTTTATATCATCTTTCCATCTCATCTGTGATCTGCCGACTGGTCTTTTCTGTTCCCAGGGTCTCCAATTAATAAAGGCTATAGGTACACCAAGAATCGGTTTTTCGAGCTATATGTCCTGCCCATTGCCATTTAAGCTCCGCCACCCGTTTCTCAATGTCCGAGACCCTGCTGTGTTTCCTGAGCCATCTGTTGGTTTTCCTATCTCTCCGTGTTACCCCTTCCAGTTTTCGCTACGTCGCTCTTTGTCACCGGCTAGCTTACTAGGGATAATGTCTTTTTAAACTTTCACGGTTTGTATACATATTAATTAGATAAAACGGGAATTACCGTGTTAAACATTTATTATTGATGTCTCGATATTTCGACAGCATTGCAGCCATCATGGTCAGTCATCATGGTCAGTCTACTCTTGACCATGATGGCTGCAATGCTGTCGAAATATCGAGACATCAATAATAAATGTTTAATACGGTAATTCCCGTTTCATCTAATTAATAGGGATAATCTACTTGACAATAGACCGCCATTGCCACCGATCACAACTCACCACGTGTACGATAGAACCATACAAAACTTATGAAAACGCGTCTAGCTGTAGTTCACGCTCGCCTCGTAGACTGACGGGACCGTAGTCCAGTTGCAACGTTGGGCGAGGTCAGTACTGGATGGGTGACCGCTAGTGACACTTTCATCTGAGCCCCTCCGTGCCTCGGGGCGCACGTTAAGCAGTTGGTCCCGGTTGCTGTCGCTCGGCAGCAGTCGTTAGGCCACGTCAAACTCCTACGGGCGACCTGAATAACTCTGACTGTGTGTTAATAATTATAATGTAATGAAAGGTTTTGTTTCGAAATAATTGTTATCGTCTTAGTTTAATTGTCTATTATTTGTGTTGTATGACCACCAAATAATGAAAAAATAAATTGAAATTAAAAATTGACAAATAGGTTTGGTCACTAAACCACACGTGAAAGGAAGGACTCGTCTCGTGGCTATGGCTAGTGGCTCCTTTGCCCCGAGCCTTAGCCTGCAACCACAGACCACTTACCCCATAGACCTGTAACAAGAGGGCGCCCGTTTCTGCCCGCACATGACCGCAAACTTGCTTCGCGACACACGTAACCTAGAGATATCAACATGGATTTAATGTGGCACCCCTGGCCCCCGCTATGCGCTCAACGTTTGACAGAATTTTTCGCTTGCAAATTTGTACCGATTTCTTGTCTATGTCTGTGCCTGCAACCGAGCTCGTTTATCGATAACTCTCGCGTCCCATCACTACTAAAGGTAACAATTTCGCTCGCCCATGTCTCCTTGTATCGACATTCCACCCGAGCATATATTTACTTAGGCGCTACTCGAGATTCACTCTGCATGCGTTTGCTCGGACAAGTGGAGTCTTTTTATTATCGTATTCTGTGTGACTCATGTATATGTACTCTGTATAGAGTGTATCGGAAACTTTTTGTTCTAATACTGTTACGATGCGGTCTCTTTTGGCCGCATCTAGTAGTTGGCCGTTTCAATTTTAAATTAATAGGTATATTTTTAAAAAGAAAAGCTGTCACTTTTGGTACTTTTTCACCGGATTTCGATTTAAATGGTTGATTTTCTCAATATTAATAACTACTGTACTTACACCATTCTTTGTGTCGATCGTAGGTACAGTCGACAGCAGATCAATGGTAACAATTTTTAATCTTGACAGTTCGTCGTAAGACTTGAAATCGTACTGCAAGTGTTACCATTGATCTGCAGTCGACTGTACATACGCGTATAATATCTTCACATGTATCCTTTTCAGGATGAAATACATTGATAGCTTGCATCGTCATTTAGTGCATCTCACAGTTCCTCGATTGCGAATATGAAAGGTTGCGTAGGTTCTCTGCAGACCGACAGGCGGACAGACAGCTCAAAGGGCCAGGCGTGTTCTGGCCTGCCTCGTATTGGGTACTTGGATATGAGATTCCATTATTTGATTAGTCATTCTTAAGTGTTATACTTCATAATAAGTCGCTCAGCGAGCTATGGAAAGAGCTATGCTTGGTATTTCTCTGTTAGATAGAATAAGAAACGAGTATATCCGCTAAAAGACAAAAGTGGTTGACATTGCTCATAGAATCAGTAAACTGAAATGGCAGTGGGTTGGTCACAAGTCGTAGAACCGATAACCGATGGGGGAGACGAGTTCTCGAATGGAGGCCACGAACGGGTAAACGTAGTGTGGGACGCGCCCCGACCAGATGGCGAGATGGCCTTCGCAAGATGGCTGGCAGAGACTGGATGCAGAGGGCCGAGAGTCGGGTTGAGTGGCGCGCTTTGGGAGAGGCCTACGTCCAGCAGTGGACTGATACGGGCTGATGATGATGATTAAGTGTTATACTTAATATCTATCGCTGATAGCCGTAATCGTGACTTTAGGCAGTTGTCCCACCGCCTGCGAGTAAGCGAGTAAATCCCAGCTATTTTTTCGCGCAAGAAACGTACAACAGATAGCACATTCCGTGTAAACAAAAGAGACGCAGCGTTACCCGCTCGGCGACATATTTTTATAGTTAAGGCCTCGTATGCGCGTATTTTCAGTTTTTCGATGAAGGCTACGGCACTGCCTACTAAAATTAGACGTCTGAAAAAAATATATAGCAATCTTGGGGTGTATATTTAGGGACTGATGAATACCGATACACGATTGGACAAACTTCGCTCGATAGAAAAAAATCGCAAACATACCCCTTCGATGTCATTTAAAATTAAAATTATGTCTAAACCGAAATAGTTATTCATACGAAATATATATCAAAATGTAGGGTACTATAATTACGAGAACTTGTTTTAAAAAAATCTGATTTTTATTGGCGTGTTTTAATTTCCCTGCCAAAATTCATCCAAAATCAATAAAAATACAAATATGGAGTCACTGTGCCGTGCTCTTCACTCCGCCGCTGCGGGACATCTTCTGTCTCGCGCTCGAGTTTGACAGCTCGCCGCCCCTTAATCGCCGGGCGAGTATCGCTGCGTCTCTTTTGTTACTCGCTTACTTAAGGTTACTCGCTTCTCGCCGGCAGCCTATAGCCTAGCCACAAAACTATACTCGCCACTCGCTGGCCCACACAAAGCATGGCTTAAGGGAAGTGAGGTTAAACTGGTTTTATAGCTAAAATCATATCGCTTCTTTTGTGGCGTCAGGAAGCCTAAAAGGTGGTTTCGTAAGAAACCAAAACAGATAGTACAGCTGACAGATCAAGTGTAACACTTTGGACTTTGGACCGTTCTTATTATCTGCGTCGCAAGAGTTGAAATCGTACTGCAAGTGTTACCATTGATCTGCTGTTGTCTGTACAAATCGGACATTAGTTTGCGCCTGAGCGGCCCCAACTGACGGCGTCTAGCCCGTCAGAGATCATGTCGATGTGTGCGTCTGTAATTCTGCATACGACACTTGTAGATTTAATCCGCGCGATTTACATTTCCTTGAAGATAGCTTACTCTTCTTATTTTACTATGGTTTAGTGGCAACCACAGACCACTTACCCCATAGACATGAAATCGGTACAAATTTGCAAGCGAAAAATTATGTCAAGCGATAGGCGCTATTAGACGAAGCGGGGGGCAGGGGCGCCATATTAAACCTGTTTCGATATCTCAAGATTACGCGTGTCGCGAAGCAATTTTGCGCTCATGTGCAGGCAGAAACGGGCGCCTCCTGTTTCAGGTCTATGGTGTAAGTTTTCTGTGTTGGCAACCCTAGACAGTAGAGTTCATTAGCGATGGTCCCACGACGTATCGGTCGGACAATCTCTTTCATCTTACCGCCTACATCTAACATTGTATGTATACAGGTGATCCAGTACATAGTATGCAGGTTTATGTATGTACATAAGGTTGTGTATCTCTTGAAAACTGCTTGGCAATTTGTCGAATGAATTCAAGGATTCTTCCTTCATTGTTTCTGTTTTGTATGTGTAAAAATTTGACTAATAATATACCTACCTATATTTGATAATATTGTTTCCTTGACAAGTGTATAATCTTAAATTAATTTAATGTGTATAAATATCCTTTCTTATGACATAGACTGACATTTAATTATTATTATTTTTATTTGTATAAGTTTTATTAACTATTTAAGTGAAAAGTATACAACTATACAATACTAAAAAAACTTAATCGAATAAGCCCCCTCTGATCGTTCCCGATGCAAAGGTGCCCATAATACCAGCGGCGTTACCGCGCTGTATGGCTATGGACAGCCTTTGCATCAGGAACTATTAGGCCAGTCATTCTGGCGAGCGTTTGTATGGAGACCCCAACAATAACTCCTCTATCGATGAAACTTTTTTGTATACTTAATAGCATATTTATAAGAACATTTGTCAGAGAATCCAATAATATTTCGAGGCGGAAGTTACTTATTTTAATTGAAATTCAACATTATACCGTATCTTTTTCTGGAACAATGTTATGGTCATAATTCTTTTTCTATAAATTGTATTTTATTAGTGTGCTTCTGTACATTCATAAGTAAAACTACTTTTTAATTCGAAAGTGTAGGTATTTTAATAAAATGTCTTTTTTGGCCGTAGTTTCCATAGGATAATTGCTCCGCCGGGTTTCTGTTTTTAATATGCCTTCAAATTATTATTTCTAGTATAAGTACGAAAATCCAACAAAAAAATCCAAATGAAACAATTCATTATACAGAATTTGTCTTTTAACTATCTCTGGAAAATTACTCTATCAGATATTTTTTACAATTGTAATGAGATACCCACAAATAACCTGATTTCAAAAGAAACCAACAAAATATCCAGGCGGAACACCATTATTTCGAAATACCTATCAAGCGCAGGCCAGCGCGGGGCCCGAGGCGGGCGAGGGGCGTCGAAAACCGGTCGAGCGGCGGGCGAGTTTCTTCAAGTAGGTTAATAGGTACAGCCAACAGAACATCAACACTTTGGACTAAGTACCGTTCTTATTATCTGCGTCGTAAGAGTTGAAATCGTGCGAATGCGAGCGAGTATTACCATTGATCTGCTGTTGTCCGTACTATACGTATGTATGTATGTATGTAGGAGGTTGATCTAAACATCGCAATTTAATTATTATTATCGTCATCGTTTCGAAACATACGAACGCAGTAAATGTAATATGCGTATTGCCTTGTATAAGTTGAGTATATAGTGTGTGTTTTCTTCGCGACACGGGGTCTAGGATAAACTAACCCAGAGATTCCTTTAGAGTGTCTTTAACTTAATTGGGCGCTTAGTGTTTTTTTATGTTACTTCCAGCTTTAAGAAACGCCCCTGTTGTGAATCTGTACTAGATTATTTGCAATTTTGTCGAAATCTAGTTGCGTTCATGTCTCACGCTGGTGCATGAGATAGTGTTTGATAATTTCGCCACGCCAAACAGCGGGCGTATTGGTCGAGTGGCTGGAGCGGTCGCCTCCCGTGCACGCGGTTCCGGGTTCGATTCTTAGCTAAATATATGTTTTTTGTTTTGTTTCGTGTTTTATTTTGTATTTTATTTTAATTGTGTTTCGAATTTGGTTAGTATTTTATCAAACATTTTGTTGTAATTATCTTTGAATTTTATTTGAGCATAAACTCTGAACTCGAATACCGAAGTAGGTGTATTAGGAGAGCTGGGAATCTGTCTGTACTAGATTACTTGCAATTTTGTCGAAATCTAGACGGAGCGGTCCGTTCATGTCTCACGCTGGTGCATGAGATATGCTTGGTAATTTCGCCGGGCTAAACAGCGAACGAATCGGTCTAGTGGCTGGAGCGGTCGCCTCCCGTGCACGCGGTTCCGGGTTCGATCCTTAGCTAAATATATTTTTTTTATTGTTTTTTTATTTATTTTTTGTTTTGTATTTTGTTTCGTGTTTTTTTTTGTATTTTTAACCGACTTCCAAAAAAAGGAGGAGGTTATCAATTCGTCGAATTGAAAAAATAATTGTGTTTGGAATTTGGTTAGTATATTAGGCAGATCACCCTCACTTGTAGATTTTTGTGGTTGCAGTTGCGATTACATATTATTAGTAGGTGAATATCTCACGCTCATCGTACAAGTGTAGAATTTAAATTTGCTTAGCTGTAGTCGTCAGTATGACGTAAGTAATAAGACCTATGCCGCACGCAAATATACCCGTAGTCGATGTGCGAGCGAGTTGAAAAATAACAAGCTGTCTTTGTTACTCGAGGGGGTGAGGGGGGTCCGATCGCATGTAGCACGGCGCACCGTTCCGCTGAATCACTTATTGACTGGTAATCTATTTTGATTCTAATAATATCACAATACAGTAGGGTTTTATATAACAGATAATTATAATTTTAAGAAATAATTTGATACACGCACACCAAACGAGATCCCACGGCGAAAAAAAAGTGTTTTGCCATTGTCCGTACTAACCTTGACATATGTTGTCGTACTTATGCGTTGATGATACGGGCTAGATTACGTTTTGTGTTTGTTGGCGTAGGTACTATCGTCTCGGTCGAGCTTACTTAAACATTCCACGTAGTAGGTACCTAGTAAGTACACATAAAAACACATCAAGTTGTAACACTTTGGGCCGCTCCAATCTATATATCTATCTGCGTCGTTAGAGTTGAAATCGTACTGAAAGTGTTACTATTAATCTGCTTTTGTCCGTACTAACCTTGACTTGACATGTTGCGCTTATGCGCCGATGATACGGGCTAGATTACAATGGTTTTGTGTATGTTGGCGTAGGTACTGTTGTGTCGGTCGAGCTTACTTAAAACATTCCAAAATCAGATCAAGTGTAACACTTTGAACCGTTCTTATTATCTGCGTCGTAAGAGTTGAAATCGTACTGCAAGTGTTACCATTTGTTTTGCTATGTCCGTACTAACCTTGAAATGTTGTCGTACTTATGCGCCGATGATACGGGCTAGATTAGAATGGTTTTGTGCATGTTGGCGTAGGTCGGTCGAGCTTTCACCACTCGGTAACGAGTTAACCTAAAATAAACCTTATTCGTATAACTGTAGGTAGAGTACAGAATCCTATCTCCAAAATATTTGTTCAACTTTCAGTCGACGTTACCGATGCGATAGATATTTTCTACTTGTATAGGAATAAGGTTTATTATAAATTGACTTTGAGTTTGAAGAACAGTTCGACTAAGATCATAAGTATGTTCATAATGGTAAGAAAAATCGAACTTAGCATTTTTCTCAACTCTAATTTTTCGTCGATTTCTAGAAAACGCTTGTCCGCATGGATCTTTACTGGACTTTAGTAAAGAGTTAATCTACAATTAACCTTATTTGTATATGAGTAGACAACAGAATCCCATCTCCAAATATCTCCTCCGCTCCGTCCAATTTCTCGTCCGCGTTCCCGCTGTTCTGTACGTGTAATAGGAATAAGGTTGTTAATCGGCCGCAGTAGCGATCCGCGCGCAGTGTCGCATTCACCGCCGCGTTGATTAGAAATATTTGAATACAACTCTATTTGATATTTTGTGCTTCGCCTGCATTTTTTATTGGAAAACTTGAAAAGCAGTTTTAATAAGATAGTCTGTTCATAATGACAAGAAAAATCGGGCTGAGCATTTTTGGAAACCCCCATTTTTCGTCAATTTCTGGATAACGCTTTTCGGTCTGGATTTTTTATTGGATATTCATAACTACTTTCGAAAGTAATATTTTAAATACATAATTAAATAGAAATTGGAGTGAGTAATTATCCCTTGGAAATTACGGCAAAAAAACACATTTTATTAAAATATATATATTTCCATATGGAAATATGGTTGGATATTCTGTCGACACATGCCTATAGGTAACTAGAACTTGTAAAAAAAGAATTTTGGATAGAGCAATTTTCCTGTAATTGATACCACGTAATTTAAGTTTGACCTTGAAAATACCTAACTTCCGTTTCTACAAATTATTGGATTCTATGTCAATTTCAATCTACATATGGTACTCTATCACTGTGCCAAATTTCATAGATAGATGAGTTACTGCTAGGGTCAACTCCTTTAATGACTGGCCTATATTCAGAGCGAGGCCCGAGACCGAGGTCCCGCATTCGCCGCATTTGTATAAGTTGACTAAGCTATTATAATAATTATGAATTACACAGCGCATTGGTTTCTGACTGTAGTGATGTGTGAGATTTTGTAAATAAATAAATATTTTTTCCCCTGTGGTTCGCAACCAGTGGGACCACTCTGGACGTGGGGTCTTCACTCTGGACGAAGCAGCTCGACAGTCACGCTTACTCCCGAGCTCGTAACGGGACTCTTGACCATAGCGCCAAACTTCAGATCCTGCATGAATCCTCCAATAATTTCACCATGCTGTCGCGAACATTTTCTGATTAACTTAACGTGATATTAAACACAAAACGTCCACTGTAGACATTAAACTGAAAATTATCAAATAATTTCGCAATCGTCGTTTCCCGCTGTTTTCAAAAGCCTCCAAAACAGCATATTTAATTTAAAAAATTAAAACTGCGTCAAATACAAACAATTTGTCATTCTATGTTACGGCTAAACAACGCAGGTGGCCGCGTCACCTGTCGCGGCGTCTGTCTAAATAAGTCATTTGTCAAACTGTCTGGACCGAGCGGAATTTTGTACAAACCCGGGCAGCTAAGTTCACCTAAAATGGCGGCGTATAAGTAAACAAAGTCTACAATTTGTACAGTTTAACACAGATAAACGTGTACAGGAGAGTTTATAAGGTTCACATTATCTCAAAAAGACCTATTGCAAGAATTATTTCACTGCTAGATAGATAAAAGTTAAAACTATGTAGCAGTATTTGTTTTTTCGATTGAAATAAAAAATTTCAATTGATTTCAATTCTGTTTTCACAGTTGATCACCAATTTATGTCAAAATAACGAAAATAATTTAATTTTAAATACCTGTCAACTATCCTATTTGTTGAATTTCCAATATTTTATAATTTAGTTAAAATTGTAGTGCCTGTAATATATTTATACCGATTTTAAGCCGTGTATTTTATATATTTCATTAATAATAGGTTTTAATAACTAAATAAGACATTCATTACAGAAATATATTACATTTTCAATAACTATTAATAATCAATATCGATCGAGTTTCACAACCTGTGTTCCTATGGCAATTTGTGTGACGTCACTCGCCTCTGCAACAGCCATAACTAATGTAAATTCAAACGACCCAACCACAGACGCGCCTTGACAAATGATGCGTTGACAATCTGTGGTTAACAGGTAACAGAAAAAAATAAAAAATCTTTTTTTTTCACAAACCATCCCGCGCCTTTCTATTTTGTTGATACTGGCCGAAAAGAAATCTTTGATGGATTTTTTTTCTTACGCCAGCATGAGAACCGCTAATGTGTTTCTAAAATTTTGGATGTCATCAAATTCGATTTATCGAATGTTTATTAATTTCATAGTCATGGATTATCTAGAAAGTAATAATGTTGCAGTGCTATACGAATATTTGACTTATCTTAAAGTGCCTTGGTATAAGTACAATAGGGTATAATTAAAAACAAATAACTTAATGATAAAATATTGTTATTAATTAATTATTTTATTAATGGACTCGACAGTTCGTCATTGTCATGTTACAGAATATAATTCAAGATATCATAGTTTTCTCTCTTCCACCACAGGAGTCGCCGTAGCGTCGTCACCCTGGGTATCCGCGTCTTCTCTTGTTCATCCCGAGGAGTCGCCGTAGCGACTCCTCGGGACGAAGCAGCTAGACAGTCACGTTCACTCCCGAGCTCGTAGCGGGACTCTTGACTTTAGCACGAAACTTCAGATCTTGCACAAATAATCCAATAAATTCACTATACTGTCATTCGCGAACGTTTTCTGATTAATTTAACGTGATATTTTAAACACAAAATAACCATTAACATCAAAATTGTTAAATAATTTCGCAGCCGTCGTTTCCCGCCATTTTCAAAAACCTCCGAAGCCATACCAAAATGATTTAAAATAAGTACTTAATAAGTCGTACTTAAGGGCCTTCCATGCGCCAACTAGCGCCGCCAATCTTAAAAAAATAATATCTTACAAATTATTTACTTTTATTAAAAAGCTATACAATCTTTATTAGGATAAACACTATTTTTCAATATACAATACATGGCATAATTGCGACAAGCAAATTGTAATTCTCAAATATGCCAAAACGGCTGTTTTTCGCAATTATGTTAACTACAACTTACCGAAATTAAATCACGTCATTAATAAGCTTTTTTTAATAAAAACTTGGAAGATATTATTTTTTTAAGATTGGCGGTGCTAGTTGGCTCATGTCAGGCCAGTAACATAGAACAAGTTAAATATTTCTTTCTTTAGCTCTAAAAAACAACCCATTATAATTTTTATTTCTCGAAACAATCCTTGCACATGTATCGAGGCTGTCGGTCCAAGGGACTGTTTCCTGGGTCTCTAGGGAGTTACAAACAAAAGCCAAATTCACTTGACTAATGATCGTTGTGGCAGCTAGCTTCTGGAATCGGTCATTTGTAAAAGAAGCCGGAGCGTCAAAGGATTATGCTGCTTTATTCTAGCAATTTTGGCCTCTTGGGAGTTTTATTGTTAAGTTATTAACAGAGCTCGGTAGCGGTGTGGTTACTGGATGTGTCCCGGGTTTGATTTTCCGACTAAATGATTGTCTAATTTAGACATAAGTAAACAGGAGAAATCATGACAGTTATTATTTTCTTATGATAGATTAAAAAAAATATTTTGCTATATCATAGTCTACGCTCTGAATTATCTACTAGTGAAAAAACTTTCCGGAGATCTTGGTGGCTCAGTGGTCGGGTCATTGGACTTAGGATACGGCGGTCCCAGGTTCTATCCCCGGCCAGATCAGCCATGTACATATATCCTCGGTTTATGCGACGGAAAAACTTACGTACATTTACCGAATGCTCTCAAAACGGTGAAGGAAAACATCGTAATGAAACCTGCATGCCGTAGAAAAATCTAAGGCATGTGTAATCCGCCTATCCGCTCTGGGCCCGCGTGGTGGATCATGGCCCGAGCTTCCTCGATGTAAGGGAAGGTCTGTGCCTGAGCAGTGGGGACATAAAAATAGACTGATGTGATATGAAAGAATTTTAAAAAAAGGTCAGAATTTTTTATGAAAATCTCAACTTTAACTTGGTTTTAATTCAAATAACCTCAACCAATTGAAAACCTCTCCGTTTTGGAAGTTAGTTAAAAGACTTCGATAGTTAATACAAAAAAACACTCAAGTATTTTTTGTGAAAATTTCTACTTTAATAACTTTCTCTACACATTTTTCTGTGTTACATCGTACGGAAAACATTACCGTCGTTCTAGCGCCAGTATGGTAAAGATCTCTTCTCGCATGAAAAAGTAATGTAATTTTCTTCGTCAAAAAACTACTATTTATATGCAAATGTTATTCCGGTCGACAGATTATATTCGACGTGCTAATTGGAACGTACCTTTTACTTGTTGATTTGAATATTATAATTGCTATATATTTAGGTTTCCGATTCTTTTATGTGTATGCGAAATAGTTTGGTAGGATTTCTCTAAAATTGCTACACTAATTGAAGTAAGTATGAGATATTTTATTAATAACATCGATAGGTTCTGCCTCCTGTCACGCGTGGTTGTTGTAGTTTTAAGAATATAAGACATTTATTTAAAACTAGCTGTACACCGCAACTTCGTTTGCGTCTCTACGCAGGAGATGAGGATGGAGGAGATCAGGAGGCAGATCTTCCTCTCTGGATCCTTGTTTCCACATCCCATACCACCAGGGCTTGTAGCCTATGAGCTGTCCGGATATTTCAGCTATCTCCTAGTGAAACTCCCATCAAAATCCCTTCAGTAGTTATGGCGTGATACTTGCACAAAGTCACAGACAAACAGACAAAAATTCTAAAAATTAGTGTTTTGGCATCAGTATCGATCCTAAAACACATTACAATTGTTCTTTTCAAAAAATATCCAATGTACAGACACAACTTTTTTACAGTCTTATTATATGTATAGATATGTACAATAACAGAAACTTATAAAATCTTCTTCTTCTCAACGTTCCTCTTCTCATCGAAGGTTGGACAACATCATGGCAATGTTCCCCCTCTGTCCGGCTGCCCGGAACAAGGAGCCGGTGCTGCAGCCGAACCAATCACGTAAATTCTTCAGCCAAGAGTGTCTCCTCCTGCCAACGCTCCTCTTCCCACAAATCTTGCCCTGGATGATTAACTGCAGCAGGTTATATCGGGGGTTCCGCATAATGTGACCGAAACTTATAAAATAATAGACATAAAACTAGACATAAATACCAGCTCCATCTTCACATTCAATCCCTCGCACTCTTCGTCTTGTACCCCTACTAGTCGAAACAGCCCTAATGATTGAAATGACAATGCCGGATTCTGCCCCACTCAACCGCAAGTTGTACAAGATAACGAATAAATGTAAAAATATCTCCGTTTTTTTATTAAAATTATCGGTTTAGAATAAAGTTTTGTACAAGTTGCGATTCGAAAAAAACAGCTTAATTAAGAATTCAGAAAATAGTAAGAAATCGAAGCGATTTATTCATTGTTTTTGTTATTCTTCTATAGGAGTTGCCAGAGTAGTAGAAAATGATACTGATTATGATTAGGTACAGCTTAAATGGTCACGTAGATTTAAAGCTCCATTGAAATGTGGCAATGTCATTTGACTCTTGACTTTGAGCCAGCCAAGTACTTGGTTGTTGTAATTGGCGAGAAGTGGATCCAACCAATAGATCCTAAATAAGTTCTACGACTCATCATCATCATCAGCCCGTATCAGTCCACTGCTGGACGTAGGCCTCTCCCAAAGCGCGCCACTCAACCCTACTCTCGGCCCTCTGCATCCAGTCCCTGCCACCCATCTTGCGAAGGTCATCCCTCCATCTGGTCGGAGGGCCCACACTACGTTTACCCGTTCGTGGCCTCCATTCGAGAACTCGTCTCCCCCATCGGTTATCGATTCCATGACAGATGTGACCAGCCCACTGCCACTTCAGTTTACTGATTCTATAAGCAATGTCAACCACTTTTGTCTACGACTGTTAAAATAAAAATAAATTGATCTCGTTCTTCTCATGTAGTTTAGTGCCCAAACCTATTGTAAAAGTTATTCAGGCCGTCCGTAGGCCTCTGGCGTGGCCTAACGACCGCTGCCGAGCGACAACAACCGGGACCAACTGCTTAACGTGCGCCCCGAGGCACGGAGGGGCTCAGATGAAAGTGTCACTAGCGGTCACCCATTCAGGTCCTGACGTCGCCCAAAGGTGCTTAACTTGTACAATCGTTTTCGACGTATACTCGCAACTTTTGATTGATAATACTGTAATGTAATGTACAGTCGACGACAGAGATAAGTACACAGGAGGCCTCAATAAGGTTGAGATTTTCTCAAAAACCACTGGACCGAATTTAATACTTCTTTTACAGTTACATAGTTTTCACTTTTATCTATAAAACAGTGAAAGAATTATTGCTATTGGTCAAGTAGATTTTGAGATAATCTCCACCTTAAAAACTCTCCTGTACACCTTTCTCTGTCTTCCACCGTACCTACCCAATATTATGTTATCATTTTGTTGTGTGGAATGAATAAACGATTAGTATGAAGCGGGCCCCTCCGTCCTCAACATTGCCGAGACGAAAGCGCAACTCTTCGAAACATGTTTAATTACAATACATTCTCATTATTATAAAACCGTTTCATACCCCTTTCTACTTTCATACGCGCTCGCGACGCCATCCTTATTATCGATCATTGATCTATAGATCCGATCTATGGATCGCGAGGTCAGACGCAGCAATTACCGTCCTATTCAGTCGTCGCCGGCCCGAGAGCATTATGTATCATTATGTCGCGGTGCAAGTGGTCGTAATGGGTACTTTTTGAAATGACTAGACCGTGACTTTTGGGTGCTAATGATGATGAATACCTACGTATTTGGGATTTATTGCTTGCAGGCTGGTCAGATTTCATATTAGGATTTTATACGATTCTAATAATGTCACATGTGAATTGGTATTATTTCAACGAAAATATTTTACATTAGTGGTTAAAAACATAGTCAAAGTTATTTATTGCAACACTAAGTACTTTGTCATCCTTAACAGAAATCATACATCTGAAATTAGTTTTTCGTATATCAATTTCGATATATAAACAGAGATCGGTAAAGGCGTGATTGATCCTTTTTTAGCAAAACGAATTTTAGTATGGACGTCGCTTTCTTACAATATTACTAAATGCCTAATTAATATTTTTTTCTACCGATTTCAATTATGTTTTCACAGTTTACCATCAATTTATGTAGGTGCCTACATTTTGTAGTGTTTTCGAAAATTACAGAAGTATAATTATTTTTCGTTGGACTGGACAAGACGTTTAAAGTAATTACTAGCAATTTTACAAATACACCCGTCGAACTTGTACCGCAACATAAATGAAACGGCGCGGTACGTTTTACGAGATTCCTATTTTCGACTTTCTTCTCGTAACAATTCATAAATTTTATTTGTGACTTTTGTTAAAGGAATATTTAATGAACGTATCATTCTTGGTTACTTACATATTTTGATTTAATTCATTTTCTTTTCAATTTGCACTGTAATTTTTATTGACCGCAAGTTTATTGTATTATTAAATCTGTGAAGGATTGAAACTATTCTTTAATATAAACTACAGTAGCCGTTCTCATTATTCTTATGCATCATTTAATTGTTAGTTGTTGTTTAGTAGATAACACTTATTTATTATTTATTTTATTAATGGACTCGACAGTTCATTTGCCAATGTCATTTTACAGAGTATTCAAAATATCATAGTTTTCTCCTGGATATCCGCGTCTTCTTGTCTTCATCCAGAGGAGTCGCCGTAGCGTCGCCACTCTGGACGAAGCAGCTCGACAGTCACGTTCACTCCCGAGCTTGTAGCGGTACTCTTGATAATCGCTCGAAACTTCAGATCTTGCATGAATCATCCAATAATTTTACCATACTGTCATTCGCGAACACAAAATAACAAACAAACGCAAACTGATCCTCAATCGTATTGTTGTAAACCCTCATTCTTTTCATAACACTGTACAGCTTTGGAACCCCACTGGAAGGCACTGGTCTCCACAACACAGGGAATCCTAGTGTGGAGACCTGGGACCAAACATACAAACATGAATAATACATTTTTCTTGTATTTTGTACCTACCTATTTTAAGTTAAAATGTTGTTGCGAAATAAAAATTATTATTATTATTAAATAACTACTGTAGACATTAAAATGAAAATTATTAAATAATTTCGCAACCACACTCTACGCGGCGGTAATACGAATGAATTGACATCCACTAGAAAACATTATCCTCTCTCCGACAGTCAACAACAATGACTGGAACAAGAATCGAACCTTTTGTCTGATGTCAAATGCACTACCAACTGCACCATTAAGGTGTATCTACAAGAATCGGTCCCGTTACCCACTTCCCGCTGCCCGCCTTATTAACGCATAAGTATGACAATATCATCACTCTTGTCGTAAGTATTCGCGGCAAAAAGCCTGCGCGCGCGGCGCTATCGATCGATAATGATCCATGGATCATTTGCGTCAGTACAGTACAATGGTGTTTGTAGGAGGAATTTGTTTTATGATGAGGAAAAAAGGAAGTTTTCAAAGTGAGAGTTGTAAGTAATAAAAACAAGCTTTTTAAGTTGATAATAGATGGCGTTGCACCGAAGTGCGATATCATCGTAAAAAAACACAGTACCATGATTTTTTTATGACAGCTGAATAATTTATTATTATTGGTTTGTTTGTGTAATTTAAACCATACAGTACAAATTTATATTAGGTATGAAATACGAAAGCCCAAGTTACAAGCAATAACAACGCATTTAATGTTGACATCAGACCAGTCAGTGCCATCTACCGGGGCTAGCGGTACTTTTTTAAATGTAACCTTGAAAACCCCTCATTATTCGGTCTGATTAAGTGATCGTGCTCTCAAGTAGTTAAGCAGTTATTAACGTATTACCAAACTTAGAATTCATTGCACTTATAGGAACATTTCAATTAATATTTTTATAGGACGTAGGCTTCTGCCAAAACACGCCACTTAACTTGATTCTCGGCTCTTTGCATCTAGTATATGCCAGCCTTGCGATGGTCATCCCTCCATCTGGTCGGGGGGCGTCCCACACTACGTTTACCCGTTCGTTACCTCCATTCGAGAACTCGTCTACCCAATCAGTTATCGGTTCTACGACAGTGACCAGCCCACTGACACTTCAGTTTACAGATTCCATGAGCAATGTCAACCACTTGTGTCTTCTGGCGGATATACTCGTTTCTTATTCTATCTAACAGAGAAATACCAAACATAGCTCTTTCCATAGCTCGCTGAGCGACTTATTACACTTAAGGCGAGGCCATGGGGTCATTTGAGCCTAGTGAGGGGGTGAGGTGCGGGGCGAGGGAGGGGCGAGAGAGGGATGACGCGCATTGATCGGGGTCATTACTCGCGCAGGTACACAGAGTAAGCGTAACCAGTGTCCTCACTGTGACGTCACAGCTCGCTACCCATAATAATACCTATACAGAATGTCCCACGGATAGACGATATACCGAAGTCCACTTGTCGGTGCCAACATTATCGACCCATTTAATGCCAAATAGGGATATCCCAAGTCTGACAACTTCGGAGTTACTTATTTCAATTTTCGCGATTGTCGGAAAATATTTCTTTCAAATCTTGAACTTTTGTCTATACTAAATGTTGTCGCACATTATGTCAACTCGGAACCGTATCATCATCACCCCTCCTGTTCACCTCTCGCCGCCAACCAGGCTTCAACTTCTACACTGGCCCTAACACGGGCTGTGCTCGTGACAATCCCATACCACTCCCACTAATATTATAAATGCGCAAGTTTGGATGGATGGATGGATGTTGCTGAATGAAACTTTACAATAATATGGCTCATATTATACATCAAAATAACACATAGGCTATAATTTATAATCCTGCGCAGACGAAGTGGTGGGCAGAAGCTAGTTGACAATAAAGTAAAGCAATTTGTACTTTTAAACGTATTTATTTATACGGAAGGTCATAAGCAGACATACGTTAAACCGACCGTCCGGAGTGGGTTCAGTGCAGTCAAATTCGCATCTACAGGTTATATATTTTAATTATTTTTTAAGTTATTTATATTGACGTAACGTAGCGTAGTGATGTAGTATGACGTAGTAGAATAAAATACTATGTTAATACTAATCTGACGGAAAAAAAGACCTGGAATAATAGGAATGTCAATTAGGTAATATTGTTGTAATAAAAGTGAAAAATAGGAATAATCAAATTATTTGCTAGGGGAATATATTTTGAAAGTACTTTCACGCGATTTAATAAAAAATTGAGCATAAATTCTTATAAAATACAAAATTTATTAAAATTTTAATAACCATAGAGGTTACATTACAACAAATCTGTTTTTGACTTTAAGTGACAAACTGTCAAGTGTATCAATAAAACTAAATAAATGACGAATTTTGTAACGTGATGTTAGGTAAGTATTATTATTGGTGTCAGGTGTGACGTCAGTGATGGTGAAATCTGGCCCGTGTTATCACTGCGTAGGGTAAAACATGACACACATTATGTGCTGTTGACTGTACTTTTAAAAGTAGGCACAGTGTATATTGCATCAGTCTATAACTACGTAGCTATTGAAATTTGGCCCGTATTATCACTGTGCTTAGAGTAAAATGTGGCAAACTTTATGTGATGTTCACTGTACATAGTTTTACAAGTAGCAACTACGTACAAACTATTTGAAGTTCGATTGCTGTTTGTTTGTTTGTTCTGTGGGACAAATCACCGTCAATAGTCATTTGTTTTGGCCTGTTCCACTTTGGTCAATTTGGAAGTTACTGATCAGCCCCCCTATTACCGTTCTCAAAACGATGAAATTATACCATGTCATGGCGCGCCAACCAGAGACGCCGCTATACCAATGCAATAGCACTGTCCCTTTCACGGCCGCTATGACATGATTTGATTTGATCGTTTTGAGAACCGTAATGTTATAGCCCCACTGTAATGTTAGCCGACTTGTCTTCATCTGCAATTATCAGGCCACTGCTCGCTCCCAATATACGACACTCGACACTGGTGTTCGTGTCGCGTGTAATATGATGACTTCAAAAACATGGTTCGCGAAAAATCTATTGTGTTAAGGAATATCTGTTTTAGGTTATGAGTCCTTTTTATATTCAAAACGATGCACAATCATTCCGTGATTAGTAAACTAATAATCTTAAAGTATAAGTGTGACCAAATTCGACTCGTATTATTTTAAATTTTATTACGTTATGACGATCGTGGGAGCATTCCAAGATTTCCAAAGTAAAGACCAAAGTGGAACATTTGGCAAAAATCGATACAGGTCCGACCTCGGCAGCGCCCAGCGGCGCACTGAAGCTCGTAGCGGCGTGCATTTGTATTTATACAAATTGTGTTTTTTCTTAAATTTTGCCTGGTATAAAAAAAACGTTACAAACAACAGATTTTCATCTCATCAAGCTCTTCTATTTATAATAACCTACATTTTGATATATATTTTGTATGAATAACTGTTTTAGTTTAGACACACTACTCTGTGAAAAGACAGGAAAGGGGTATGTTTGTGATTTTTTTCTATCGAGCGAAGTTTGTCCAATCGTGTTTCGGGAGCCAACAGTCCCTAAATAGATACCCCAAGATTGATATATATTTTTTTCAGGCCTTTAATTTCAGTAGTTAGTGCCGTAGCCTTCATCGAAAAACTTAAAAACGTCCCAACACCTCGCCTTAAGAATGACTAACCAAATAATGGAATCTCATATCCAAGTACCCAATACGACACAGACCAGAACACGCCTGGCCCTTTGAGCTGTCTGTCCGTTTACCCGTTCGTGGCCTCCATTCGAGAACTCGTCTCATCGGTTCTACGACAGATGTGACCACTGCCACTTCAGTTTGCTTATTAATCTGTTTTAACACTTTCTTATTGGGCTCCATGAGGGGCTTGTAGTCCAGTAGTGAGTACACGTTGAAAACGATCGTACAAGTTAAGCAACGCTGGGCGAGGTCGGGACCTGGATGGACCGCTAGTGACACTTTCATCTGAGCCCCTCCGTGCCTCGGGGCGCACGTTAAGCAGTTGGTCCCGGTTGCTGTCGCTCGGCAGCAGTCGTTAGGTCACGTCAGGGCGGTCTGAATAACTCTGACAAATAGGTTTGGTCACACGAAAAAAGAAGAATTGGTTCTATAGGCGAGGTTCTCTTTATCTTAAAAGAGATTTATACCAGCTTAACGCGAAACAGAGTCAGTGTCATCTGGTGTTTACAAAATAAAGTGATTCCTATCATTGATCTCCTATAAACAACTAGATACACAGTCTGCCTTCTAAAAATGTCCGGACCCAAAGAAGGTCCAAACTGATGAATGGACCCATTTGCTTTATTGGACATTATTTGGACGTTAACAATGGATTATTATTTGGATGGTTTTTAAATGGTTTTAGTAAGACCTTTGTGTATCTAGTTGTTTATAGGAGATCAATGATTCCTATGCATATATTTTTTTTCTAATCTGCAATTATTGGCCCTCAACTGGTCAATCACCTTTACGAAAAAAAAAAGCAAATCATAGAAACGAATCAAGGTCTTTTATCGTCACACGTTTCACTGGAGTTCCCCAACGAACAAAACAAGTCAATTCACGATTGATTCGGGAGCCACTCGTATGTGACACTATAAAAAACCTAGCACAAGAAAATAATTGCATTTTTACAAATTCGAGGAAACGTAATTTGGATGAGCACGTTTCCTTTGATTGAGTTCGTTTAGTAGAAGGTAATTAAAGAAGCTTTTTTTTCGAAGCTCAGCAAACATTGGATTGTGTTTTTGTCAACGTAACATACAGGGTATATGAAGCCGAAGGGAGGGTGTTCAGTATCGGTAACTGAACAACTTTTGTTCTACTTTTCGGTTTTCGCGAAATTATTTTTTGACTTTTCATACATTTCGTACCGATGCTGATCGATTTGTATGAGACATTAATTTATTTTTTATTCGAAAGAAGAGTAATGTTATATGACCTATTAAAAATCATCCAAGCTTTTGGCTCACTTATGGGAGATGTTGTTTCCAATCTAAATAAATATGTCACACCCAAAGGACAATGGCGGTCTGAATAACTTTGACAAATAGGTTTGGTCACTAAACCACACGAGAAAATAAAAATAAAAGAAGTAAAATCGCTACTTCCCGAAGACACATCATGAAGTGCGAAGTCGTATTTTTTTTTAATTTTGAACTTTTACTGCTACGTTTTAGTTGTTGCTAAGGATTAAGAAAACAAACTAGATCAAAACACTTGGCCCCATTTCCGAACGTAACTCGAGAAATGTAGCGGGTCGAATAGACTTTATGGCGTTTTACCAGGAAACCGGAACAGTACTTTCACTTTCTTAAAAAAAATTATTTTAAAAATTAATCTCATACATGACGTATGGGGACGTAATTTACTTGTTAATTTGCCAAATTACGAGAAACTTTCGTGGAATTAAACGAGAAAATGATTAGACATTGATAAAACATTAACGGACTAAATAACTGTTTTTGAACGAATATACAATCAATCATTTCGCGTTCAAAAATGGAATTGACGGTTGATAATTACAAGAATTTCGAGAGGCTGCTCAAAAGCTAAAGAAAGCTCTGCTTAGAGCGTAGTGTTGCCAGAATAGGGTACCTACTCGAATATACGATTTTAAACAAGAACGAAAACGAAACCACAGTACTAGACTACTCAATGTACTCAGAGACTAGAGCGTGAAACTACACTACTGCTGCAAACGTCACAGGTTCTATCCCTACCTCTGAACGAAAATGAGTTACTGTATAAACATTGTATTTTTTTTATACTAATTAAAAAATAATCATTTTTTTGTAAACCTATAAATTGTCCTACTGCTGGGCAAAGGTCTCCCCCCTCCTCTTCCATCCATCCCTGTCCTGAGCCTCTTCCAGCCACCCATCCCAAAAATAATCATTAAATCTCAATAATAAAAAATAAAATAAAGAAATACCTTAATTACCCTAATTTTACCGTGACACCGTTTTTATGACCATATTTGAATTTTATTTTATTTTAAATTTGTTTTGTCAATCGCAATTTGTGCTCTGATTAAGTCGTTTTGTCCCGCAACTCTACAAAATAATTATCGCCACAATTTTAGCGACTAGTTTCCTGCCAAAACTGCCTGATAAATTGATTTTGTGTCTTTAGATGTTAACGCAAGCTATTCTTAAAACTTAATCATAACAAAGAAAGTGTACAAAGTAAGTAACATCTGTGAGCACCTGGCCACACTACTCTAAACCTCCTTACAAATACACCGTTAGAAAATATCTAGTAGTTTATGCCGGTGCAATTCTGGCGATTTCACACTGACATATTAGATATTAGTTTTTTTACAACGGACCGCGTACGGTATAGTGCCATCGGAATCGGACAGTGATCGCTTCGTCTCTGCGCGAACCGCGCGCTTTTGAAACATGGAACGCCAAGAAAAAGCGCGCGCATTTAAATGTCAAATGACATTTTACTTTTTAAAAATGGCCGCCAGGATAATGTGACCAATTAATTAAATTGAATCCTTATTTTTTTTAACGACTCGGCAAAGGACAATGTGACTTTTTTATTTTAGTAACCGTTAGGTACCTGATTTTATTAATTTTTGTGCAATATACCACTTTGTGGACAGTCTGATTTTAAGTGCAATATTTTTTTAGTGTTTAGTATTAGTTTAGTTGTTTTTGCGTTTGTTTAATGATATAATGATGGATATACATGAATATCAGGTGAGTTGCGTGCTACTGTTCGGTTAAACAAAAAAGGATTTGGGGTTTTTGTTAGAAGACAATTATTTTTGTAATGATATAATTATTAGATTAGACATGTTTGTCTATCGTCTATTTCCTGTTCAGTGTTTTTTTAATAACAAAACCTTAGTAAAAGAAGTTGGTGTTGGTTCTTGGGTATTTGCGGTTCGAAAAATGATTTATTATTTAAACAGAGCTTAGTACTTTGAGGAGGGTTAGCGCTTAATTCGGGGTTAAATTAGAAAAACAATGTATTGCTGAGGTTATTAATATTTTTATCTTATGGTGCAAGTGATCTTTAGGTAAGTAATAAACGCGGTTAAAACTCATTATTTTTAACCTTTCTTTTCTTTTCTTGCGTGGTTTAGTGACCAAACCTATTTGTCAAAGTTATTCAGGCCACCCGTAGGGCCTTGGCTTAACGACTGCTGTCAAGCGACAGCAACCGGGACCAACTGCTTAACGTACGCCCCGAGGCACGGAGGGGCTCAGATGAAAGTGTCACTAGCGGTCACCCATCCAGGTTCTGACCTCGCCCAACGTTGCTTAACTTGTAATGATTGTAGAGTATGATTTTTTCACAGCTGCATGTGGTTGCAGACTTGAGTATTTGGTATTAATTTCAACTTGATCCGTCCACGTGTTTCTGAGATATAGGTCTTGACAGACAGACGGAGAATAAAGTGATCCTATAAGGGTTCATTGTGTCCTCTTGAGGTTCGAAACCATAAATAATTTTTTTTTTTAATTTCGCCAAAAACGTTTGGCAGAGCACCGCTACAAGTTTCAATCTGGGTCATAGTAATCACTAGTCTCAATCAGTCACTTCGGCCATCTTCGGCGTCAGTAATTATACAATAAATCACGCTGGACTTTATTAGCGTTTGATTGGGCGATTAAGGTTTACGTGTTAGTAATTTTTGGCTTCCGTTCGGTGATTCTAAGTTTTCTTTTTTATCACACATTAATAAGTAATGAGATTGCGGCGGTTGGGGTTTTTTAGACCAGCCCAAGCACACCAGCAGATAGGTAGGTAGGTAGGGGTTCAAATAAAAAGATGAGGTAGGTTCACCAGTTTATTGAAGCCGTTATATCACACTTCCTCCATACGCCCTAGGTCTAGACTAGAACACAATCACTGGCCTTGAGTCTTCGAGCATCGGCAGCTCAGAACTGTGTCCAGGTGGGTAGATTTAGGCTGGAACTCCAGCCAGTCAGCATGCAGTTAAATTTGTAGTCCAAGGTGAGCTCGTGCCGTGGATCCGTTGGTGGGAATCGGTAGAGCTAGATCGAAGAGGATATTCGTCAGTCTATTTTTATGTCTCCACTGCTCTATCGACCCTTTATCTAGGGAGCTCGAGACATGATCCACCACGCGGGCCCGCTACAGATGGGGAATTACAAATGCCTTAGACTTTATTCTTCAGCATGCAGGTTTTCTCACGATGTTTTCCTTCACCGTTTTGACAGCATTCGGCAAAATGTACGAAGTTTTTCCTGCCGAGGAATACTCATTGGTACACGGCTGACGACCAGCCCCCTTATCATGAGCTCTTATAGCAGGATTACTTCGTACAATGACGACCTTAAAGTAAGCTGATTAAGATACGAGTTGACAAACTATTATCGAAATAATCCGGCTATAGGAGCTCATGGTAAGGGGGTTGACCTGGGATCGACCCTGGGACCTCCGTAACGTACCTAAGTCCAGTAACTCTTACGCAGATAGACAGTTTTGAGCACGACTCAGCGGGAGCTCGCACTTAAGACTGTAAAAAACAGATGTAAGACCAACTACACTCATATTTCTTCTTCTTTTCTCGTGTGGTTTAGTGATCAAACCTATTTGTCAGAGTTATTCAGGCCGCTCGTAGGGCCTCTGACGTGGCCTAACGACTGCTGCCGAGCGACAGCAACCGGGACCAACTGCTTAACGTGCGCCCCGAGGCACGGAGGGGCTCAGATGAAAGTGTCACTAGCGGTCACCCATCTAGGTTAAACCGCGCCCAACGTTGCTTAACTTAATCATTTTCAACGTGTACTCGCAACTGGACTACGAGCCCCTTCATATTAAAAACTAGCTGTACCCCGCAACTTCGTTTCCGTAGAGGAGGAGGATGGAGGAGATCAGGAGGCAGATCTTCCTCTCTGGATCCTTGTTTCCACATCACATACCGCCATGGCTTATAGCCTATGAGCTGTCCGGATATTTCAGCTATCTCCTAGTGAAACTACCATCAAAATCCCTTCAGTAGTTATGGCGTGATACTTGCACAAAGTCACAGACAAAAATTCTAAAAATTAGTGTTTTGGCATCAGTATCGATCCTAAAACACATTACAATTATTCTTTTCAAAAAATATCAAATGTACAGACACAACTTTTTTACAGTCTTATTATATGTATAGATTGTCTATGACCGACTATTATTAGTAGTAACTAACAGTAGCTCTCAGCCAAATAAAAAAATCTAATTATAAAGCCCAAACGTCAAAGCTGAGCAATTAAAAAACCATCATTACCAACTACTCAAACAATCAAATCGGCAAAAAAGTTCCACCCAAACATCAATTTAGTATTTTTTCGCCGACAAATTGTTACGTTGGTGTACTTAGCATTGTGCGAACGATTCTCAAAATTACCGCTCTCGGGATTCGAACCCGGGGCCTTGACATGACCGTGGCGACGAAATTACGGGCTATCAAAATTACGCTACTCTAATATTTGCTATAATCAAATGTTTTGATATGCGCTACGGAATTGTATGGGGCAAATTGACGGTTATTACGATATGGGAGTATTTAGTTATGTCATATGTATTGTGTTTTAAAATCTTGTATTTCCGCCATATTGAGAATACCTATGTTTAGTAAGGCCGAGATTTGGGCCGCTATTCACTCATATAACTACTGGCCATAAAAAAACTATCCTCCTTTTGATTAGTTTTATTTATTTTATTAATGGACTCGACAGTTCGTCATTTGCCAATGTCATGTTACAGAAAATTCAATATATTCAATAGTCTTCTATCTTCCTCCAGGGGAGTCGCAGTGGCGTCTTCACCCTGGGTAGCCGCGTCTTCATGTCTTCCTCCAGAGGAGACGCCGTAGCGTCATCACTCTGGACGAAGCAGCTCGACAGTCACGTTCACTCCCGAGCTTGTAGCGGGAACTCTTGATAAAAGCTTGAAACTTCAGATCTTGCATAAATAATCAAATAACTTCACCGTACTGTCATTCGCGAACATTTTCTGATTAATTTAACGTGATATTAAACACAAAATAGTCCCTCTAGACATTAAAAGGAAAATTATCAAATAATTTCGCAACCGTCGTTTCCCGCCATTTTCAAGAGAACCTTTTGATTAATTAATTAAGTTATTTATTATTATAACGGTACACACTATGTCTACCTTTCATCTCAAATTGTCGCTTCATGGGGTTTGCTGGAAGAAATCTCTGTTAGAGATAAGTTACGCCCTTTGTATATGTCTTTTCTTATCTATGTTACAATGTAAATATCCAGTGTGTATACAATAAAATGTTAATAATTAATTTTTTATACGCTATGTATGACACTCCCGTAATCAAGACGAATCTAACGATACCTCATACGCCAAAATCCATCAAGCCGTTTAGGCTACAGGATGGCAGGAAGGAATAGACTGACATACATACATACACCAAAAAAACATTACCCTCCTTCTGGGGCAGTCGGGTAAAAACTCTATTGTACACCTTTCTTTGTCTTAGTTATTATACTCAAATCTCAATCGACATGTGACAATCATCTCTATTTATATGTGCCCACTGCTCGGGCACAGACCTTCCCTTACATCGAGGGAGCTCGGGCCATGATCCACCATGCGGGCCCACTGCGGATAGATTTCATATGCCTCAGATTTTTTTCTTCTACGGCATGCAGGTTTCATCACGATGTTTTTCCGTCACCGTTTTGAGAGCACTCGGTAAATGTACGTAAGTTTTTCCGTCGAAAAATCCGAGGATACCTAACCCATTGGTACGGTGGAACACAGAGAAAGGTGTACACGAGAGTTTTTAAGGTTGAGATTTTCTCAAAAACTACTTGACCTATTACAAAAACTCTTTCACTGTTTGATAGAGAAAAGTTAAAACTATGTAACTGTAAAATAATTATTACATTTCATTCATTTCATTTATTCTTTATACACAATATAATGTACAGGCGGACTTAATGCCATGCGGCATTCTCGACCAGTCAACCTTTGGCTTGCAGACAAGGTTAAGGCGGTGCGATGTTTACCAGAGAAAAATTCAAAAATTTAATTCTACTCTTTACTAAAGTACATAATTTATTTATATATATTACATACCACATATTTATCATATAATACATACCATACACAGATATATATAATATTATAATATACTAAATACTTATACCTACATAATATACTAAATTCACATAAAAGATAAATAAATTTGCTTACTAATAACATCAGAAGTGAGACGGGTGAGATATCCATCAGTTAGATCCCAGAAGATGCTGACGAAGTAGTTTCTTAAATTGGAATTTGCTTTTAGCCTGTCTGATGTCTTCGGGGAGGCCATTCCAAAGACGGACCGCCTGGACAGCGAAGGAACGAGAAAAGAATTGAGTACGATGCGTTGGAAAACTAAGTTGAAGGTTGTTAGAGGAACGAAGAGTTTTAGTATGAGAAGAGCCAAGAAAATGAAATTTGCTTTTGAGATAGGACGGAGAGAGAGGATCATGAAGTACGGAGAATAAAGCACAAAGTATGCGCGAGTTCCTTCGCTGCCGGATAGTGAGCCACTTCAGCTGAGATCGATAGGCGGAGACGTGGTCGTACTTGCGGAGACCGAAAATAAATCTAATGCAGTTGTTTAATAGGCGCTCCAATTTGTTGAGAAGCTCCTCAGCCAAGTCCAGGTAACATATGTCCCCATAGTCGAGTATTGGAAGAATAAGGGTCTGTACCAACATGAGTTTCGTCTTGGAAGGGAGAAAAAATTTAAAGCGATAAAGAGATCGCAGAGAAGCCACAATTTTGCGACTCACCTCCGCCACCTGCACCTTCCAAGACAAAGTTTGGTCTATGCACAAACCGAGATCCTTGACACTTGAACAGAATGGAACCACAGTGCCATTATAAATTACTGGAGACAAGGTGTCGATGTCCTGATGTCCCAATTATTAAATTCGGTCCAGTAGTTTTTGAGAAAATCTCAACCTTATTGAGGCACCCTGTATACTTATCTCTGTCTTCGACTGTACATGGCTGCCCTGGCTGGGAATCGTACCTAAGACCTCCGTATCGCAAGTACGTTGACTCAACTACTGAGCCACCGAGCGATTTGTTCTTAATTCGACCAACTGGTTCGCCCAAGATTCTTGTTTCGACCAACATTGTACGTTTTTCTCGTTTCGCCCAACTTTCAAGATACTGTCAAAAGTAGAGTCAGTAAAAGAATTGATAGACGAATAAACGTGTGTATAGTATTAATTACTAAGATAGGTACGCATTACAAACATATATTTCAATGAGTACTAATAACCGACGACGTATTATTTTACGTACAGTCGAAGACAGAGATAAGTATACAGGGGGCCTAAATAAGGTTGAGATTTTCTCAAAAACTACTGGACCGAATTTAATAATTCTTTTACAGTTACATAGTTTTCACTTTTGTCTATCAAACAGTGAAAGAATTATTGCAATAAGTCAAGTAGTTTTTGAGAAAATATCAACCTTAAAAACTCTCCTGTACACCTTTCTCTGTGTTCCACCGTCCCTACTATTCTCATTTTCTTGCCATAAAAATAATACAAACCCGTAACAAAAGTTAGTTGGGCGTAGCAAGAATAAAAAATAGGGCGAAACGATAATAAAATGTTTGAAATAATAATAAAAACAAATTCTGGGCGGAACAAGAATTTTCGAAAGTTGGTCGAAACTATTTGGTCGAAACAAGAACAAATCCATCGAGCTCTCATGTGACAATATCGAGCCGCTATTAAGGGTCTCCACACACGTGTACACAATTAGGTATATTACACACGGGCGCGTCGCGTGCGGCAAATTACTATATGTAACCTGCGCTGTATATAATTTTATAACGCCTTGACGATGGTCGCAAGGTCGCGGGGTACTTAAAGATTTAAATGCACTCTGTTACGTATGTATCCAATAACATAATATACCTTTTCTACTCCTGTTTGGTAATTAGCAAAATACTACGTGAAATGACAATGCCAGATTCTGCCCCACCATCAACCGCTAGATGTACAAGATAACGAATAAATGTAAAAATATCTCCGTTTTTTATTAAAATTATTGGTTTAAAATAAAGTTTTGTACATCTAGACAGTCGAAAAAAACAGCTTAATTAAGAATTCAGAAAGTAGTAATCGAAGCGAATTATTCATTGTTTTTGTTATTCTTCTATAGGAGTTGCGAGAGTAGTAGAAAATGATACTGATTATGAAACCTGTAATAAGTCCCCAACAAAATGATAGGTGCAGCTTAAATGGTCACGTAGTTTTGTAGGTGGGGCAAAGCTTCATTGAAATGTGGCAATGTCTTTTACATAATTTTTCATAAGTTTAAAATTTTTGAATCGGAATTTGGTTTTCATCATTTAAAAAAGTAATTTCTAATAAAAAATGACGATCGGAAATATGTTAATTGGTGAAGATACTTCAACTACATGACGCTGCAACACTTGAAGTGAATGTATAACGTTATTGCAAGTAGTTTGAATTTTAATTTTTTCCCTAAGTTTGCTACAAATTGAAGATTTGAACAAACATTTGAAAAACGTTATGGTTTTTTAAAAGTTTTTACCGTTAGCACTTGCACAACGCCCGCGCTAAAAAATAACACCGTGTTTAAGTGCCTAACTGCGTGTTAACATAATTAGTGCCTATTTTAGTGCCTGTAGATTCTGCTGTGAAGCCGAGGCAGCCCCCATATCCTCTGTGACTGTGGAGCACTCATTCACAGCAGAAGCCGAGCCTTAGGTGGACACATAATGCCACCCGAGGCAAGTCTCTCACCCAAGTCATCATCATCATCAGTCTATTTATATTGCCCCACTGCTCGGGCACAGACCTTCCCTTACATCGAGGGAGCTCGGGCCATAATCCACCACGCGGGCCCAGTGCGGGTTGGCGGATTTCACATGCCTTAGATTTTTTCTTCTTCTTCTACGACATGCAGGTTTCATCACGATGTTTTCCTTCACCGTTTTGAGAGCACTCGGTAAATGTACGTAAGTTTTTCCGTCGAAAAAACCGAGGATAACTCATTGGTACATGGCTGCCATAGCTGGGAATCGAACCTGGGACCTCCATATTGCAAGTCCATTGACCCAACCACTGAGCCACCGAGCTCTTTTCTCTCACCCAAGTGCTACATATGATTCCTGAAGGACGTTGGCCTTGGGAGCGAGATATAAGAACTCGGTGCGCTGCCACAATAGACCTTTGAGGTCGCAGTGACCCTTGGACTTGTACCAACACCCTGATATCTAACAATAATAATAATAATAATATTGCCTATTTTATAAGAAGCAAAGAAGGAGGGTTCTAATTCATTGTCCCGCCCTCCAGCCTAAACGGCTTGATGGATTTTAACATATGAGGTGTCGGTAGATTCGTCTGGATTGTAGGAATGACATAGGATATAAAAAGACATTGCCACATTTCAATGGAGCTTTGCCCCACCAACAAAACTACGTGACCATTTAAGCTGTACCGATCATTTTGTTGGGGACTTTTTACAGGTTTCATATTGCATAATCATAATCAGTATCATTTTCTACTACTCTCGCAACTCCTATAGAAGAATAACAAAAACAATGAATAAATCGCTTCGATTTCTTACTATTTTCTGAATTGTTAATTAAGCTGTATTTTTCGAATCGCAACTTGTACAAAACTGTATTTTAAACCAATATTATTAATAAAAAACGGAGATATTTTTACATTGTTATCTTGTACAACTTGCGGTTGATGGTGGGGCAGAATCTGGCATTGTCATTTAATCAAAGTATTGCTTTGAATTATTGCAGTCCTGTTTTTTGTTATTAAACACGTATATTATAAAAAACTAACCTTCATCGGTTTCCAATTTTGATGGGCTCGGTTTGATATCCAACTCCTGCTTCACATTGACTGTCTTTTCCTGCTCGAAGGCTTTTATCCAAACTGTTTCTATGTTAGTACTTTCCACCTCCTGAATTTCCACTTTTATATCGTTTACTGATAGCAATGCCATCACTATTGTTTATTAAAAAGGGATGTTGAACTGACTAGTTATTTGTATCGAATTTCCGCCATCATTTTGGGATGGCGGATTGATTTTTTATTCGTTTGTTTGTTTGTTTATTTGTTTGTTTGTATACACTTTATTGTACAAATTTTTACAGAAATAACACTGGACAAATTACAGACAGAGACTAAATCAGTACAAAGGCGGACTTATCCCGCTCAGGGGATTTCTTCCAGTCAACCTTTGAATAGTTGATAAAAGCATTTGTAAGCGGGTGTCGCTATTCATATACATTCTACAAGACAATAATATTTAAATAAATACACATGTGAACAATTAACAAAAGTGCATAACATCAATAAATACGATCATCAATAATTCGTTTAGTTTTCTATTTACATGAGTACTCTAAATAACTTGACATTGGCGAAATTATCTCTTAAATTAGAGTAGAAGCCATTCAAATAAAAAGTCTTGATTGTAGGAGAGACACAGGCTATAAAAAATTGCAAATGGTTTTGGTTTTTTGAAATAAATGACAATGCCAGATTCTGCCCCACCATCTTGTACAACTTGTACGCAAGTTTTGTACAAGTTGCGATTCGAAAAAAACATTCAGAAAATAGTAAGAAATCGAAGCAAATTATTCATTGTTTTTGTTATTCTTCTATAGGAGTTGCGAGAGTAGTAGAAAATGATACTGATTATGATTATGCAATATGAAACCTGTAATAAGTCCCCAACAAAATGATAGGTACAGCTTAAATGGTCACGTAGTTTTGTAGGTGGAGCAAAGCTCCATTGAAATGTGCAAAGTCTCAATATTTCCTTGTCGGTGAATGCAGAGGGCGATGCGTCACACGTCTGTCAGACAAGGAAGCGTAAATTCGAGCTTTCGTTTCATTAACACACCAATAAATCGTTTGACACGAAATACGAATTCATAAACACTATAAATTTTATGCCAATTTGAATGACGATTTACTCAAAATCCTAGTGAAAGTGATGTTTTTATTTGTGAATTTACGACAGCGACGACAGATTGTTTCGTAAAATTAAAACGGATTAGAGAGCAAAGTGAATTATTAGAAAACAAAACATAAAGTGTCTATAAATGTTTATTTCAAAAAGGTACAATATAAAATAAAAAAGAACCATTCAATATTTAAAAAAACCTAATCTAAACTATTTAAAAAAAAAAAATAGCAGGAAGAGTAGCCAAGACACTGTCAGCGTTACCTCGCTGGATCGCGATGCTAATCCGTCGCGCGAGGTAGCTGCCAGCTCTTGGGTCACCAGTGGCATCTACTACTCGTTTGAAAGTGTCTATTATATTATATTATCATCAGTCTATTTATTTTGCCCCACTGCTCGGACACAGACCTTCCCTTACATCGAGGGAGCTGGGGCCATTCACCAGTGCAAATTGGTGGATTTCACATGCCTTAGTTTTTTTCTTCTTCTTCGGCATGCAGGTTTCATCACGATGTTTTCCTTCACCGTTTTGAGAGCACTCGGTAAATGTACGTAAGTTTTTCCGTCATAAAACCGAGGATAACTCATTAGAAAATTACTTATCTACCCTTTGGCTTGACAATGGCAAAAGACAAACTGTCGGGTCCAATAGTATTTATTTTTTAACATTTAATTTTTTTATTGTTTTCAAATTGTGAGATTCCTTGAAAAGCGCACGAAACGCCACTAGCTCCTTTTTCAGAAAATTGTAATTAAATAGTTTCTGTGGTATTTAGTGATTAATGATCGCGTTAAGTTAATCAGGAGATGTCCGCGAACGTTTCTATTAGTTGGAGTGCTCGAAAGAAGTCCTGTTTGTGAAGTTTTGTGCTCTTAGCAAGGTTTCATTGAGTCACTCAATAATGGGATGGATTGTTGAGTTATTTCGTTTAGGGGTTTGGGAGGGTTTTGCGTAGGTTAGGTTATCTTCGTATATATGAATTTATAAGAATTCAGACATTCTATTAACATCAGATCAGGCTGTATATTTAGCTTTGCCGTTCCCTCTGGTACGAATTTTACAACAACAACAAAAATTCCAAATTGCCACCGCTTCCATTCCTCTACGCGCGTGCCTGTCGGTGTGCAAACATCGTAAGCACACATCGTTGACAGTGTATGGACGATTTACAAGTGGTCAGCCAACAGCAGGCACGGATTTTCACCGGTTTATAGAAACCGTAGGCTGTGGTGAAGTGTGTGCTTTGCCTTTTTTTAAGGTGTCTGTTTGCGATTAGTCGATGAAAGTTTTATTTTGATTTAAGCTAGATTCAGAATCTCAGCCGAAATTCACGTTTTCACGTCATGTTTTTTACGACAGCTGATATCATCCTGAATATTTTCGACGTTTTTCGAGATTCTAAATCCACTGTAAAAGGTTTCTAATTTCAAAAGAAATCACTCGTTTATTTTTAAAAAATTGTACGTATTTAAACAATCCTTTAACGCTAAACCGTTGGATTTCGGATTTGATTGGCGTTTATTAATAAAATTAATTGACTCAGCAGAAAAACACGACCCTTGTTGTTCAATTCAGAAGTTACTTTGGGTTACGGAAACTATATTTTCAAAGTCAAATCTCTTTATTCGAAGTAAGCACGTTGTGTACATTTTTGCACGTCAACATTTTTTTTTTGGAATTTACATTTAGACCACTTTGCAAGGAAAGGATGGAACTAAACTAGTTGGGTATTGTACAAAATGGCGATTTTAATGCCTGTGACATAGCAAATTCCATAGACCAGGCAAAATAGGCCTACAGTTGCTTTCGAATATTGGCGCGAAATCTGAACAAATATGTCGACTTTCCTTCGCCAGTAAATATTAATTAAATAAACAAATAACGATGTGGTTTTAACGGTTGAACCACAGATTTCCGTCGTTTTACGGCCAAAACACGTTTCTCGCGACAATCTGTGATTTTTCACTGCTACTATCAAAATTTCTGTGTAATTTTGTTCCGGTTAGGCTGTATGGTATTACGATCATTTAACTACTAGGCCCATAACCTCAAAAGTATTGGTTACGGTAAACGACGGTCTTGGCTTATAGCAATAAAAACTTCGATACGGGGCTTAATATAACAGTTTCTGAATCACCAATTACGAACGAAGAAATCGATCGAAAATCCTTGAGCCTTAGCTTAAAAACCTGAAGTCACTTTTACCGGTAGAAGTCAGCAGGGCTAGCACGAGTCGCGTTAGCGATCGACGCGACGCCGTGGAGCTGTCAAAGTAATGTCAAACGCATTGTAATAATGTTGACAGCTCCGCGGCGATGACGCAACGCTGACTCGTACTAACAACTTTTTTATTTTGATTAAAAAAAAATAGATTAAATATTTAATACAGATAAGACGATATTATTTAGTGTGAAATTTTGCTTCGCTCTAAAAGTGGTCCGATCCATATATGTTACGCAACAGATCAATGGTAACACTTGCAGTACGATTTCAACTCTTACGACGCAGATAATAAGAACGGTCCAAAGTGTTACACTTGATCTGCTTTGATACGTACACTTTTCCGTTACATGATTTTTTCATTTAAACATATTTTTTTAATGGTTGTCAAAAGCAAGAGTGAGACACAAGATGCCCGCAGCGGCGGAGTGAAGAGCACGGCGCAGTGCCTCGATATTCGTATTATTATGAATTTTGGATGAATAAAAATATGCATAATTTTCATTTTAAAAGACATGGAATGGGGTATTTTTGCGATTTATTTCTATCGAGCGAAGATTATCCAATCGTGTATCGGTATTCATCAGTCTCTAAATAGACACCCCAAGATTGCTCAAGAACCCAATATATTTTGTTCAGACGTTTAATTTTAGTAGTTAATGAAGGTAACCTTCGTAGAAAAACTGAAAATACGCGCAAACGAAGCCTTAACGAATGTCAGTGCCATTAATTTGCTACGGGAAGCTGCCCCCTAATTGTGTATCTGACAGTAACAATAAGCGCATTCCCATTTCTATCATCCATTACTCGGTTGTTCTGACAAGAATCTTTAGGTTAGTAATGAAAGCCAGCAATGGACTATATATAGTATGAGCTCCGAGTATCTACTATCCGCCATCTTGATGAAATCTAGACTCCTTACTATGAAATCTACCATCCCGTCATCTCTTCTCTTTCAGTCGTTGATGCGATCAATGTCCGTGGAGCAACGCTGGCAGGACCTGGCTTCTCTGCTGACCATCCCGCCGCCGCCGCCCCCAGGACCGGACCAGTACCAACATTACCATCACCAGCACCCCCATAACATCAGGTATTTACATAGATCTACTGCTTACATCTGATGCGATCCTGGTGCACCATATTCGCTTCGTACACAGTCACCACTTATAATCGATGATACATTGCCATCACCAGGAACCCCATAACATCAGGTATTTACAGAGATCTACTGCTTACATCTGATGCGATCCTGGTACACCATATTCGCTTCATCGCTGTCTCCTGGAAATGTACTAGTACTACAATCTGCTGCGATCCTGGTACTTCACCCTCGCTTTGTCCACATACAGCAAGCTAGAACTCACTTTTTTTATGTAGCTCCCGCCTGCCTCCCGTAGCGGTAGGCAGACGGTGTACTGCCATCTACTGCGATCCTGGTACACCCCTCGCGTCATACACAGTCATCACTCTCTTCATGCACGCTCCACCCGCGAGTCTCCCGTAGCGGTAGTCACACGATATCCTTCAATCTGCTGCGATCCTGGTCCACCTCTCGCTTCATACACAGTCATCACTCTCTTCATGCACGCTCCACCCGCGAGTCTCCCGTAGCGGTAGCCACACGATATCCTTCCATCTGCTGTGATCCTGGTACACAACTATCGTTTCATACAGTCATCACTCTCTTCATGCACGCTCCACCCGCGAGTCTCCCGTAGCGGTAGCCACACGATATCCTTCCATCTGCTGTGATCCTGGTACACAACTATCGTTTCATCCAGTCATCACTCTCTTCATGCACGCTCCACCCGCGAGTCTCCCGTAGCGGTAGCCACACGATATCCTTCCATCTGCTGCGATCCTGGTCCACCTCTCGCTTCATACACAGTCCTCACTCTCTTCATGCACGCACGCTCCACCCGCGAGTCTCCCGTAGCGGTAGCCACACGATATCCTACTATCTGCTGTGATCCTGGTACACAACTATCGTTTCATACAGTCATCACTCTCTTCATGCACGCTCCACCCGCGAGTCTCCCGTAGCGGTAGCCACACGACATCCTTCCATCTGCTGCGATCCTGGTCCACCTCTCGCTTCATACACAGTCGTCACTCTCTTCATGCACGCTCCACCCGCGAGTATCCCGTAGCGGTAGCCTCACGATATCCTTCCATCTGCTGTGATCCTGGTACACAACCTTCGCTTTGTCCACAATAGGCACCTCTCGACGATACTGTCTCAACGGTTATACTCCAAAACTCACCTATCTCCGAAGTTTCGTACATAAACTCCCGCCTGTCTCCTGGAGATGTACTAGTACTACAATCTGCTGCGATCCTGGTACTTCACCCTCGCTTTGTCCACATTCAGCAAGCTAGAAATCACTTTTTTAATGTAGCCACCTGTCTCCCGTAGCGGTAGGAGACGATATACTGTCATCTGCTGCGATCCTGGTCCACCTCTCGCTTCATACACAGTCATCGCTCTCTTCATGCACATTTGTTATACATATTTACGTGTATGCTCTGTTCCCTGCAGCGGTCACGGCGCGGCCGGCTACGCGCCCAACTACCACCACCACCACCACGGCCCGATGCCGCCCGTGCCGGAGAAACACCCGGACTCATACCGTAAGTCTAGTCAAGACTCGTAGTCCAGTTGCGAGTACGCGTTGAAAACGATCGTACAAGTTAAGCAACGTTGGGCGAGGTCAGGAATGGGTGAACGCTAGTGACACTTTTATCTGAGCCCCTCCGTGTCTCGGAAAGCACGTTAAGCAGTTGGTCCCGGTTGCTGTCTCTCGTTGTTCGGAGATCTGAGATCCCAGGTTCGATTCCCAGCCAGGGCAGCCATGTACCAATGAGTTATCCTCGGTTTTTTCGACGGAAAAACTTACATACATTTACCGAGTGCTCTCAAAACGGTGAAGGTAAACATCGCGATGAAACCTGCATGCCGTAGAAGAAAAAAAATCTAAGGCATATGAAATCCGCCAATCCGCAGTGGGCCCGCGTGGTGGATCATGGCCCGAGCTCCCTCGATGTAAGGGAAGGGCTGTGCCCGAGCAGTGGGGACATATAAATAGTCACCGATAACTGCACGCAATGGTCAATTGAGGGTGGTCTTGTCAAGATTCATAAGGCTGACGAGGACGTGATTGAGGCTGGATAGCCTACTCACGGTCTGATCTCCTGTCACGTCGCCGTGACCATATGAAAAATAAATAAATACACCGATGATGATGTTGATAAACATATTTGACAAATACGACAAACGTCCAATAGCGAATACGAGCTAAGTTAGGTGGGAGCATTAAGTAAATACATGTCTAAATGATAAATGGAGAAAATCTTTCATCACGACCGGGACACGGATGGCGAGGTCCCGGGTTCGAATCCCGGTCGTGATGAAAAATTTTCTCCATTTATCATTTAGATTTTCGTTTCGCAAAGCGCATATGCAAGAAAATATCAAAACATATGAATAAGGAACGCGTCATCAATTATAAACATGATTTCTAACTGCAATGTTAGACATTAATTTGAGTAATTGCACAATTACTGGATAGATGTCGCTATCGTCCCTCAGACGAGAATATGGAGACAAAATTCACGATCTGGATGCGAATCACGATGGCTCTGTTGGAATAGAGCGTGCCACGGATGGCGAGGTCCTGGGTTCGAATCCCGGTCGTGATGAAAATTTTTCTCCATTTATCATTTAGATTTTCGTTTCGCATAGCGCATATGCAAGAAAATATCAAACATGTTTTCTGCTTCTGTATATTAATTGTGTGTTCGTTGCAGCCGGTGCCGCTGCGCCGATAGAGGGCGCCTACAAGGTCGAGGCGGCCCATCACCCGCAGCATCACGACGCTTTATACTACCAGGTAAATAGTCTATGTCGGATTTTTACAATTTTCGGATTTATTACAAGTAAGACTGAAACACCTAGCTTCTTGCCAAAAGACATCTTTACCCCACCTACAAAACTACGTGGCAATTTAAGCTGTACCCATTTTGTTGGGGACTTATTACAGGTTTCATGTTACATAATCATAATCAGTATCATTCTCTACTACTCTCGCAACTCATATAGAAGAATAACAAGAACAATGAATAAATCGCTTCGATTTCTTACTATTTTCTGAATTCTTAATTAAGCTGTTTTTTTCGAATCGCAACTTGTACAAAACTTTATTTTAAACCAATAATTTTAATAAAAAACGGAGATATTTTTACATTTATTCGTTATCTTGTACAACTTGCGGTTGATGGTGGGGCAGAATCTGGCATTGTCATTTGACTTTGACTTTATGGGTTCCTTTTGAGGCACGGAACCCTAAAAATGTATTTATCGTTAAGTAAATAGTTTTTAGAATAAGTGAGTGTTATCCAGTTGATTATTAATGCGATAACTATCTGACATAAATGCCCATTGTCCTCAGAACTCGACCAGCGAGATGGCGCCCCCTCCGGCGCAGGACGGCTTCCTGCAGTCCATACTCAACGACGAGGACCTGCAGCTCATGGACATGGCCATGAACGAAGGTAAGCCGTACAACACATGCATTATGTCATTAAGGCGTTATATGGTTGGCAAGAGTGAGACAGAAGATGCCCCGCAGCGGTGGAGTGAAGAGCACGGCACAGTGCATCGATGATCGTATTTTTATGAATTTTTGCCAGGGAAATAAAAATACTTACGCCAACAATTTTTTGAAATTTATAATACCCAATTTTTTTATATATATTTTGTCAGAAATTTCAGTTTAGACATAATTTTCGTTTTAAAATACATGGAAACGATTTTTTTCTATCGAGCGAAGTTTGTCCAATCGTGTATCGGTATTCATCAGTCCCTAAATAGATACCCCAAGGTTGCTATATAATTTTTTCAGACGTTTAATTTTAGTAGTTAAGGCGCCAGAAACGGCCGTTTTTCGCAATTATGTGATAGTTCACATAATTACAACTTACCTACATTGCATCACGTTACAAATAAGCATTTAAAATAATATTTATAGCAATAAACAATGTGAACGTAGCTTTTTTAATAAAATTGATTATATTGGAAGATATGATTTTTTTAAGATTGGCGGCGCTAGTTGGCTCCATGAAGCCCCTTAATGCCGTAGTCTTCGTAGAAAAACAGAAAATACGCGCATACGAAGCCTTAACTTGTACGATCGTTTTCAACGTGTACTCGCAACTGGCCTACATGTCCCTTATCACTACACTACAACACTTTAGGGTACGAATATTTTAGGTTTCTTATAAGGCTTTAATTCAAGGACACTTGTACAATTGCTCAGCACAGTAGCGGCGTTAGGGCAGGGTGCGATTGGATTAACGCCGCTAACAGTCGGATGGGGTCAAATACCCCCGAGAAAGGTCCCCCCGGACACACGCTGGCAGAGTCGCGGAAGTAATTCGCAAGTCTCCCCGTGACTCCGCCATAGGGCGGCGAGACGGAACACCGAGGGGTTTTTAGTCGGTAAGAGTCCGACATAACCATCCTCTCCTCCCCGTGGCGAGGAGGTATCATGCTAACTAGATGATTTTCTCCCCGAAAAAAAAGGGCGTGGTTGGGCGACCGCCCAGCGGGGCTAGCACGAGTCGCGTTAGCAGTCGACGCAACGCCGCGGAGCTGTCAAACTAATGTCAAACGCCTTGTAATAATGTCAGTTTGACAGCTCCGCGGCGTTGCGTCGATCGGTAATGCTGACTCTTGCTACAAGACAAAGGCAGGGCGCCGGATATAAGCACCATTTTATATTCTTTTTTTATTAATTCCCTTTTAGGCAAAAATCATTGTGTTGGCAACACTAGAATGGATCGCAATGTTCAATCCGTTCGATATTTGTATGAAAACGCAAGGGAAAAAACCAACCTTCCCGTTGACCTAGAATCATGAAATTTGCAAGAAGCACAAGTAGGTAAAGGAATAAGTCCGAAAACTGATGTAGTCACATCCCTTAAGGTTTTTTTGGGATTATTGCAATTACAAACTTATCTTTGCAGCTGACACCTATACTTGTTGTAGTAATCGTGTCGCAAATATAAGTTCGTCCACAAATATAGTACATCTCGTTGGAGCAATATTACGGTGTTAAGTTGCGTTGCTCAGAGCCGCGAGTTCGACTTGCACTTTGCCTATGTGTTTGAATTGCAGTTACACCACAGACCATTTACCCCATAGACCTGCATTCCGTCCATCTGCGCCTATGGTTGAAGCCATCGCCAAAAGGGGAAGAGGACGGTGTTGAGCACAGACCACTTACCCCATAGACCTGTAACAGGAGGGCGCCCGTGTCTGCCCGTACATGAGCGCAAAATTGCTTCGCGACACGCGTAACCTTGAGATATTATCGACATGGACGCATCTCTTTAATACGGCACCCCTGTCCCCCGCTTCGTCTCTATGCGCTCATCGTTGACATAATTTTTCGCTTGCTTTGTACCGATTTCATGTCTATTGGGTAAGTAGTCCGTGGAAGAAATGCGAATGGAAGAACGAACGAATGGAAGGCGCCGTAGAAATAAACAATCATACGACTGCTAAAACAACACCTACATGCTAAATGCTATTACAGAGTAGAGGAATTTCTAAATGAGAAAATATAATAAACAATCGCTACCTAGTACTTCTTAGTTACTACAAATTACATTATATTTGAACAATAAATGTCGTCTCTCGCTTGCATTGCTGTGCCTAAACAAGGTCCATAAAGAACATTGTAACATTTTAATGTTAAGTATGTGAACATCTGTATTATAACTTATGGAATGCAATAAATATATTGAGTATTAAATCTCGCCCAGGGCGGTAGTATGCTGAATCCGGCACTGGTTGAGCATGACAAGTATATATAACTTTATGGCATTATTTATCCGTTATCTCCTATTATTATGACTGGTGTACTCTGATACCAAAATATGGCGATAACATTTCTCGCATTGTCATTTCGGGTATAAAAATGTAATTCGCCAGTCACCGTACGTGGATTTAAGAACAAAATTGTATTAAATATATAAAAGAATAGTATATAAATAAAACTCGACAATGACTGGCCGTTTTGATTGAGTAATGATGTGGTAATAAATTTATTTAGTTTGAAATTCAAGTTGTTGAAGGTTAGGTGAGTTTTGTATTCGACGTATCTAATTGTGTTGTTTCTGTGCGAATGTGATTGTTTTACTCGACTGCCGTAAGGAGGGTGTTTTTCAAGTTAATGTAGGTTCTATTGTGGCCTGACCCACTCGCGCTTCCAAGGACGGGCGCCCCCGCCCGGGGGATCCGCCGTCCGAATGAATATCCTATATCCTATCCTATCCACAATAATACCTACATTAATTTGCCTACCAACTTTTTTTAAATCAATACTAATGTCCACTTAAAAGAATCCCACCCACTAACAATACATTAAATTAAATTAGAAATAAGTTCTCATGTCAGTGAAACATATGTTTTTTAATGAGAATAAATATCTTTAAACACAATGAAGTGGTCCCGAGCTGGAAGGCGCTCCACGTGTTTCGGAGCGCCTTCAGCGGAGAGGGGGGAGGCATGAGGCCCCCCGGAGTCGGGCACCCGCCGATAGGGCCGCGGTAGTTTTCGAAAGATTACCCGTGGTCCTGTCCATGGTGGCGGAGGCGGAACACCCCAGGAGTTTTAGTTGGTGCGAGTCCAATATAATCACCCTTTCCCCCGGACGGGTGGTATACATTACGTATTGATCCTGGGCAACAAAAAAAAGGTTCTATTGTGGCCTCCGGTAGCCTAAGACAGTTGTCCGACCGCTGGCGATGAGCGATAGCTTCAGCTATCAACTACAAAGCGAGTGGGCGAGCAGCGAGTATAGTTTTGTAGCTCGGCTATCAGCGAGTGTCGCTGAGCGACGGGCGATTACTCGCTTCACTCGCCCACTCGCCAGTGTAGCCCAGCGAGTGGGCGAGTGGCGCCGAGCGATGGGATGTACTCGCTCGGATAGATTTATCACAAGTGTTGGGGAAATTGAGTAGAAATTAAGAAAGTATTCTGCCACTTACCTCCGTACTCCCGTTTCTGGTCTTCCTCAGGGTACCCTGGTATTCAGCAGTCCACAGGCGATCGCAACGGCTGGCTTAGGCTTTATGTAGATACTTTGCATGGATTTGGACCGAATTTGATTAGGTTTCGATTTTTAAGGAATTTATTTATTGGGAGCGGTTCGCACAGTGCGCGCAGTAGTCTAGCGACGATTAGAGAGTCATTCTCATAGGCTGCGGCAGAGGGCAGCACAATCAGCATAGTGACAGATACTTTCTTTAGAGATAAAATTAACGTTACATTTAAAGACTGGTTTGTGCTAACATTGTGAATTCGTGACAAGTTAAAGTACGGAACAACAAGTAAAGGAAAAATAAACGAAAATTGTAAATGACATTGGTTTTCAGTCAGCTGAGATGTTGAACGTTTTATGCGCCATAATGATCCAACCACCCAACTAGCTGTTTCATTGGATGCCGTCGTTCAATCAACGGGCTAGCTGTTCAATCACATGTCTATTCCAACCAGTTGACTGCGACATATATACATACATTATGTCAACGCCCGGTCCTAAGTTTATTTAAAATTAACCTTTTAAAGGTGAAGTAGATACGCAATTTATTTTATCGTACATTCAACGTATGAAATGAAAACGCTTGAAAATGACGTTTCTCAACGAAAGTAAAGCCAAGGATACATTAGGGGACAAATGTCCTGCGACACGTGTCGTCAGGGACGTCGGGTGAAGTAGCGCGACGTTGCCGGACTTCGCGCGACATGTCTGGCAACCTGACGTCGCTACGGACATAAGTCGCGCGATGTCGCCAGATATGTCAGGCGAAATCGGCCGGCTTCGCTTGACATGTCGCCGATACATGTCGTAGGACATTTGTCCTCTAGTGTATCATTGGCTTTAAGGTGGATTCGCGATCCGCATTTTACTGGGTGGCATGAAAATGAGATGTTTTCAAAGCGACAGTTAAAAAACAAAAACAAGATTTATGAAACTGATAATAGATGGCGTGGCACCGAAGTCAAGTGTCATGAAGAATACAGCACCATGAAAAAAATATTGTCAATGTCAGCTGACGATAATAATATATTTCTTGGTTTGTGTTTTAAACAATACAATACGTTTAATATACAATATGACAGATGCATTGATCTCCTATAAACAACTAGATACACAAAGGTCTTATTTACAAAATGTTTATTACGATAAATACTATTTTTCAATATACAATACATGGCATAATTGCGACAAGCTAAGTTGTAGTTCTCAAATGTGCCAAAAACGGCCGTTTTTTCGCAATTATGCGAACTACAACTTACCGAAATTGAATCACATTATAAATAAGCATTTAAAAAATAGTATTCATCGTAATAAACATTTTGTAAATAGCTTTTTCAATAAAATTGATTATATTGGAAGATATTTTTTTTCAAGATTGGCGGCGCTAGTTGGCTCATGGAAGGCCCCTAATGAAAAACGTACAAATATTCGATACTTGTTAAATACCCTAAACATTAAATTTAATGTTTCCAATGAATAATAACTAGCGAATGTTTTACTCAGAGTTCATGCAAAGTCAAGTCGCAGTAAGCGTGATTTACTGGCAAATAGACACGATGCGTACTACGTCTTAAACACACATAGGCGAGGCACATTACTTTTATCTAATAGAGCTAGTGTTATAAATCATAATGATTAGAATTTCCAATTAAATACACGTAGGTAATGTAGCTTATTGTGTAGGCCAGTGGTTTCCAACCTTTTTTTGACCAGGGACCGCTATAATTTCGTTATAATTAACATGGACCACTATAGTAGAGCCGCCGAGAAAAGCCCGATATGACGTTTGGGGCCGGTGCGGCCGACATAACTTTGAAACGGTGCACAAGTTACGGATAAATAATTATTGTCTTGAATTCTCATTTACGTAATCCATTTTGTACAAAAATAATAAAATTTAAGAATTTCGTAATAATTTCAAACATGCAACAGAGTAAATTCACAATCTTTCTTATGAAAAAAATTGATTTAGTTTTCCATGAAGCACAGTTACTATGTTATGTCGTCCGAATTAAATCGTAGAGAAGAGATTAAAATACTAAGTGACGATATTTGGTACCAGTTACTAATATCGGTATTATATCGTCACAGTATCACTTTCGTTCAGCCTTAATTTCAGAATGAAACCGGTGTGATGGATATCTTTGTATCAAATTAAATACAAAACAGTTAAAAATAAATCTTTAGTAAGGAAAGCCGGCGACAAAAGCTAGTCAATTACTAACACCTTACCTATGGGTACATCACTATTAACGTCATATTGTCATGTGTCATATCGGGCCTATTAAAACGGCCGTACTATAACTTAAAAAATAAACCGCCTAACTTATAACAACGTTTTAAGTAGAAAAGTGTACAGAAGAATTTTTAAGGTTGAGATTATCTCAAAAACTACTTGACCTATTGCATGATTTTTTTTACTGTTAGATAGATAAAAGCTCAGCTGCGTCGTAAGAGTTGAAATCGTACTGCAAGTGTTACCATTGATCTGCTGTTGTCCGTACTTAATGGTAAAAAACAAAAGTGACATTTGACAGCATCAAAAATCTTTCGCGGACCATATTTAGCCTATGCGGACGGACCACTGGTTGGGAACCACTGTAGGCGAACGATTCTTGGTAAATCTTATAGTGGCACTCAGGGTCGGTCGGGGCCCGAGACTGTATTATACTATAATGATACATGTCAAAATTAGTTGATTCGGTCAATAGTTATCGCCGTTCAGAAATTTCCAAAACTAGTTTTAGGGATGGCCTGCTCAGGTTCCACCATTTTTCTATTTCATTTCTCTCTAATTGTATGAACGAACTATCTGATCTAGTTTACATTTAGGTCGCAAGAGGCTTGCCGCAAGACAGGCGATAGGTAGGGTAGGGTAGTAGTAGTAGTAGGGGCGCAGGCTGGGGCCCGCCTGGCAAATGACACCTCGACTAAATGGCCAGTCCGACGCTGGTGGCACTTCACTTGGCTATTCGTATTCCCTATTGCATTGGATGTTTGTCGTATTTGACAAATACTTGACGTACGGACAACAGCAGATTGTAACACTTGCAGCATGATTTTAAATCTTACGACGAAGATAATAAGAACGGTCCAAAGTGTTACACTTGATCTGCTGTTAGCTGTACATACATTGATCTCCACAAGTTATTCAAGTGGGAATTATTTTGCTAGTAGATAGTTTCGAGTACACACATAAGTATAGAATTGTTAAAACCAGTCAAGTACTTTTTGCGATTCTCCTGTATTAGTTTCGTGTAGACCCGTATTAGTTTCGTGTAGACCCGTATTAGTTTCATGTAGACCCGTATAAATCAATTAAGATCGGTACAATAATGATTGAAACGTAAAAACGAACGCATTTTGGCATGAACATAGAAATGGTTATATGCCAGTCCCGTGATCCAGACGAATCCTAACTACATTAAGGCGCTGACATGAACCAACTAGCGCCGCCAATCTTGAAAAAATAATATCTTCCAATTTAATCAATTTTATTAAAAAGGTATTTACGAAATGTTTATTCAAATTCAAATGTTTTTTATTTCCTTCCACATTAGGGTACATGTTATTAGGATGAATACTAATTTTCAATATACAATACATGGCATAATTGCGACAAGCTAAGTTGTAGTTCACAAATGTGCCAGAAACGGCCTTTTTTCGCAATTATGTGAACTACAACTTACCTACATTGCATCACGTTACAAATAAGCATTTAAAAAATAATATTTATAGCAATAAACAATGTAAACGTAGCTTTTTTAATAAAATTGATTATATTGGAAGATATGATTTTTTTAAGATTGGCGGCGCTAGTTGGCTCTAGGAAGGCTCTTAGGCCGGTTAGGTTACAAGACCACAAAATAACCGACACATTAGCCTCTCTACGGCAACCGGTTAAAAAAAGAGCATTATTTAATCAGCATGTTATCACCAAGTGACCTAGTATCATCGTGAATTCGTGAACAGAAAAAAAAAACGAAACATTTATTTGATTAGTCATCGTACGTACGCGCACGCGCGCGGTCGGCCGTAATCGTACCATAATGTATTCCGTCGATTCAAAATCAAATTCGCGATTGTCTATGCTTCCATCGTGTTTGTTGTGTGCCAGTACTTTGCGAACTATTCGTTCTAAATTTGGAACATACAGTTTACTTTGCGCCAGTTAAAACAAATAATTGATCTAGATAAGTGAAATGTTTGCTGGAAACAACCTTTTATTGAAGTGTTTTCTGTGACGATCGCCATTCTACTGTTCCTCGGTGATAATTGCGCATCTGTGGCAAAAAAACAACTATTCTTTTTCTTTGTTTTAAAACAACAACTATTTTTTTTATTGTACACAGATTAATCAAAAGTTTTAAGAGGGAAATCGTGGAGGCTGGATTTGAAAATAGCTTATTTTAATTTCGCAATCATTTATCCAACATGGGAATCTTTTCGTACGTCTACAGACTATTTGTTATGAATTACGAAATTGTCAAGTGATCTGGAACTCTTTGTTATTCTCATAAAGAATTTTAAAAAAAAATTAAGCAAAAATCAATTCATTATTGACTTTTTGTTAAAATTTATGTTTTGAATACCTAATCAGTGCATTAAATATTAGGAAACGAATTAAAAAAAAAACTTTTAATTGGACTAAATATTGATATTTGAACTTAAAGTGATAATAGTGCGTTGGAAAAGTACTTTATAGTGTAAATCGTGTTAATAATTTGACATTTTCTTATTTTCTGTTACAAAAAGCCTACTTATGCCATTCTTTTTGTATAAACGTACCTCGAAGAGTAGAAAGGTGCATGTAACTGATAACTGCATCTGTTTATGCAGATTTTGTTGCGCTCTTCGGCGTCCGAGAACGTCCTGCGATTCGCTTACAAAAGTGTCGGTTGACGTTTTAAAAAGATACAACTTTTGTCTCTGGTCATTCAAGTACAAACAACACGATCCAGTGATGATATGAACTATTCGAATAAAGGAATAGACAAAAAAAAACAAATTACGTCAGCTGTTTTCACAGCGCTTATTAATATAGAAGATAAGCAAAGACAAATGAAAGTCACAGCCAAGTCACGTAGCTGTTTGATGAGGAATTAAGGGCTTCAGTTGAACGACGAGATTGTATTTGCATAGAGAACAATTTATTTACGAAAAACGTCATAGAAATTTCCAAGAGAAACGCTGCATCATTGTGTGGATCTTTTCAAGAAATAATTGTCTATGGTAAAGGATTTTCGGAAGGAAGTTACGAAAAGAATCTGAAGGATTATTACGAAAGAATATTGAATAGGATATTGAGTGACCATTTATGCTGCAACATTAATAACAATATAGATTACAAAGGGATTATCAGTATAAATAATTCCACGTCATCCTAAGTATTGATTGATAAGTTTTGCAACCAATTGATACGACTTCGTGAAAAATACACCTGTGACCAATAAAATAGTATTACTGGTTACATAGTATATATTTAATCGGAGCGAAAAGATATAGGATTGACGAAATAACAATGGATTTGACTGCTGTCCCGTTCGCGGCGCATCCCTTCTACCATATGACGCCATATTTGACCTCTATAATATATCCAGATCCATCGAAATATCTGATTTCGTACTACAAATCAGATGGTGAGTTATTTTTATAATTTTTTTTAAACTGGTCATTTTTAGGTATACAACCGTCATTAATTTAGAATTCATTTTAAATTGATAGGTTCAATATTTAATTATTTTATTCTTATTAAATATGTGGGACGGGGAATATGAATATTTTGATCTGTGGAAGAGGCTCAGGACAGGAATGGATGGAAGAGGAGGGGGGAGACCTTTGCCCAGCAGTGGGACGCTTTATAGGGTAAAAAAAGAAGCGAGGTGTGCCATGGGTCAGGATCCATAAATAAATTTTACATTACAAATAACTATAGTTGTTTTATAAGTTCTGTTGTTTTCGTAGGTACACAAAGTTTCTTTTTTTTAAATTCCAACCCTGTGTACAATATTTTACAAAATCCCTTGCAGTTTTTCAAGCGCCTTTTCTTCAAACCGAAACCCACTACAGAACCACTATTGCTGTTAATCATATACCTTGTTCAACATCACCCCTTAAACCGGGTTTTGTCACCTTCACACTTTGTTAAACAATGCTTAACTTTAAATCACGTTTTAAGCTAACCGCGTATGGATTGCAGTGAGTTATTCGCTAGCGACTGCGTAATCACATAGGTCTAATGTGCGTTATTGCATGAATATTATTTCGTCTACTAGGCATGTAACAAATATCTCAAAAAATATATAATCATCTTCCAAACGAAATAAAAAATCCAACAAATGAAAAAACATTCACACGACTGCTAAAACAACACCTACATGCTAAATGCTATTACACAGTAGATGAATTTCTAAATGAGAAAATATAATAAACAATCGCTACCTACTACTTCTTAGTAACTACAATTTACTTTATATTTGAAGAAGAAATGTCGTCTGTCTCTTATATTGCTGTGCCTAAACAAGGTCCATAAAGAACTTTGTAACATTTTAATGTTAAGTATGTGAACATCTGTATTATAACTTATGGAATGCAATAAATATATTGAGTATTGAGTATCTCACCAACCAAGAAGTTTGTAGCTATCGTGACTCTCCCAATCCAATTTTTCATACACAGACCACTAACCCCATAGACATGAAATCGGTACAAATTAGCAAGCGAAAAATTATGTCAAGCGATAGGCGCAATTAGACGAAGCATATAATAACCTGTACGCCATATTTAACCTGTTACGATATCTCAATGTTACGCGTGTCGCGAAGCAATTTTGCGCTCATTTGCAGGCAGAAACGGGCGCACTCCTGTTACAGGTCTATGGGGTAAGTGGTCTGTGCCACTAACCCCACTTATTTACTAATGATCACGATCCATTGCTTTGGCCAGATTTGGCCAGTACGACTCAAATGATTCAGTTCAGAGTGAAACAATCGAAATTTATTCTTTTATTAATGGACTCGACAGTTCGTCATTTGTCAATGACATGTTACAGAATATTCAAAATATCATATCGTCTTCTCTTCATCCAGAGGAGTCGCCGTAGCGTCGTCACTCTGGACGAAGCAGCTCGCCAGTCACGTTCACTCCAGAGATCGTAGCGGGACTTTGAGCATAGCGCCAAACTTCAGATCCTGCATGAATCCTCTAATAATTTCACCATACTGTCATTCGCGAACATTTTCTGATTAATTTATCGTGATATTAAACACAAAACACCCACTGTAGACATTAAACTGATAATTATCAAATAATTTCGCAACCGTCGTTTCCCGCCATTTTCAAAAGCCTCGACGATCGAAGTCTCCAATCACCAATTAGTCTATATTGTTTTTGGTGAACTTTCAAACGCCATGTTTGTTTACATCCATGGAAAATTGGATTGGGACTATAAGGCATTGATAGGTTTTTCTTGCATCTTTTTTTGTTTTTTGTAAAATTCTTCCCAGGGGGAAAGGCAAAGCCAACTAGGGCATACAGCCTGGTCTGATGTTAATAGAATGTCTGAATTCTTATAAATACACATATATACGAAGATAACCTAACCTAAACCTACGCACAACCCACCCAAACCCCTAAACGAAATAACTCGACGATCCACGCAATAATCGAGTTATGCAAGGGAATCCTTGGTAAGAGCACAAAACTTCACAAACACGACTTCTTTCGAGCACTCCAATTAATAGAAACGTACGCGGACATCTCCTGATTAACTTAGCGTGATCATTAATCACTAAATACCACGGAAACTATTTAATTAAAATTTTCACAAAAAAGTAGCTAATGTCGTTTCGCGCGCTTTTCAAGGAATTCTTGCCTCTCTATTGGTAACTAAAGTCCCACCAATTCTGTCGCTGCGAAGGTCTTTACGTAGTAGTTAGCGAACGAATTTAAGTCGCTATATGGTTGTCAAAAGCAAGAGAGAGACAGAAGATGCCCCGCACCGGCGGAGTGAAGAGCACGGCGCAGTGCCTCAATATTCGAATTTTGGCCGGGGAAAAAAAATACGCCAACAAAAATCAGATTTTTTTTAAACAAGCTCTCGAATTTACAGTACCCTACTTTTGATATATATTTAGTATGAATAACTATTTCGGTTTAGATATAATTTTCATTTTAAAAGACATGGGAGAGGTATGTTTGCGATTTTTTTCTATCGAGCGAAGTTTGTCCAATCGTGTATCGGTATTCATCAGTCCCTAAATAGACGCCCCAAGATTGCTATATATTTTTTTCAGGCGTTTAATTTTAGTAGTTAGTGCCGTAGCCTTCGTAGAAAAACTGAAAATACGCGCATACGAAACCTTAAGTTGGCAACACATCTATAAATTACTATAGATAACAGCAGGATTACATGAATAAAATAATAACAACAGTCTTTGCACCAAAGATAGCGCTCAGAATGTCGACTCAACGTGATATTCATAAAAATTCAACTGTGACAAATCAATTATTTGGTATCGGTGAGTCTGTCTTATCGGTGATAAAGACGATAGCACTATTGATATATTTTACAATGATATCAATAATAATTTAAAGTCACGTACGATTTTTTAGGGTTCTTTGACATTTAAATGATAAATGGAGATTAAAAGACATTGCCACATTTCAATGGAGCTTTGCCCCACCTACAAAGCTACGTGACCATTTAAGCTATACCTATCATTTTGTTGGGGACTTATTACAGGTTTCATGTTGCATAATCATAATCAGTATCATTTTCTACTACTCCCGCAACTCCTATAGAAGAATAACCAAAAAAAATGAATAATTCGCTTCGATTTCTTACTATTTTCTGAATTCTTAATTAAGCTGTTTTTTTCGAATCGCAACTTGTACGTAAGTTTATTTTAAACCATTAATTTTAATAAAAAAAACGGAGATATTTTTACTTATTCGTTATCTTGTACAACTTGCGGTTGATGGTGGGGCAGAATCTGGCATTGTCATTTCATCACCCGGATTCGAACCAGGGACCTCGCCATTCCGTGGCACGCTCTATTCCAACAGAGCCACCGTGATATCGTACCCAGGTCGTGAGGTTTGTCTCCATATTCTCGTCTTAGGGACGGTAGCGACATCTATCCAGAAATTGTGCAATTACTCAAATTCATGTCTAACATTGCAGTTAGAAATCTTTTTTTAATTGATGACGCGTTCCTTTTTCATGTTTTGATATTTTCTTGCATATGTGCTATGCGAAACGAAAACCCAAATGATAAATGGAGAAATTTCTTTCAAAAATATATAAAAAAATATGTTTCTGATGTCAATGTAATATTTATATTCTTGTTTGGTAGCGAAATTATTTGCGTAAGAGTACTAAATGTGTTTAAAAGCAATGTAGTAAGAGTAATAGAAGAAATGAAAGAAGAATTAGAAGAGAATAAGAAGGAATAAGTAATATTTCTGTCTAACCAACAAGGTATAGATGCCGTGATACATATGTATGTTTATGTAAAAGAGGAATATGCCTTAAAGAGTCTTGTTTATACATTAGGCGCTGATGATGAAACTTTATTACTTCTACGCTATCTATAGCAATAAAACAAGAGGGCAATTGAAATTAAGGCCAAACAAGCATTTATAATGAAATTCTACGAATAGTATTAATTAATAACATAGAATGTCTTGCTCTTTAACTCTGATATATCTAGAGATGTTTGCTCTAAATTTTGCGCACAGTTTTAACATTGGAAAATATTGATAGTCGAGTTTATTTAATTAACAATAAAACAAATAACTATTATAATATTAAACTAAAAACTATATGTACAATAGGTCGGTTGAACTATCTGAATGGCTTAGCATTACAGATAGAATAGAATAGAAATCATGTATAGCAAAAACATGGTCGTAATTACAAAAAATTCGTACACACAATTCACCCAAATGAGCATGCAATGTTAGTTCAACCGATATCCCCGTTGTCCGGCAACGTGCCTAAAATGCTGGCGGCATTTCCCCTCTGGATCGCTAGGCTGATCCTTTGGGCGAAATATAGGCCAGCATTTTGGTCACGTGTGGACTCCACGAGCCGCCCCGACAAATCTTTAAAAAATTCCTGGCTCTGGAGAGACTGAGAAACAGCAGTCCTGACGTGTGGCTATAACATGGTGCGAGTGTCTGTAGTGATGAGGTGTGCCCGTACTCTGGGGATCACCGAGGGAAGCTAAAGAGCTCTAAAGAAGACGGCGATGAGGTTCGCCAAACATGTAGTGGCGAAAAGCGGGCGTTTGTAAGACATATTGCTCCAATGAATGGCTGAGAGAATGGTTGGCAAGGAAGAAACCCGTGCCATGGGGAGGTATGAGGCGGTGCCAAGCGTTCCGGTGTGTACGAGGCGCCGCCGCCTGAATGAGGGCCCGGACCCACGGACGCAGTGCCCGAACCGCACGGCGCCCGAGTGGCTCGATGCCCTAACGGAGAGGAGGAAGGTGATGGATGAATGGATGATGAATTGTGGGCTATTACAGTCCACAATAGGGAGTGCTCGGGGCGCCAGTCGGGGTGCGGATGTATCGCAGTTCCCGTGGCTCGGCAACAATGGCACGAGGTGGAACACCCCAGGAAGTTTAGTCGGTATTCCACCCCTTCAGGGCGACGATACCGACATAATTAACACGCTCGTAAACGTAACCGTGTTTTACCTGGGGCAAAAAAGGCACAGATTAAAGATATATAGTTTATAGAGTGGAGGGTTATCGAGAACCGATCAGTTTGGGAGGAGGTGTGTCAGGATCGCGGCAGAATATGTATGTTAGAACATAGATAACAGCTAAGTCTAAGTACTACTACAGAACAAATTGAATAAATACAATTAATCCAATTAAACACGTGAAGTCGAAAGTCATGGATAACGTTGCGGGAAATGTTAGTTTAAAACAAATGTCTATTGATTGATAAGAAATTATGCTATCACTTATCAATACGGATTAAGATTACAATGAAGCGAAAGTTATATGTCGTGATGCATTGTATTTTGTGCGAGTTTATCGGGTTGATAGTGATATAAAACTTGTATTATTTAAAGAAGATTTAGTAAGGAGGATTGGAAAAGTATGTCACGCTGGGGTTTGCATTTATTAGTGAATGAATGAAAGATATGAACGCGTTCCTCATTATGATTAAACAGAAATATCCGAAGCGAGCGCTGAATAAATTAGACGCAAAGAAATAAGAGAAGAATGAGAGAAGAACTGTCAGTCAACCCTAGTGATACCGCTAGAACCTCATCTAGAACGCTAGAAAAAGAAGAATGAATGACTCACAAAACAATTTTATTGTGCAAATCAAAGACAATTATAACCACTATGTTCTAAGATGCCTTAGAGGAAACGATTTGGTATTTTTTTCTTAATTTTGAATTTGGAAGGGTGCATATCAGTTTTGTCGCAATAGCAAGCAACAATGAGAATGAATTCGGCGTTGCAATGTTGGCCCACACCCGCGAAAAGTAATTTCCGTAAACTCTATGGTCGGTTACAATCATTGATCTCCTATAAACAACTAGATACACAAATGTCTTACGAAGGAAATACATAAATTAAAAGCTAAAACTACCTATAATTAAAATATGTCCTCTAGGACAGGTCACCTCTAGATCAGGAGTCACTAGGGAGTGCCTTACTAAAACAATTTAAAAAACGTAAATTGTTAACGTCCAAATAATGCCCAATAAAGCAAATGATCCACGAGGGTCCATTCATCCGTTTGGACCTTCTTTGCGCTGGGACATTTTTAGAAGGCAGACTGTGTATCTAGTTGTTTATAGGAGATCAATGCGAATGACTGAACATTATTACAATGCAACATATTTTACTCGATGGCCTTACACGATGTAGTTTTTGCTTTAATAATATGAAAAAAGATTAGGGATGGAATTATCAGTATGAATAATATCACGTCATGCTGGATAGACAGATAAGTGTCACGACAAATCGTCATTATTATACGAAATACACATCCGATCGCTCATATAGTATTGTCGTATCGTTTATTTTATTAATAAATCAAAGTTAACATATTGGATTCGCTTGATTGAAATGGATTTAACTGTGCCTCAATACGTGTCGCATCCGTTCTACCATATGGCAATGGCGCCATATTTGAGCCCTCTAGTGTATCCGGATCCTAAATATTTGCTGTCGTTCTACAAATTATATGATGGTGAGTTTTTTTTTATGTTATTCTTGGTCAATGATAAAACCGAAAATGGAACAATTTACACAAAGAACTACTTCGAGTATTTAAAAGTTACATACATCTTTCTTTTCAATTTCGGAAGTCGTTTTTAAATGCAAATAAACTTCATTTCTTTCATTAAGGAATCACTTTATTATGTGTTGCTTTTCTTTTATTATATACTGCATTCCAATTTCGGTTTCTTCTTTGTTAAACGTATCTAAATGTTGTGTCGGCCTTTGTTCTACGTCCCTTCGATTTTTGAATTTTTTAAAAACTATTTAAACATTTTACGCTGATCGATTTTAACGAAGTTTTTTTAGAATATTTTTTTATTATACAGGCAGGCCTTTGAATTCATTCGACAAAATTAAATGAATGGTTAGGCTTGTGACATACATTAATTCTGCACAGCGTTTAAGTAAATTAAACAATTTGGGGAAATATAAAAATAAATATTTACAATAAATTCAACTATCGCTAAAGTTATTAATTTGATGTGCATCGTTACTGTGCTTTGGAGTTTGTACATTTTAAAGTATTTTTAATTTTTTCCCACGATTTCTTTCACTGGATTTTGACCTAATGGTCATTTCTAAGGTCATTATGCGTTTAACAGTTTTGATTTACTAAGGGGCTCGTAGGCCATTAAAAACAATCGTACAAGTTAAGCAACGTTGGGCGAGGTCAGGACCTGGATGGATGACCGCTAGTGATATTTTCATCTGAGCCCCTCCGTGCCTCGGCACGTTAAGCAGTTGGTCCCGGTTGCTGTCGCTTGACAGCAATCGTTAGGCCACGTCAGAGGCCTACGGACGGCCTGAATAACTTTGACAAATAGGTTTGGTCACTAAGCCACACGAGAAAAGAAAAGAAGAAAATTCTGAGTAAAAGTAGGAGCGCATCATCATAAATCATGTTTCTAACCGAATGTTAGACATGGTTGTCGGAATAATACTACTATTGTCCGATAGATGGAATTGCGTAACATACCCTTTAAGTATGTATAAAGCGATGAAGATTTTCGGTGGGCTCGGCGTGGCCTGTGGTGGCTCAGTTGGTAAGAGCGTGTCACGGAATGACAAGGTCGCAGGTTCAAGTCCTGCCCACGGCAAGAATTTTTTCATCATGTTCTAATAAAAGAAGAAAATATACTGAACGATCATCCTCTTTTCCGTACTTACCCAGGGAAATACCAGCTACTTTTATTTCATACGTCGAATTGCAGGATCCGTGTGATTTAATATCAGTATACTTAATGATAATTATAATAAAGGGAAAATAAAATACGTCATCTCTAAATTACTGTTCATAATCTTAATCCTCTGGCTAGATAATATTACTTTTTATCAGTGAGTCAATAACTTCGAATTGCAAGTTTTAGCCAAATTAAAAAGTTACAGAGTGCTAATAAAATATCGCAAAAAAAATTTTGTTCCGTGAAATGTACTTGTATTTTTTTAAATTTTTTAGGGTTCCGTGCTTCAAGAGGAAAAAAGGAACCCTTATAGGATTACTTTGTTGTCCGTCCGTCAAGACCTATATCTCAGAAACGCGTGGACGGATCAAGTTGAAATTAATACCAAATACTCAGGTCTTAACTCATGCAGCCGTGAAAAAATCAAACTTCTACGTCAACGCAATCAAAATATATCGCTGTTTATGTCGCATTTTCTCCAGTGATTCTATGTGAAAGTCCTTGAATTGTATGATAAAGTAACAATTTCCGTTATGTTACATAACAAAATAATAATAATAATCGCTCTATAGACCAGACTGACTGACCCACCAACACCCTAAACCAATAGCCCCAATTAAGTTGTAATTTCCAATCACTGCAATAGTTTATGCACCTGACGGGGTCTGTCATTGAGTGCAGTCAGATGCGCTCAGAGACGGGTCCCGCTAGGTGCATCACATATCTCTTCAAATTAAAGTTCTCTAAGGGGCCTCTACGCGTTGGACCTATGTCTCCGTGCAAGCCTTTCAAAGGACCGGGTTTTCTTAAACCCGTGAAACCTAGAGAGATACATAATAATAATACTTAGACTTGGCTCACGAGATTACCGCCATGTGGGATGTGGACTCAACCATAATTGTTCCGATAGTCTTAACCGTGAACGGGTTAATAGCGAAGAGTCTCGACCAACACCTTAAGAGACTCTCGCTAGACAGTTGGGTCAAGAGCCGGCTGCAGAAGGCAGTGCTGCTGGACACGGCACGCATTGTGAGGAGGTTCCTCACTCTGAGATCCTAACCTCCGGCAGCTTGGATGCGCATGTATCCCGCTGCCGGTGGGTGGCTATTTTTTATTTTTATATATTTTTCTATTTGTTTTTGATATTGAAATGAGTAGTACAAATTTAATAAGAAAGTTACTTGTTTGGCGGTAGGTTAATATTTTAGAAAATAAAACTATCGAAAAATTGCAAACTATGCTAGCACAAAACCAAAGAGCCGTGGAAATATCCGGCTCGAAGAAGTATGTTGGGGAAATTTAGTAGAAATTAACGTTACATTTAAAGACTGGTTTGTGCCAACATTGTGAATACGTGACAAGCTAAAGTACGGAACATGTATAAATATATTAAATAAGAGATAAAATAAATAAAGAGAATAATAATAATAACAGGTAGACCAATGTAAATCAATTGAAACCCTGTATAATTTTGACGTAACATTGTGAAATAAATATTAGTAAGCACTAAATCAACTATTATCGTTGCAAAAAAACACGAAGTTAACGTATCTATAAACGATAAATCCGATATGTCGATAATGAAATTATAAACTGATGTGTCACGGTTATATTTCAAATACTATATAGAACAATGTCATCCTAAACGAAAGTTTATTCGCTTTAAATATTTATCGTACGTTATCGTTTTGATAAAGGTTGCAAATGGCATGTTCGATAAAGACTTTGGGAAGCGAGACAGTGACAGGAAGTTCTTGGAAACTTTAGTATAGAAAATAGAGAAAAATATACAAACAGTTCGTATACAATAGGTTCGATTCCCAGCCAGGGCAGCCTTATACGGAGAAAGGTGTACAGGAGAGTTTTTTAGGTTGAGATTATCTGGAAAACTACTTGACCTATTGCAAGAATTCTTACACTGTTAGATTCTTCTTCTCAGTCGTTACACTCTTGGCAGAGTGGTCGTGGTCGTCATTTCAGTCGCAGTGACCCGCCTCACAACACGTCGCCACTCGTCTCTGACGGCTGCCCTCCTGGTGCAGACGTGCAAAGGATCGGCCACAGCTGCCCTGATCTGGTCCGTCCATCGCGTCGGCGACCTGCCGCGCGCTCGGGTACCGTCAACCTTGCCCTGGACCACCAGTCGCTCAATTGATTCAACTCCACGCCGAGACACGTGCCCAAAGAACGTCAGAATGCGAGCCTGAACTACAGAGGATAGACGCTGCTTGATGCCCAATTCTTGTAGGATGGAAGCATTTGTACGAAATTCAGTCCATGATATTCCAAGCATTCTTCTCCAGCACCACATTTCAAGGGCGTCTATCCTCTTTCTATCGCTTTCTCGCAGGGTCCACGTCTCCGCGGCGTAAAGGAATATGGGGAACACTAGTGCTCTGACGAGCCGGGTCTTCGTGGCTTTCGTGATATTTCGGTTCCTCCATAACTTTCTAAGCTTGTCCATAGCAGACCTAGTAATCGCCATGCGACGCTTCACCTCATCGACGCATCCGCCATTGTTGGCAATTAGCGCTCCCAGGTAGACGTGTGATTGGACCACATCGCAGTTCGCAATTTGTGTAACTTCTGGCGAGTTAACACTGTTAGATAGATAAACGTTAAAACTATGTAACTGTAAAATAATTATTAAATGGAATACATCTGTTTATTCAAATGTCAAGCTTAAAACTAATACAATAATATACTTATAACTAAATTATCCGTTGAACCTTCGTCAATCAAATAACCCGCCCCTTGTCATACCCGGCCTTCTGCACCTCGTCGCGTCGCCCCAGCGGTATCTAGGACGTCCGACTGGCCGTCGTCCACTGGACTTTCCGACATATGCTCGCTTCGCTGCACGCTCTCTCATCCTCTCCACGTGACCAAGCCAGCGGAGTCGGGCTGCCTTGGTTTCTCCAATGATGTTAGGCTCGGCCACCATGTCCTCGATCTTGCAGTTTTTCCGGATCCTCCAGCTTCCGTCCTCTCTCTTCGCTGGGCCCAGAATTCTCCTTAAAATCTCTCATACCAAGAGCTTATTATTTTCCTTAAGGGCCTGATATGAGCCAACTAGCGCCGCCAATCTTGAAAAAATTATATCTTCCAATTTAATCAATTTTATTAAAAAAGCTATTTACAAAATGTTTATTAGGATGAATATTATTTTTCAATATACACTACATGGCATAATTGCGACAAGCTAAGTTGTAGTTCACAAATGTGCAAAAACGGCCGTTTTTCGCAATTATGCGAACTACAACTTACCGAAATTGAATCATGTTATAAATAAGCATTTAAAAATAGTATTTATCGTAATAAACATTTTGTAAATAGCTTTTTTAATAAAATTGATTATATTGGAAGATATTATTTTTTCAAGATTGACGGCACTAGTTGGCTCATAGAAGGCTCTTAATACCTAGAGTTACTTATTTATATTATGACTTATATTACTATGAGTCAACGTCGTTATTTACCTCTGACTATGTTATCATGAGACGTCATGTCTAAATAACTCAAACAGTCCATTATTGCATAAATTATTCTAATCAACTACGCAAATGTTGCTTCCAAATTTAATTGCTGAAACGGATTTTCACACAGGGAAAAAACATGAGAAAATTCGATTATAGTCCAACCAAGTTTCAGGGGTGGTTACAATTGAAACCAAGCCATTTTATTTTAGAAATAAAATTATGGTAAACTCGGAAAATATGTGGTCACTATACGAAAAGAAAGAAAAGAGTAACCCATTACTTTATTCCATCTTCATATTCAATAGGTTTGGTCACTAAATCACACGAAAAAAAAGACTTTATATTTTTTTTTGTAAACCTATAAATTGTCCCACTGCTTTATAGTAAATAAATCAAAATACCTACTTTATTTGCACACAAAAGTAATACGTCGGTTACATATAAAACCAAAATTAGTTAGTGTACGGTGGAACACAGAGAAAGGTGTACAGGAGAGTTTTTAAGGTTCCGATTATCTCCAAAACTACCTAACCTATTGCAAGAATTCTTTCACTGTTAGATAGATAAAAGTTAAAACTATGTAACTGTAAAATAATTATTAAATCCAGTCCAGTAATTCTTGAGAAAATCTCAACCTTATTGAGGCCCCCTGTATACTTATTTATTCGTGTCGAAGAAAAAAAACCACCCATCGACAAGATGTAATTTAATTTAATCAGCCGAATTCAACATCACCCCTATAGCGAAATAATTCGGTCGGACTATATTTTCACACGTGCGTGTAAATCCAATATCTATTTGCAAGTATACTTAGGGTATATCTAATCAAATATAGAGTAATTAGCGAATCGGTGATAATTTTCGCGAGTCAAACTTGGCTGTGGGAACTCGTCGTTTTTATGCGAAAGTCCAATGTCCCGATATTTTGATACTCAGTATAATTGAAAGATAAGAGCACTCCCTATATTAGGGCGGACGCACAAGTGCCACGGCGCGGCGTCCGCCGGCGCACGCCAGCGCCGTGTACCGCGCCAGTGGACGGCTCCGTCCGCCGGCACGACGCCGTCCGCCTGTGACCGGCGCCGGCCGACACGTGCACCGGTAGACGGTGCCGGCAGACGCCGTGACACGCCGCGCCATGCGACGGCATGGCGCCGCGCCGTGACGTTGTACGCCGGCCCTTAGGGATATTCTATTACGACAAATAATATACACATACAATAAACATATCATAATTAGTACATTACAACAGAACTTTTAAGCGATACTAACATGTATGGACCTTATTTATTTATTTTATTAATGGACTCGACAGTTCCTCATTTGCCAATGTCATGTTACAGAAAATTCAATATATTCAATATTCTTCTATATTCCTCCTCCAGGGGAGTCGCAGCAGCGTCTTCACCCTGGGTAGCCGCGTCTTCATGTCTTCATCCAGAGGAGTCACCGTAGCGTCATCACTCTGGACGAAGCAGCTCGACAGTCACGTTCACTCCCTAGCTTGTAACGGGAACTCTTGATAAAAGCGTGAAACTTCAGATCTTGCATAAATAATCCAATAACTTCACCATACTGTCATTCGCGAACATTTTCTGATTAATTTAACGTGATATTAAACATAAAATAGTCCCTGTAGACGTTAAAAGGAAAATTATCCAATAATTTAGCAACCGTCGTTTCCGGCCATTTTCAAGATAACCATGTATGGACTTTAAGAGCACTCTTGATTCCAGAGAGACTTCCTTACCCTAAACCTTATTCTTCTTGTTGCAGGCATGTACACGATGCGAATGCTGGACGGTGCGAGCGCGAGCGCCGCGCACCACGCGCCCCACAACCACTCGCACATGATGGTGGCCGGTGAGTAACACTTACACTATACCGAAGCCCAAATCAAGTGTCTTATTTCGTAAACAAAAACTACCCTACCCTACAAACATGTTAAGCTATTCTGTGATTATTGCATAGTTATTTTCACATTATTAGATCGGTACACTCTATTTTCACAATGATGAACCGGTTCGCGATCAATCAGTTCCTTCAGTGTTACATCACAACTTGAATCTCGGCCTATGCTGAGTTCTGTACCAGAGAGCAGTGTGAGACAGACTTAGAGATAAATAAAGAGCGTGTCACAGAATGACAAGGTCCCAGGTTCAAGTCCTGCCCACGGCCAAATTTTTTTTACATTTAAATAAATAAAATGTTTTATTTTCAGAGCGTGATTCTGCCTCCGATAGCGCAGTGTCGTCGATGGGCTCCGAGCGTGTGCCCTCGCTCTCTGACGGCGAGTGGTGCGACGGCAGCGACTCGGCGCAGGAGTTCCATAGGTAGGGCAGACGTGGATCACTGTATCAAGGTGGATCATCGCTCTGATGGAGTGTAGCAGTATGTATCAGAGTGGATCAGTTTATATCAGAGTGAATCATCGTTATGTTGGTGGGGATTACTTTACATCAGAGTAAATCGTTGCTATTTTGGAGTGGATCACTTTAAATCAGAGTGGATCAGTTTATATCATAGTGAATCATCGTTATGTTGGTGGAGATTACTTTACATCAGAGTAAATCGTTGCTATTTTGGAGTGGATCACTTTAAATCAGAGTGGATCTGTTTATATCTAAATGGATGACTAAAGTCATCCATTTAGATATAAATTTCTGATATAAATATCAGAGTGGATCATTGCTATATTAAAGATTATCACTTTATAACAGAATCACTATGTTCGAACTTGGAAATGGATCATTTTATATCAGCAGAGTAGATCATCGCTATGTTAGAGATTATCACTTCATATCAGAGTACGTCAACGCTATGTTGGATGGGATCGCATTATATCCGAAGAGATCATCGCTTTGCTATAGTACTATGTATCAGAGTGGATCACTTTATATCCCAGTGGATCACTTATATCAGACTCCTGTAACCTAAACCGCGTGATGCATTTTGATGCATGAGGTATCGTTAGATTGACCTTGATCAGTAATCGGAGTGGATCACTCTATATCCCAGTGGATCACTTATATCAGACTCCTGTAACCTCAACCGCGTGATGCATTTTGATGCATGAGGTATCGTTAGGGCTAGCGTACAAAAGAACGACGCCGTGTACCGCGCCAGTGGACGGCGCCGTCCGCCGGCACGACGCTGTCCGCCTGTGACCGGCGCCGGCCGACATCGTGCACCGGTAGACGGGGCCGGCAGACGCCGTAACACGCCAAGCCATGCGACGGCACGGGGCGCCGCACCGTAGCGTTGTACGCCGGCCCTTAGATTCACCTTGATCAGTAGACTGACATAGGAAGGATACGATTTATACCAGAAAACCCCACAGCATTTTCTGTTTTTTTTTATTAATATTTCACTTATTACTTATTCCTTGCATATTATAACTTACAATGTTTGTCCACAGCTCTAAGTTCCGTCCTTACGAGAGTGCCTATGGACGGGAGCGGGCCGCTTCGCACCAGCCACAAAAGAAACACCATATGTTCGGGAAACGATGCTTTCAGGTACTGATAAGATCGATACATTAATAGCATCGGGGCCGCCAGTTGTCACATGAAATGCAACCTTAAGGCTGGGTATGCGCGGATTGTAAATTTTTCTATGAACGCTGCCGCACTAACTACTCAAATGAAACGTCTGAAAAATATATATAGCAATCTTGGGGTCTCTATTTAGAGACTGATGGATACCGATACACGATTGGACAAACTTCGCTCGATAGAAAAAAATCGCAAACATATCCCTTCCATGTATGAAAATTACGTATAAACCGATATTTATTCATACAAGATATATACCAAAATGTAGGGTATTATAAATACGAGAGCTTGTTTTAAAACTATCTGATTTCAATTGGCGTATTTTTAATTCCCTGCCAAAATTCAACAATAATTAATAAAAATACAAATATGGAGTCACTGTGCCGCGCTCTTCACTCCGCCGCTGCGGGACATCTTCTGTCTCACGCTCGAGTTTGACAGCTGGTAGCCGCTTTAGGTGGTCAGGCGGAACCATTTGCTCATAGTGCTTTTTAACATAAAGAAAAGTATGCAGGATACTAACTTTAGTTTAAGATTTTTAGATTTACAACGTCAACTAATTTGCTGGCCTTAGTACGGTGGAACACAGAGAAAGGTGTACAGTAGAGTTTTTAAGGTTGAGATTTTCTCAAAAACTATTTGACCTATTATAAAAATTATTTCACTGTTTGATAGATAAAAGTGAAAACTATGTAACTGTAAAAGAATTAAAAAATTCGGTCCAGTAGTTTTTGAGTAAATCCCAACCTTATTGAGGCCCCCTGTAGGGGACAGGGGGCCTCAATAAGGTTGAGAACTTCTCAAAAACTGCTGGACCGCATTTAATAATTATTTTACAGTTACATAGTTTTCACTTTTATCTATCAAACAGTGAAAGAATTTTTGCAATAGGTCAAGTAGTTTTTGAGAAAATCTCAACCTTAAAAACTCTCCTGTACACCTTTCTCTGTGTTCCACCGTACGCCTTAATTTTAATAATGGGGTAGCTAGAATGAATTATAACGAAATATTATAAATAAATTTTCATTACCAGGAGCAACAGCAGCCGCCTCTGGAGCCGCTGGTGCCCCGCCCACCCGGCGTGGTCAAGTACGAGTGCCCTGAACAGACCTATCACCACGACAACATGCATATGCACAACGGTAAGACCTCACCATCATGCTAATGAGACTCCCGCCGGCTCATAGTGCCCTGGTACTTGTAATGATACTTAAAGAGCTGGGGCTCCTGACCGAGTGGACACAGCAGGTGTTGAGTGAGACATATTGAGAGTCCGGGTTAGCTATGGCCTCCTGGTACTTTTAATGGAACTTCATCATAATCAGCCCGTATCAGTCCGTTGCTGGACGTATGCCTCATAGATCACGACACTCGTCGCTGGTGTTCCCATACTAATGAGACTCCAGGCGGCTCATAGTGCCCTGGTACTTGTAATGATACTTAAAGAGCTGGGGCTCTTGACCGAGTGGACACAGCAGGTTTTAAGTGACATGTATTGAGACTCCGGGTTAGCCATGGTCTCCTGGTACTTTTAATGCAACTTCATCAGCCTATATGCCTTAAAATTAGTTACATGTTTCACCAATATGTAGTACTATATAGGAGGGTTATGTTTTTATAGTGTATGTATGTATACCGCAACCCAAATCACGTGTCTTATTTTGTAAACAAAAACTACCCTACCCTACTAACAATTTAAGTTGTTCTGTGACTATTGCATAGTCATTTTCACATTATTAGGTCGGATTACTATATTTTCACAATGATGAACAGGATCAATCAATCAGTTCCTTCAGTGTTACATCACAACAGGTAGACGATAATTTTTGTTTACAAAATAAGTCACTTGATTTGGACTGCGTTATATGTGAGTATGTATGTATATCTAATTCTTTGTCCCGCCCTGCAGCCTAAACGGCTTAATGGATTTTAACATATGAGGCTATAAAAAATTAATCAAAGCGGCTTAAATTTTTGCCACTCAGGTTTTTTTTTTAAATCATTTCTGCTTGATTTTAGGGTACCGTGGGTCTCAAAAAGAAATAAAGGAACCCTTATAGGATCACTTTGTTGTCCTTCTGTCTCTCCGTCAAGACCTCGGAAACGCGTGGACGGATCAAGTTGAAATTAATTTATATAAACAATTCTACTTTATCAGTTGAATTCGGCGCCCGGCACCAGCTGCCGCCCCCGCACGTGGCGGCCCTGCAGCCGGCTCTGGACCTCAACACGGCACATTCCAGTCATGCACTGCTACAGGTAATTACAGAACTCACGATTGGCTCTCAAGTGTAAGTCACAGACCACTTACCCAATAGACGTGAAATCGGTACAAATGACATTGCCACATTTCAATGGAGCTTTGCCCCACCTACAAAACTACGTGACCATTTAAGCTGTACCTATCATTTTGTTGGGGACTTATTGCAGGTTTCATATTGCACAATCATAATCAGTATCATTTTCTACTACTCTCGCAACTCCTATAGAAGAATAACAAAAACAATTAATAAATCGCTTCGTTTTGTTACTATTTTCTGAATTCTTAATTAAGCTGTTTTTTTCGAATCGCAACTTGTACAAAACTTTATTTTAAACCAATAATTTTAATAAAAACGGAGATATTTTTACATTTATTCGTTATCTTGTACAACTTGCGGTTGATGGTGGGTCAGAATCTGGCATGGTCATTTGCACGCGAAACATTCTGTCAACGATTAGCGCATAGAGACGAAGCGGGGGACATGGGTGCCGTATAAAAGAGATGCATCCATGTCGATAATATCTCTAGGTGCCACGTGTCGCGAAGCAATGTTGCGCTCATGTGCGGGCAGACACGGGCGCCCCCCTGTTACAGGTCTATGGGGTAAGTGGTCTGTGGTAAGCAGAGACGACGGAATAGGTTATTTGATAAGTATCGAAACTGTTCATTATTATTACAAAATAGACACAAATTCATGGTCAACTGTGAAATCAAAATTGAAATTAGTTGAAAAATTAAATAACTACAGGCATTTAGAAAAGTTGTGTTTGAAAGAGACAGAAACAGTACACGATGTATACTGTGACGTAGGCTGTGACGTCATACTGAAGTAGCGCCATACAAACTTCATACTAAAGACCGTTTTGCTAAAAAGAGACAGAGAATCCCCCAACCACTTGACTTCTTCATCAGTCTATTCATATTGCCCCACTGCTCGGGCACAGACCTTCCCTTACATCGAAGGGGCACCGGCCATGATCAACCACGCGGGCCCAATGCGGACTGCCGGATTTCACATGCTTTAGATTTTTTTTACTTCTACGGCATGCAGGTTTCATCACGATGTTTTTCCTTCACCGTTTTGAGAGCACTCTGTAAATGTACGTAAGTTTTTCTAACTCACTGGTACATGGCTGCCTTGGCTGGGAATCAAACTCCGTATCGCAAGTCCATTGACCCAACCACTGAGCCACCGAGCTCTTGACTTAACCGCTTAATATCTTCGGTATTACTTGACATATCGAAAAACTGATTTCACAGTTCTCTTCAGCAGGAATATATGCCTTCATTGCAATAAAAAAATTAGTCAAATCCAATTTGATTTTAACCGTGTATAATTTAAATTTTATTATTGTCAACAGAGCGGTGTCCCCAGCCCGGTGCCGAACCCGGCTCGCTTCGCGTACGCCACGCCCGAGCGCGTTCGCCACAACCACACGTACAGCTCACCCTTGGCCGCGGCGGACCAGCGGCCGGCGGCGGTGAGGGACAAACGAGGTAAGCATTGTGATTTGTGAATTCAGCTTTAGGGGGTTTATATGTGCTTACTACGCTTTTTTAGAAAGAAAATATTCTTAACAGTTGTGTCAATTATTGTTAACAGTTATATCAATTATTTACAGTTATATCAATTATTAACAGTTATATCAATTATTAACAGTTATATCAATTATTAACAGTTATATCAATTATTAACAGTTGTGTCAATTATTATTGGCAGTTATGTAAGTTATGGTTAACAGTTCTGTCAATTTTTATTAACAGTTATGTCAATTATTATTAACAGTTATGTCAGTTATTATTGGCAATTATGTCAATTATTATTAACAGTTATGTCAATTATTATTAACAGTTATGTCAGTTATTATTGGCAATTATGTCAATTATTATTAACAGTTATGTCAATTATTATTGGCAGTTATGTCTATTATTATTAACAGTTATGTCAATTATAACAATAATTATTGGCAGTTATATCAATTATTAATGGTAGTTATTTGTTGTTAGTCATGTCTTCATTCATGTCATGTCTACTACGCTTTTTTAGAAAGAAAATATTATTAACAGTTATGTCAGATATTCGTAACAGTTGTGCCAATTATGGTTAACAGTTATGGCAATTATTCGCATTAGTACGGGGTTCCGGGTTAAAGCCGTGTTAAGAATAGGTATATATTGATTAATAACCGGTTGCCGTTTGTCTGCAGTGCGTCGCATGACCGACGGCAGCCTGTCGGACGGCGGCTCGTCTGCCACGAGCAGCGGCCACTTGTCGCGCGACGAAAAACGAGCAAAAGCCCTCGGTAAGGCACGCACTGGTAGGAATTCTTAATTCTAGCGTGCGATTGTTTAAACCAACCTAGTCGAGGACAGAGATAAGTATACAAGGGGCCTCAATAAGGTTGAGACTTTCTCAAAAACTACTGGACCGAATTTATTCAAAGTCAAATTTCTTTATTGCAAGTTGAGTACATTTATTCAATTCAATTCAATTCAAATGATTTATTGCAGTCACAAAGACCATATAAGTGTTAGTAAGAACTTAAAACTATGTTAGTGTTTACATGAGGTGTATTACGCGCCACTATATATTTATGCACGTTAATATATGTTTTGAATTTACATTTACACCACTTTGCAAGGAAAAGGTGCCAACACTGCTTGAGGAGAAAAAGAGGCAATAAACTCTCAGCAGCACATCTTTTAAAATAATGTTAATACAATTACTTAATAACTATATAATTACATAACTATTACTATTGTTAGTAAGTTTATCCCTCATGCGGAACCGGCGACACACACCATGCATGTTCATCGTTTAAATAGTCATCTATTCTGTAATACGCCTTCTTAACAAGTGTTCTTTTAATGAAATTTTTAAATTTCCTCTCTTACATGGTTTAGTTACATAGTTTTAACTTTTATCTATCAAACAGTGAAAGAATTTTTGCGATAGGTCAAGTAGTTTTTGAGATAATCTCATCCTTAAAAACTCTCCTGTACACCTTTCTCTGTGTTCCACCGTACTAGGTCCGTAGCCGACTGCAGGCAGCAGGCCTGTTGCTAAGTTATGTCGCGGCGACACGTCGTGGCGTCTCATGTTTCTGCAGTCATGAGTGTCGCTCGAACGTTGGCGGCACTACTGATCTGCGGCGGCCCGTAGCGACAGACTACGGCCCGTATTAATAGTCCGAGCTCAAACCCGCCCTCAAGAACGAATTCAGCTAATACACTCTCAAGACGTGATCACCATCTCAAGTATGCCGTTTATTAATAAACCAATCTTGAGGGCGTATCACGTGATGTCTTTCTCAAGTGGAAGAACTCAAGTAAACGTCGCGGTTCGCCTGCAATCCGCAAATACGTTCTCAAGTGTGAGTGTGACAGTTCTCTTGAGAACTGAGTTTTGTTTATTAATACAGAGTAACTCACGTGATATACGATTCCTAAACGCGCACCTAAGTTACGTTTATTAATAAGAACGCCATCTTGAGGTCGTTCTTAAGATTGACTTTTGAGCTGAGAGTGATTTATTAATACGGGCCTTAATGTCGCTACGGAAGATGTTTCATAGAAATACATAGAAACCAGAGTCGCGGCGATACGTCGTCTGTTGCTGCCGTCTGCAGTCGGCTACGGATTTGCACCTTAACACTGTGGATTCATTAGGAAAATAGTTTGCGTCTGGGCCCTTACCATGAACTCTTATAGCAGGATTACTTCAATAATATATTATTTCGTTCCATGACGACCTTAATAAGCTTACTTTAAGGTCGTCTTGGTACGAAATAACAAAGTATTATTGAAGTAATCCTGCTATAAGAGTCCATGGTAAGGGGGCTGATTGTTTGCCTCCCTTTTATTTTAGATGGTCCGTACGCATTGTTTTGTTTTTTTCGCTTGCCGGCTCATTCATTTTCTTTTAAAAAAAAAAAATTGATATGCATCGTTACTGTGCTTTGGAATTTTTTGCAACGATTTCTTTCACTGGATTTTGACCTAAAAGTAATTTCTAAGGTCACATACTTGTGACATACTTAGATTTTTATTCAGTTTTGATTTACTAAAAAACCTTACCAATTCAATATTTATCAAGAGTACAACCCCCAGTTTCAATTTGTCGAAGGAATTCAAGGACACCCTGTACATACTTCTCTCTGTTTTTGACTGTACGTTAATAATTTATCATGCTATTGGTTGTATTATTATGTTCGATCGTAACATCATTAACAATACTCTTTCAATTATTCCCAGGAATTCCCCTGGAAGTGCAGGACATAATCAACTTGCCCATGGACGAGTTCAACGAGCGGCTCTCAAAGCACGACTTGAGCGAGGCGCAGCTCTCACTCATCAGGGACATACGGCGCAGGGGGAAGAACAAGGTCAGTGGATTATGGGTGAAGAGTGTGTTTGCGACGAGTATGTTAGAAGTGTTTTTGCGACGAGTCTGTGGGTGGTGGTGAGTGTGTTTGCGACGAGTCTGTAACCAATGTGTTTGTGACGAGCCAATGACGATGCCAACGACGATTCTATGAGTGTGTTTGCGATGAGATTGTGGATCATGACTGAGAGGCGCCGTTCTCACTTATTAAAGACGTACGGCGCAGGGGGAAAAACAAGGTCAGTGGATTATCGGAGACGAGACGAGTGTTTTTGCGACGAGTCTATGGGTGATGAGTGTATTTGCGACATGTCTCAGTGTGTTTGCGATGAGTCTATCAGTGTGTTTGCGACGAGTCTATGAGTCATGAGTGTTTTTGCGACGAGTCTGTTAGGTGATGACTGTTCTTCGCGACGAGCCTATGGGTAATGAACTAATGAGTGTGTTTGCGACGAATAACAAAAGTGTCTAAACTGTGGCCCAAATCAAGTGTCTTATTTTGTAAACAAAATCTACTATCATTTTAAGCTGTTCTGTGATTGTTGCATAGTTATTTTTACATTATTAGATCGGATCTCTTTATTTTCACAATGATGAACAGGTTCGATCAATCAGTTCCTTCAGTGTTACATCACAACAGGTAATAATTATTTACTTTACTTAGATAAGAATGGCGGTATTTTTTAGTTTTGACATTTAATAATTTCATAATGTAATGATTAACTTGACATTTTATTTTGTATTTAGATTTTATGTGTTTAAATATTGCACGGTATTGTGATAGAAAGTAGCGAGCGACACATTAAGCCTGTCACAGACTTAGCTATAATATATATTAATATTTTTATAGCTAGACATATTACTATACATTTTCTATACTAATTTTCGAGTGACCGCACACTCAGCTATAATATATATTTCTGTGACGTCACCAAGCTATGCCGTAATACGGTATATTAATATATATTATAGCTAAGTCTGTGACGGGCTTTATACTTTAAAACCATTGTAATACCTACTTTCAGCAAATAAATTGTTTGATTGACTAGACGATCGTATTAGTTTACAATATAAGACACTTGATTTGGGCAGCGGATTTGGATTGCATAGTATCTATACAATAAATTGCTAATAATTAAATTACTTACCTTGAAAACGTGTTCTTGTCCACCAGGTGGCCGCCCAGAACTGCCGCAAACGCAAGCTGGACCAGATCACGTCTCTAGCGGACGAGGTGCGCACCGTGCGCGACCGCAAGCACCGCACTCAGCGAGACCACAACTCACTGACGGCCGAGAGGCAGCGCGTGAAGGAACGCTTCGCGGCGCTATACAGACACGTGTTCCAGGTGAGAGGTTATAGAAGGTCGATAGGGAAAATGCGAGAAACAGAACCATAAGTAAAGGTTTTTTATTATTGGACTCGACAATCCGTCATTTGCCAGTGTCATGTTACAGAATATTCAAAATATCATATCGTCTTCTCTTCATCCAGAGGAGTCGCAGTAGCGTCTTCACCCTGGGTATCCGCGTCTTCTTGTCTTCATCCAGAGGAGTCGCCGTAGCGTCATCACTCTGGACGAAGCAGCAAAATGGCGGGAAACGACGGTTGCGAAATTATTTGATAATTTTCAGTTTAATGTCTACAGTGGCTATTTAGTGTTTAATATCACGTTAAATTAATCAGAAAATGTTCGCGAATGACAGTATGGTGAAGTTATTGGAGGATTCATGCAGGATCGGAAGTTTGGCGCTATATCAAGAGTTCCCGCTACGAGCTCGGGAGTGAACGTGACTGTCGAGCTGCTTCGTCCAGAGCGATGACGCTACGGCGTCTCCTCTGGATGAAGACGCGGATACCCAGGGTGAAGACGTTACTTCCCTGGATGAAGAGAAGACTATGATATTTTGAATATTCTGTAACATGACGAACTGTCGAGTCTATTAATAAATAAATAACATATACGCATAAATACACAAACTGACAATTTAATGACACACACGCAAACGTTATCTCTCCCTCCCTCCCTATATCTCTCTCTGTCACACACGCACCACATTGCAATAAGTCCTCTCTTGTGTCAGAACCTACGCGACCCCGACGGCCGCGCGCTGTCGTCGAACCAGTTCTCGCTGCAGCAGGCAGCCGACGGCAACGTAGTGCTCGTGCCCAAGATGCCGCAACACCCAGGTGAGTCAGACATTACTTATCAAAGTCAAATGACAATGCCAGATTCTGCCCCACAGTAGTTTTTGAGAAAATCTCAACCTTATTGAGCTCCTTTACTAAGGCGGCATCTATACGGAATATACCAACTACCTTTACCTACTGATAATATCTAATGACTTAAAAACATCTTCAATATAAGTACCTGTGTATAAAATAGTTGTATTCGCTAGCATTCAAAGTAGAATACACGAATCTAGGTATTTGATTGACCAACACCCAAACATCATTGTCGATCACTTTCAAATCTGTGAATAAGTTTTATAATTATATACGACATCTTTAAGAGCCTTCTTAGACCCAACTAATAAGCCAATCTTAAAAAAATCATATCTTCCAATATAATCAATTTTATTAAAAAAGCTACGTTCACATTGTTTATTGCTATAAATATTATTTTTTAAATGCTTATTTGTAACGTGATGCAATGTAGGTAAGTTTTAGTTCACATAATTGCGAAAAACGGCCGTTTCTGGCACATTTGCGAACTACAACTTACCGACATTGAATCACGTTATAAATAAGCATTTAAAAAAATAGTATTTATCGTAATAAACATTATGTACATAGCTTTTTTAATATAATTGATTAAATTGGAAGATATTATTTTTCAAAGATTGGCGGCGCTAGTTGGCTCATAAAAGGCCTTTAACCTTATTTCAGTGAATTTAGAATGCATGTTACTTTGATCATATGTACGGTTAGTTTGAAATGTATTTATTTCTTTATTCTAGATCACATGAACCGCACCGATGAGGATATGGACAGGAAGACGAAGAATTACGAGCAGTGACAGAGGAGCTATGTACTATCGAGATGGTAGCGAGTTTGAAACATAATACATACAACACATACATACAACTATTGCTGGACAATAGATATACATATACCGCAGCCCAAATCAAGTGTCTTATTTTGTAAACAAATATGATCGCCTAATTACCTGTTGTGATGTAACACTGAAGGAACTGATTGATCGAACCTGTTCATCATTGTGGAAATAAAGTAATCCGATCTAATAATGTGAAAAATGAAATAATCACAAAACAGCTTAGAATGTTAGTAGGGCAGGGTATTTTTTGTTTACAAATTAAGACACTTGATTTGGGCGTCGGTTTACATTCAAATATAGAATTAAGGGGCGGAATGCGACGTGCATCGTTTTCGTAATCGTTTTCAATTTGACACAGACACTTTACATTACTGCAATATACTAAGTGAAATTTTCGCCATTGCTAAAGTTTGCAAGAAATTAGAACATGATGAAAAAATTCTCGTCGTGGGCAGGACTTGAACCTGCGACCTTGTCATTCCGTGACACGCTATTACCAACTGAGCCACAGGCCAGGCCACGCACACCGAAAATCTTGAAACTAAAATTTGGCGTTAAATCTGTGATTTTGAATATTAAATAGAGAATTACGTCAAGACCGGGATTCGAACCAGGGATCTCGCTATTCCGTGGCATCTTTTCCAATAAAAAAAATCTTGAATATTTTTCTCAATTTAATATTTATTTTTTTGGATATGCAAGAAAACATCAATGCTTATTATTTTGTTTGTAAATCTAATTGTGTCCTACGTACAGTTATAAGCAGGTTGTGTGAAAATATATGAAATAGAAATGATTATTTCGTGGCCGCTAAGCTTTAACCTAAACGCAACTGTCAGTTTATGGCAGACCACTTACCCCATAGACATGAAATCGGTATAAATGACAATGCCAGATTCTGCCCCACCATCAACCGCTAGTTGTACAAGATAACGAATAAATGTAAAAGTATCTCCGTAAAATTATTGGTTTAAAATAAAGTTTTGTACAAGTTGCGAGTCGAAAAAAACAGCCTAATTAAGAATTCAGAAAATAGTAAGAAATCGAAGCGATTTATGAATTTTTCATGTTATTCTTCTATAGGAGTTGCGAGAGTAGTAGAAAATGATACTGATTATGATTATGCAATATGAAACCTGTAATAAGTCCCCAACAAAATGATATTTACAGCTTAAATGGTTACGTAGTTTTGTAGGTGGGGCAAAGCTACATTGTAATGTGGCAATGTCATTTGCAAGCGAAAAATTCTGTCAACGATGAGCGCATAGAGACGAAGCGGGGGACAGAGGTGCCGTATTAAAGAGATGTCGATAATATCTCTAGGTTACACGTGTCGCGAAGCAATGTTGCGCTCATGTGCGGGCAGACACGGACCTCCTGTTACAGGTCTATGGGGTAAGTGGTCTGCGCTTTATGGTTGGGAATTTGTAGGAATTTACGTAATAAATAGTTATATTTTGGAGTTATTTTTATAATTTCTATCTGACGGTCAGCATTACATTGTTTCATCTCCATTCTTGTCACTTCAATAAATAATCTTCGAAAAGAGCTCGGTGGCGCAGTGGTTGGGTCAATGGACTTGCAATATGGAGGTCCCAGGTTCGATTCCCAGCCAGGGCAGCCATGTACGAGTTATCCTCGGTTTTTGACGTGACAACGTCTTATAAATTGGTTTGCCGGGTGACACTTCAAGAAACTACGTTACGCTCCGCTCACGTTATGCGCTCACAATGAGAGCGAGTGAGAGGCACGCGTCCCTTCCACTTTCCCTTCGTCGTTGTCACGTAAAACTTTCGCCCGTATACCGACTTTACAGGCAACCATTTTTTCGACGGAAAAACTTACGTACATTTACCGAGTGCTCTCAAAACGGTGAAGGAAAACATCGTGATGAAACCTGCATGCCGTAGAAGAAGAAAAAAATCTAAGGCATGTGAAATCCGCGAACCCGCACTGGGCCCGCGTGGTGGATTATGGCCCCAGCTCCCTCGATGTAAAGGAAGGTCTGTGCCCGAGCAGTGGCGACATATACACTGATGATGATGAAATAATCTCAACAGTCTACACAATTTTTCTCTTTTATTACGTTTGTACCTATAAATTCCCAACATTTACTCGTTTAGAGACGATTAAATTTAGCGTGCGACACTGTGGAATCGCCGCAAATGTGTATCTATATTGTGGTACAGTCAACAGAGAAAAGTACAGGTTTTAAAGTTGAGATTTACTCTAAAACCATTTGATCGATTTTTATAAAATAGTATGTTATTTAAACTATATACCAGTGAAAGAATTTTAACAATCGGTTAAGTAGTTATTGAGTATATCTCAACCTAAACCGTTATCTTTAAATATACTTTAGCTCGTATTTAAAGTACTGTGCAGTCGAAGACAGAGATAAGTATACAGGGGGCCTCAATGAGGTTGAGATTTGCTCAAAAACTACTGGACCGAATTTAATAATTCTTTTACATTCTTATCTATCAAACAGTGAAAGAATTTCTGCAAGTAGTTTTTGAGAAAATATCAACCTTAAAAACTCTCCTGTACACCTTTCTCTGTGTTTCACCGTACAATAACGGATTTTTAATATTTAAAATAACGATGTTGTCATCTCGTTAAAAATGTGATAGAAAAAAAAGATTCCATTGTTTATTAGTTTCTGCGTAGGTTTTTTTGAAATGATTTTTATGAGTGTCAGTAGATTTTTGTTTAGATTGCCAACCAAAATTAGAAAAAAAAGAGCTTGGCTTGTCAGAAACTTAATAAAAAAATATTTATGCCAGAAACGACTGATAAAATTAACCATAAACTAACGTAAAAAAAATAATTAAAAAATACAAATGATGTCTATGACATCGTAATGTTGCAATAAGTAATATTAAAAAACGATTTTAACACTTTTTTGTAATATATTTTTTCATCTTACTCTTAAGTTGTTTATTTATGTATATTAAAAATTAGGTTATTAATGGTATTTGTTATATAGAATTCTGAATTCTGTTAATTTTTTACATCGACAGTGTAATCAGTGTTCTTGCGTTGTTTTAGACGATTTTTTTTCGCTAAAATTACCCGTATTTTGGATACAAGTACAAAGGAAAAAAAATACAGATTTTTGTATAGATTTTAATGGTAGTTTTTATTAAAAAGACCATCGAACTATGCCCTTAGTTTTTCTTGACCATTGTCATAATGGTTCATTGTGTGATACCTATGACATCAAAGTGATACACATAATGTCAAAGTGATCCATATAGATAGGTTAAAGCGATCAATGTGATGTCAAACTGATCTATGTAATGTCAAACTGATCAATGTAATGTCAAACTGATCAATGTAATGTCAAACTGATCAATGTAATGTCATAATGTCAAGCTGATCGATGTAATGTCAAACTGATCAATGTAATGTCAAACTGATCAATGTAATGTCAAACTGAACAATGTAATGTCAAACAGATCAATGTAATGTCAAATTGACCACTTTCACATGTCTTAATAATATGTCAAGTAGAACAGCTACCTTTAGGTAGATTAGTTTGTAACTAAAGTTGTTTTTTTATATGAATTTAAATCAGAGTTGATAAGAAACAACTTGTTGTTAAAAAAAACAGTTTCTATTTTATTTAAAACCCTATACAGGGTTGAAGAAATCCGTTTTTTTTTATGTTTATGTTTAACAATGTTAACGTATAAGTGTAAAATATGTGTACAAATCAATTTGGCATTTTCAAAATGAATTGATAAAGTTGTTTAATAATTCAATGGATCAGAATGAATCATTTTAACATTATGTGAATCACTTTGATACTAAAAATCAATCAAATAACGATCAAATTGGAACATTTTAAATCCTATTTGAGCATGGATGATTCATTTTGGACTTAAAAACTACCTAATGCATATTTTATTTAGGTACATTTTCGTACATAATGTGTTTATTTGTGGATCAAAGTGGTCTTTTTTATATAAACTACAACCCAATTCTGTAAGCTTAGGATAATATTTATGTCATAAAAGATATGAATAGTAAGGATCAGAAAATAAAATTTGTGGTAAAAAAAGAATACTTTTTTATTCCTTATTCCTTTAATTAGTATATTAGTAAAGTATACGGATAGCATTTATATAAGGAAGTTTCTCTAGTGTCCCAAAGTGATAGCAATATACGTTTATTCAGATGCAATTGGATTTATTTATCGGCTTAGGACATTTTGGAGCATGTATGGAGTTTTCTCGGGTTAACTATTTAACCCAGGGTTATCTCGATATTGCAAGAGTGGAGACCCTAAAGGATTTTATATAGAAAGAAAGTACCGCTCGCCCCGGTAGATGGCACTGAAATATATGAATAGGAAGAACCTTTGACTATGAAAATGATAATTACGGCCAAAAGTCTTGTAACTAGGCTTGAAAATTTACCGAACGAAAGTAAAGTTTCTAATTTCCGAACGTAGTGGGCGTTGTCACTTCACTAGTGATGTGAAAATCCTACAATTCAATACAATAGGCAATCGATTGAAATGGTATCGATTATTTAATAATTATGATGCTATCTAATTATTTATTACGTTACGTATGCAGATAGTTTACAGATTTTTTAAGTATATAAATTACTAAATTTTTGGGTTGCAGTTGCAGTGATTAATTAATGTAATAAAAATAGTTTTACTTGAAAAACCGGTATTTATCAATATTTTCTCCGCTACAAAATACAACACTAGTGTTTTGCTGTCAAACAAATGGAATCGCTCGCCTAATTTATCAAATTTTTGTCATTTATCGTTATTAAAACAATGTTAATCAATTAAATTTGAGTTCTATTATAAATTCCATTAAAAACTACATATAAATTAACATTCGGATGTGATTAAAAGTCTCAAATATCGACCTACACCTTCCAATCCATATATTTGTTCGCGTATTTTACGTATATTTACTGTTGTAAATCATGTCTGTGAGTGAGAAAGTGTCGTTATCGGACGCTCTGAGCAATGTCGACGTATTGGATGAGCTCACTTTGCCAGGTAAATGTTATTTTGTTATGTATTCGACATACGTCGACGAAATTGGCGATGTGCTGTCTCCTACACGAGCGTGCATGAAGATATTGATGTCTGTAGAGAGAGTGCACCATTAATCGAAGCAGACGGAAGTCCATCGTCTCTGCCTACCTTTACCTACGGGAATCATATGCGAATTTATGTACCTATTCTAAAGATTAAGATAAATATTCTTTATTGCAAAAAAGAAAAGAATTACACAAAAGAAATAGGCTAATATCGTTAATATTACAATTGGCGGTCTTATCGCTCAAAGCGATCTCTTCCAGACAACCTTTGGGTAGAGAATTCAGTGTATGAATAGGTAGCTTGTTGAGCAATAATAAATATGTATCACTAACGGTACTTACTTGATTAACTGCTATGATTCATAACTTCCGCCAGCGGTTATTGATGGTAGTAAGTACTATTTCTGCTGTGACACAGCAGTGCACTCTGTTTAAGTTAGAGTGTGTTTAGTTCACCTGAAGATTGTCAAATATAGCTGAAACCGGTAGTATAAAAACGGGTCCGCTGCGCCGTGGTTTGCTAACTGATTTAAGCCAGTTAATCGGTTAGCAAACAATGTTATGCTGTTTGGAAACTTGAAAACACAGTGCAGAGGCCCGGCTTAATACAAACAAGTAAGACTTAGGTCATGCTTAAGGAGTAGGTTCCTTTTGTAAAACGATGTGAGACTTACATCTGCATCATCATCTGTATACATCTGACCACAACTGCAGAAACCTACTTCTATTGTAAAAAAGTGTGTATTTAACACATTCACAGTCCCCGTACAAAAAAATGTTTTGATTTCCTAGTCCCACCTATTACTTCAACCTCTATACAAGTTGAAATACATTAAATCTTAGTCCCTCGATGGGTGGTATAAGCAAACTACTCGCCATATGCGAGAACTTTGCAGCAAAACACGGCATGCGATATAACAGCAAAAAAACTGAACTGGTAGTATTTAGATCGGGTAAGGGTCCGGAGAGGATCCCCTCGGTGTTTTTGAATGGTTCATCGGTTCGGGTTGTAAAGCAATTCAGATATTTAGGTCACATGCTGACGGAGAATATGAGTGATGATGCCGATATTGAACGCGAGCGTAGGGCCCTGGCAGTGAGGTGCAACATGCTCGCGCGCAGATTCGCTAAGTGCTCTAGGGATGTTAAAATAACTTTATTTAGAGCCTACTGTCAGTGCTTTTATACCTGTCAATTATGGACAAATTATACTAGACGCTTCTATAACATCCTTAGAGTACAATATAACGACGCGTTTCGAATTCTAACGAAGCTGCCGAGATTCTGCAGCGCCTCGGGCATGTTCGCCGATGCCAGGGTACCAGATTTCTATGCAATATTGAGAAATAGAATTGCCAGCTTCTGGGACAGAGTTCGTAACTCTAGAAATGAGCTCGTAAATGTGTTTAATGGAAATGTGTACAAGAATAAAATCCGTCGGCACTGGCTCAGCGCGCATCAGTGCGCGAATAAAAAATAATTTAATGGGTATATAGTAGTATTAGGTACCTAAATAGTAATCTCTAAATACCTGTTTATTGTTTTGTCTTGTCTCGGAATATTTTATTTAATGTTTTGTGTTAGGTATTGTTTTATGGGTTTATTTACCTGAAATAAAGAACTATTATTATTATTATTATTAAATTTGTTTAACTGCCAATACTGATATAGACACACCAGCATTATGCTGTCGGTCTAGCAAATGGATAATAATAATCATCAACAGCCCGTATCAGTGCACTGCTGGACGTAGGCCTCTCCAAAGCGCACCACTCAACCCTACTCTCGGCCCTCTGTATCCAGTCCCTGCCAGCCATCTTGCGAAGGTCATCCCTCCATCTGGTCGGGGGGCGTCCCACTACAGTAATTATCATGTAATATAAAATGCCCTATTCACTGCAGATGAGCAGCCGTGCATCGAAGCAGCGCCATGCTCCATCCTGTACCAGGCCAACTTCGACACCAACTTCGAGGACAGGAACGGCTTCGTCACCGGCATCGCCAAGTACATTGAAGAGGCTACAGTTCATGCCAACTTGGTAAGTAGTACTTTACTTTGTTTAGGTTTAAAGATATTTATTTTCTCAAAAGATTTACAATTCACTTATATGAGAAATACTTAGTCTTTAATTATATAATGCAAGTCCAGTTAGTCTTTGCGGGTAGGTTAGTTACTTATAAAATTGTATATTAGGTTAGTTATAGTTAGTGCTTAGTTACGTTTTTAATATATGTTCCTTGAGTTTACTTTTAAATATAGTAATTTTGTCAATGTCTTTTATTTCTTTAGGTAAGTTTAGGTCAATGTACTTAAGATAGAGTTTAGATTACTAATAATAGTAATAATTATGTACCTAGTTAGTATTGAGGGGTTTTCAAGGTTACATTTAAAAAAGAAAGAAAGTCCTGTTATCCCCGGTAGACGGCACTGACTGGTCTGATGTCAACATTAAATGCGTTGTTATTGCTTGTAACTTGGGCTTTTCGTATTTCATACCTAGTATTAATTTGTACTGTATTGTTTAAATTACACAAACAAGCCAATTAAATTAAATTATTCAGCTGAAATTAAAATAAAAATCATGTTGCTGTGTTTTTTTTTACGATGATATCGCACTTCGGTGCAACGCCATCTATTATCAAGTTAAAAAGCATGTTTTTTTCCGTCACTGTGTTGTCATTATTTAAAAAAATGTTCTGATGATAGTTATTTGCCAATTTTTCTCGCGTTGGCTCCCTTTCCTTGCAAAGTGGTGTAAATGTAAATTAAAAAATTAAAAAAAAATTGACTTTGACTTTGCACGCCACTCAACCCGAGTCTCGGCCCTTTGCATCCAGTCTCTGTCAGCCATCTTCCGAACCCGCCGTTACCGTAGCCGCTGCCTTGGCTAGGAATAGCGGGGCGGCCGGGAACTGGGGGTCGGTTGTGTCGCTCATATTTTGGAAGGAGAGTATAATAAAATCAATCATCCATCATTTTGAAGTGGATTAATAATTAAATAAATGTGTGGTTCAGAACGAGCTGCTGGAGGAGGGCAACGCGCACGCCGTGATGCTGTACACGTGGCGTTGCTGCAGTCGCGCAATCCCGCAGCCGCGCTCCAACGAGCAGCCGGACCGCGTCCACATATACGAGCGGACCGTACAGGTCCTGGCGCCGGAGGTCGACAAGCTGCTGCAATTCATGTACTTCCAGGTATGTGTGATGTAGATTGCTGCAGTCGCGCCATCTCGCATCCGCGCCATCTCGCATTCGCGCAATCCCGCAGCTGTCCGATCCCGCAGCCGCGCTCCAATGAGCAGTCGGACCGCGTCCACATATACGAGCGGACCGTACAGGTCCTGGCGCCGGAAGTCGACAAGCTGCTGCAATTGAAGCAAGCTGATACTTCCAGGTATGTGTGATGTAGATTGCTGCAGTCGCGCCATTTCGCAACCGCGCCATCTCGCATTCGCGCAATCCCGCAGCCGCGTAATCCCGCAGTCGCGCTCCAACGAGTAGCCACACCGAGTGCACGTATACGAGCGGACCGTGCAGGTGTTAGCGCCGGATGCTGCAGTTCATGTCCTTCCAGGAATGCGACACGTAACTTAAATTGCTCCAGGCGCGAAGCCGATATAAATTCCAGCTGTGTGTGAGAACAGGCGACGACGCGGCCGCGTGGACGGAATAGGAGAGACAGCAGTACTCTCCTCTCCTCGCTCGCTCTCGCCTCATCGCCTTCCCAGTACCTGACTAAGGACTTTGCATTGGGCTGGATATGTTTTCTAATCTCTAGGGGGGGGGGGGGGGGGCAGCTGCCCCTATTGGCGACTCCCTTGGCTACAGCACGATCCCGCAGCCGTGGCCGATCTTCTTCTTCTTCAGCATACCGTAGCCAACTCCTGGGCCTCTCCATGAATCCTCCATGTGGCCCGATCCCAAGGTTGTCTGGTCCACACCGAGCCAGCACTCTTGATGTCGTCGGCCCATCTGGCCGGTGGTCTGCCCACGCTTCTTCTACCCGTCCGGGGTCTCCACATCAAGTGCAAATCAAGTGTAACACTTTGTACTTTGGACCGTCCTTATTGTCTGTCGCATTTTAAATAGAAATCGTACTGCGAGTGTTGCCATTGGTGTGCTGTCGAGTGTGCTACCAGTGTAAGTAAGAGAGCTACGCCAACAAACTGCATTGCAGTGCGGCGACAGATGTAACATTGCAATTTTGTTAAAAATTAATAAATAAATTTAAAAAAATAAAACATTACAACCAGATTTGGATCCCGCGACTCATCATCATCATCAGCCCGTATCAGTCCACTGCTGGACGTAGGCCTCTCCCAAAGCGCGCCAATCAACCCTACTCTCGGCCCTCTGCATCCAGTCCCTGCCAGCCATTTTGCGAAGGTCATCCCTCCATCTGGTCGGGGGGCGTCCCACACTACGTTTACCCGTTCGTGGCCTCCATTCGAGAACTCGTCTACCCCATCGGTTATCGGTTCTACGACAGATGTGACCAGCCCACTGCCACTTCAGTTTACTGATTCTATGAGCAATGTCAACCACTTTTGTCTTCTGGCGGATATACTCGTTTCTTATTCTATCTAACAGAGAAACTCCAAGCATAGCTCTTTCCATAGCTCGCTGAGCGACCTTGAACCTGTGGGCCAGTCTCACCGTCAATGTCCACGTTTCGGCTCCGTAGGTCATCACTGGTAGGACGCACTGGTTGAAGACCTTAGTTTTTAGGCATTGTGGTATTGAAGACGAGAAGATATGACGTAGCTTCCCAAACGCTGCCCAGCCCAGCTGAATTCTCCTGTCACTCTCTTTCTCGAAGTTGTTCCTACCCAGCTGCAGAGTTTGTCCTAAGTAGACATATTTCTGAACAACTTCGAGGACCGTGGCATCGACTACTATTGGTTCCGGGACGACCAGATCATTGAACATGATCTTGGTCTTATCCAAATTCATCCCGAGTCCGACACGGCGAGAAGCAGCATTAAGGCTATCCAGCATTGTCTGCAGATCCTGCAGCGACTCAGCCATGACCACTATATCATCGGCGAACCGAAGGTGTGAAATGTACTCGCCATTTACACTGATGCCACGTCCATTCCGCGACTATTAGAATAATATTTTTTATTATTCCTCAGCGCAAGGCCATAGAACGTTTCTGCGCTGAAGTGCGCCGGCTCTGCCACGCGGAGAAGCGGCGCGACTTCGTGTCCGAGGCGTACCTTCTGACGCTCGGCAAGTTCGTCAACATGTTCGCCGTGCTGGACGAACTGAAGAACATGAAAAGCTCAGTGAAGAACGACTATTCCACGTATAGGAGGTTGGTTTTTTTAAGTTCCCTTGTCCTGGTGTGTAGGGCCACCCCTGAGACGCAAGAGATCCTGCTTTATATGTATTTATTTATTTTACTCGACAGTTCGTCAATTGCCAATGTCATGTTACAGAAAATTCAATATATGTGTAAAAGCTGGTATTGATATTTGATCATAGAGCCATAACATGACCATACTAATATGTCCAAGACATACGGGAACACATCTGTCCAACTTTAAGGTCGTCAGGAACCCAACAACGCCTCCGGTAATGCAGGATACTCTAGAGCTCAGATCAGTTAATATCTTAAGATCTCGTTTTCCCTGACTGAGCTCTAGGGCATAGAGAAACCTGATAAGATAGGTATAGGGTCTAGGAAGATCATCATCATCATCAGTCTATTTATATTGCCCCACTGCTCGGGCACATACCTTCCCTTACATCGAGGGAGCTCGGGCTCTATCTTCCTCCAGAGGAATCGCAGTAGCGTCTTCACCCTGGGTAGCCGCGTCTTCATGTCTTCATCCAAAGGAGTCGCCGTAGCGTCATCACTCTGGACGAAGCAGCTCGACAGTTACGTTCACTCCCGAGCTCGTAGTGGGACTCTTGATAAAAGCTTGAAACTTCATATCTTGCTCAAATTACCTAATAAGTTCACTATACTGTCATTCGCGAACATTTTCTTATTAACTTAACGTGATATTAAACACAAAATAGCCACTGTAGACATTATAACTGTTAGAATTGTTTACTTGCTGTTTTCAATGTATGTTATTGTTCTTTGTGCAATAAAGTGTTTATCTATCTATCTATCTATCTATAACAAAAAATATCAAATAATTTTGCAACCGTCGTTTCCCGCCATTTTCAAGAGAACCAGGGATTATTGTTGTTCACAAAAAAAATAGTATAAGACAATAATGTTCCTGGCTCCCAAACTATGATTCCCTGTGCTATGGGAAACCATATATTTATAGTTCTTCTCACAATGAATGTATCTCCACCAGGGCTGCGCAGTTCCTCAAGGTGATGTCCGACAGCCAGAGCCTGCAGGAGTCCCAAAACCTGTCCATGTTCCTCGCCACGCAGAACAAAATCAGGGATACTGTGAAAGATTCACTGGAAAAAATTAACGGTAAGTCATCATCCATTTCATACGTTCACGCCTGTTTCCAGCAGGATTAGGCAGACACGATACACTTCCACCTCCTGCGATCCTGGCATACAATAGCACTCATAACTAGACTTGCAACGAATAGTATATTCGGCCATTCGCCGAATACCGAATATTCGGCAAAAATATTCGGCCGACTTGGCGCCGTTTGTGTTCGCTCCTGTCGAGAGCGTAGTTTCTTCCTACCGCCCCTGTCGCCAGTCGCGACACGTCTTTTGATTTTTACATGCTTAATCTCATTGCGCAACATAAATAAAGTCCAGTTGTTATCTGTCTTTCGTCGCGTCGTATTGAGTTAAGTAGTTAAAAATTGAAGTTTTGCGCCTAATCCATCATGGCCTCCAAGTCACCTATATAGGTGACTTCTTTTTAGAGTCCATATGGACATATTTTGACGACGATGAAAATGATCCCAAAACTGTTGTGTGTAATTTGTTCAAGACAAAAATTTCACGTGGTGGAGTGGGCAAGAAGGCGACTGATTTGATTTTGATTTTAAAAATTCTTTATTTAATAAAATGGTGATGTGATAACATTCGTAAAGCTAATATACCTAGTACTTAAAAGCTAAACAAAAAGTAATATTTTTAAAATAATGTTTTGTTCAGGCTGATATGCCTTTATAAAACTACTTACAATATAATAATTCTATTTAAAAACTATGGATAAGTTAACACTTCAAGTACATCATTTTAACGGGTTGGACGCCATTTGTGTATGGCGCGCTTATTTCAATATCTTAAATCAAAAAAAGGACACGTACAAACAGTACAATAACAAATAGAACAAAAACAATTAGGCATATAATACTGCCATCCGCGAGTGGGTAAGTTGGCAATGCGAGAGTGAACATAGCAAGCCACAGGTGGGTGCGTCTACACAGTAGGCACGTCTATTGTGCATGCAGAGACCGCGTGGCGTCAGTCACTATGCAACACATAGTGATGCGGCAAGCGGTAAGTTTTGTATCTATCGACATACGGTAAGTTGTGTAAACGTGAGCGACCTATCGACGATATTAGATTGTTGGAATGTTTTGGATTTGAAATTAAATAGAATTTTAGTGTTTGTTTATGTATAAATTGTTTGAGTAACGGGAATTTAATCCTTGCGTGGAGATCATGTAAATTAGTCATGAAGGGTGTGTTGAATGATATTTTTAATGCCCTATTTTGAACGACTTGCAGTTTAGAATAATTGGTATCACAGGTGCTACTCCATACGGGAGCGGCGTAAGTAAGGCATGGTCGCACTAGCGTCGAATAGATGTTTAATTTAGTCATAGGGCTCAGTTTACTACGACGATTAAAGATCGGATTTAAAGCGTTCATGGCTTTCAAACTTTTGTTTCTAGTAGCTGTTATATGTTTTGTCCAGTTTACCTTATTATCTAAGTTAACGCCGAGGTACTTTACACTTTTATTCCAGGGAATACGATGACCATTAATCATCAAGTTTCTTTTAGGCAGTGCACGGTGTCGAGTGAACATGATAGCCTCGGTCTTGCTATCATTAAGTTTAAGCTTCCATTTGGTCATAAATAATTCAAGAGATAACTGGAGGCGCCCAATTACTATATCGACATCGTTTGAAGAAGTAAAAGACGCAGTGTCGTCCGCAAAGCATGCAAGGTTGGTGCGTGGTTGTTTAGGTATGTCATTCAGGTATAATAAAAACAAATAGGGACCTAGGATTGACCCCTGAGGTACTCCTGCCGGTACCGCATGCGGCATAGATACAATGTCACCTATGTGAACACGGAAACTGCGATCTTTGAGGTATGAATGTACAATTTTGATTAGATATAAAGGTATGTTATTCAATACTAATTTGTGCAAGAGCCCTTTATGCCAGACGGTGTCGAATGCTTTTTCGATGTCTAAAAGAAACATTCCAGTAGACTGGTTAAGGTTAATATTATGAGCTATGTGTTCGGCCACCCTAGCCAATTGTTGGGTAGTGGAATGAGAGTCGCGAAAGCCGAATTGTTCGTTAATTAGCAGATGTTTAGATGCGGATGACAGGCGTGAATACACGACTGATTCGAACAATTTACCAAGCGCCGGAAGCAAACTTATTGGCCTATAACTAACAGGGGCACTCTCATCCTTGCCAGGCTTCTTGAGAGCAATCACTTTAGCGCATTTCCAGATGGATGGGAAATAACTAAGAAGCAAGCATGCATTGAAAATCTTGGTCAGAAGGACAACCGCTTTTTGAGATATATTTTTAAGTAGTAAGTTGTGGATGTTGTCAACTCCTGGGCTCTTACGGCATTTTAGTTTGCGTAAGTATTTCCAAAGTTCGTTGGGATGAGTAAGTTTAGGTGAGACCACCGTATGAATGACATCTGCATCACAATTGAGCATATCTATAGATTCCTGAACGGTAGCTTCTATATCGCCACTGTGCCAGTTAGCTGTTAGACGCATGTTAGTTTCAAAGGCATCTGCAAGGGCTTCACACTGCTCGCTTGTGTTAACAGTCAATGAACCATCTTGTTTCCTTAAGGGTGGTATGATAGAAGGTTTTACTCTGAGTTGTTTCGCTAAGCGCCATAGATCCGGACCGGGGTTATCAGCTCTAGCTAGTTTATCGTTCCATACCTTGTCGTTATGTTGTTTGAGGCTGTAATAAATTTTTGTTTGCATTAAGTTAATTTGGGAACGGAAATATTTTTTTGAGTTAATATCTGTTTCACGCTGAGCCAGACGACGGAGCATGTTTCTGTGTCGGATTTGCTTTTTAATGCGATATGGAAGAGGAGCAGACGAAGGCACAGATTTACTGACCGGTATAGATTGATCTCTGGCTATATATATGCAATCAATTAAGCGGTTTAGCGCGTGATCTATCTCTTCATTAGTTTTAAAAACACTACTAGATAGGTTGATATTTGCATCGATGTAAGAGCGATAAGCTGGCCAATTCGCGTCGGCATATCTGTAGCGCCGAAAATCCTTACGCGCAACCTTGCCTCCCATAGTGAAGTACACGGGAAGGTGATTCGAACTAAGGGCTGTCATGGTGCGAATGTGGTTCAGTGTATTAATGTTTAATGATAGAACCAAGTCGGGTGTGGAGGGTTTTAATTCAGGACGATAATGTATTAACGTCGGGGTGTCAGGTGCATGAATGAGAAAGTCATGGTTAATCATATATTCGAACAAAGTAATGCCACGAATATTCCTATCTCTAATATCGCAATGCCAATACTCATGCTTGGCATTAAAATCACCCATTAAGAGTACATGATGACCGAGTCCAAGCAGGACGTCCAGATCTGATGTAAGTAGTGCAAGATTTGGTGACTGATATACAGAAACAATTAGATATTGGACACCAGAAACCGTCAGTTGAATACCTATAGATTCGATGTGACGTGTCGGTGGAATAGCAATACGCGAATGTTCAAGATTCGATTTAACTAGCAGGGCAACACCTTGACCACGACCGCTAATGTGCTTGTCCTGTCGATGACAAATGAACCCAGGAGTATCAAGGTGAATATTGTCTGTAAGTCTGGTTTCGCACAAAGCAATGATGTCGATAGATAGTTTACTCACCGCTATATCAAGCAGTTCCTGTAGTTTGCTACGAACACCATCGGCGTTCCAGGATAGTAATCGAAGACTTGTTGATTCAGACATGGTGACCAAGGTAGGTAAGAACAAGAATTACTTTATCTAGCATTGTTGTACATGTCTGGAATTGAGTTTTAAGTGCCCGTATACTCTTCAGAATATTTAACATTTCTTTTGTTGGTTCATCAATTGGGTTATCAACGTTGGTAGGAGCAGGCGATGAAGGCCTATTGGCGTACTGGTCCGCTTTTAGGGCAGGAGCAACTCGATGGATGGGGTTGGGTATAAATGTGTTCACGATATCAGCAGATTTTGTGATCGAACCACGACGTGCAACTTCAGCCCACTGACGACCATCGACCACGCTTTTTCGCAGTTTTCCGGGAGTAATTAGGTTGATTTTGGATAAACGTTGCTGGTCAATTCTTTGAAGATATTTCAGTCGAGCTTCACATTCCCTATAGTTCGCTGGATGTTCGCCGCTGCAGTTGCAACAGTAGGCAGTTTCTTTACGATCTTTTTTAGGGCAATCTTTAGTAGCATGAGGCTCAGTGCACTTAACACAGCGCACAGGCATATTGCAGTTGCGAGACGAGTGCCCAAAGCCTTGGCAACGGAAACACTGGGTACCGGCAGAAGAATTGGGCTTATATTTTTGAATTTGCACGACGCAGTTGCACAGATACTTAATATTACGAAACTTGACAACGTCCGCTTGAAGGGGCAGCTGCACCAGGTAAAGGGGATTTGCCATGTTGGCATCGCCTTTGGTCTTCAGTTTGTTTACAATCGCTCCTTGGTATCCGAGAGCGGCCACCTCTTCGTTAAGTTCCTCTTCAATATGTAGGGGCAAACCTCGTACGATCACCTTTGGTTTCTTTTCATCCTTACGGGTATAGGTAAGGAAACATATATTTTCGCCGCAGAGACCGTCCTTAATAAGTTGATGAGCTTCTGGGGTGTAGCAGATCACAGCAACTTTATTTTTTCCACGATATTGGAGATGAAAGTTCCTGTGGAATCCCTTAATAAGGCTCATAATTGTAGTATGTGTCCAGTTTTCCTTAATTTCTACGACGATAGGAGGGATGTGTCCAGACTTTTTCTTAGGTAAGGATGCCTCACGGAGCGATGCTGCTTCAGTGTCCATATCGTCATCGATAGGAAGGTTTCCAAACTTGTTTCCGGTGATTACCTGTTGCGACTCACTATTGACGCTTCGGTGAACAGGTCTTTTCGGTTCTTGCCATGATGCAGATTCGTCGGCAGGTCGCTTGGAATTAGCACTCATGATGGGGTTAAATCTTGGTGGTTTTATGTAACTATCCATTGTCCGTTGGGTCGTCATTTTATCGATATCGATTAGACGGGTTCTTTCCCATCACTATTCAAAAACGAGTTTGAATTAGCGATGAGGAATCAAACACGCGTGCGCTCATATTGAACGCGAGCCCAACACTGAACAATAAGGCGACTACATCAGACTGGATCGATGCTAATGCGAAAGAAAATTAATAAAACATTTTGTAATACGATAGTCAATCGTTTTTTATTAAGCATTTATCAAACTACAAAAAATATTAGGTATTCGGTATTCGGCCGAATAGTGCCAAGGTATTCGGTATTCGGCCGAATAGGACAAAATGGCCGAATAGGCCGAATACCGAATAGTTGCCGAATATTCGTTGCAAGCCTACTCATAACTCATCCAAATAACACTCATACCTCATCCAAATAGCACACATACCTCATCCAAATAGCACTCATAACTCATCCAAATAGCACTCATAACTCATCCAAATAGCACACATAACTCATCCAAATAGCACTCATACCTCATCCAAATAGCACACATAACTCATCCAAATAGCACTCATAACTCATCCAAATAGCACTCATAACTCATCCAAATAGCACTCATAACTCATCCAAATAGCACTCATACCTCATCCAAATAGCACACATACCTCATCCAAATAGCACTCATAACTCATCCAAATAGCACTCATAACTCATCCAAATAGCACACATACCTCATCCAAATAGCACTCATAACTCATCCAAATAGCACTCATAACTCATCCAAATAGCACTCATAACTCATCGAAATAGCACTCATACCTCATCCAAATAACACTCATACCTCATCCAAATAGCACTCATAACTCATCCAAATAGCACTCATAACTCATCCAAATAACACTCATACCTCATCCAAATAGCACACATACCTCATTGAAATAGCACACATAACTCATCCAAATAGCACTCATACCTCATCCAAATAGCACACATAACTCATCCAAATAGCACACATAACTCATCCAAATAGCACTCATAACTCATCCAAATAACACTCATACCTCATCCAAATAGCACACATACCTCATCCAAATAGCACACATAACTCATCCAAATAGCACTCATAACTCATCCAAATAGCACTCATACCTCATCCAAATAGCACACATACCTCATCCAAATAGCACTCATAACTCATCCAAATAGCACTCATAACTCATCCAAATAGCACACATACCTCATCCAAATAGCACTCATACCTCATCCAAATAGCACTCATAACTCATCCAAATAGCACTCATAACTCATCCAAATAGCACTCATAACTCATCCAAATAACACTCATACCTCATCCAAATAGCACACATACCTCATTCAAATAGCACACATGCTTCAGCCAAATAGCACACATATCTCATTCAAATAGCACACATACCTCATCCAAATACCACACACACCTCATACAAATAGCACACATACTTCATACAAATAGCACACACACCTCATTCAAATAGCACACATACAAATAGCACACATACCTCATCCAAATAGCACACACACCTCATACAAATAGCACACATACTTCATACAAATAGCACACACACCTCATTCAAATAGCACACATACTTCATACAAATAGCACACATACCTCATCCAAATAGCACACACACCTCATACAAATAGCACACATTTAACTATGTTATGTAGGTACCTAATATGTGTATGATATACAATAAATGAATTATGAAAATTTATTAATTGCAAAGATAAGTTGGTCTCTAAATCTAGTTTATCTTTTCGTTAGAGCAAAGTTACGGGGTTAAGTTGCGTTGCACGGAAGCCTCGGTGCGCGAGTCTTTGCACTAGCCAGTGTTTATGAAATATGTTACCTTTATTTTGTTTTGACATTATTTAACAAATATTTGACATTTCACAATAATTTCCCTAACTGTATACACTGAATGACAAAGCCTCTTTACAGCTGCTATTATAGTATATAAACTAGGTGAAACTTGCAATTGTGACAATAGCAAATTTAAATGTTATGAACTAGGTTTAAGAGCAGTGTTACTGTGCTGCTCTTTGCGCTCACATCACCCAGCCATGTGATTTGATATATAATTAACACGTTCATGGACAGTAGAAATTACGAAATGACAGTGAAAATTCTCATACAATTCGGAACTACTGTCATAACCGTGGGGGATTCTAAGTATGTGCGTGTCAAGACCGACAAAAATGTACCTACAACCTTTATTTTGACAGTACACATACCTATTTTCTACACAGAATGACAGTGGGACCGCTCCACAAAGAAAACCGCCTACGAACGCCGCGGGAGATGCCGTTGTGTCTTTTTAAATGCATCAAAATACTACGTCATACGCCGTACTGTCATTTTCCGAATACTCAAAGTACGGCATATGCCGCCACTGTCCATGAACTTTAATGAATGTGTACAAACATATAATATGTAAGAAACGTGACGTAACCAAGTGTTCCATAGTGTACCTAAGGCCGAATAAATGAGTATGAGTATAAATGAGTATGAGTATTTAAATTTTGTATTGTTCAGGCTACGAGGATCTGTTGTGTGACGTGGTGAACATCTGCGTCCACATGTACGAGAACAAGATGTACCTGACGCCGTCGGAGAAACACATGCTCGTTAAGGTGAGTCATTGGACGAGGTTTGACGGACAAGAACCTATAGAATACGCCTAAACCATTTGTCAAAGTCAAATTTCTTTATTGCAAGTAAGCACGTTGAGTTGACTCACTGGCTAGAAAGCGAATGAGTCTCCTGGGGTCGGCCTATCCGGAACCAGAAGACTACAGGCTCCTTCCCATGAGCTGCATAGCGGACCTACTGAGTTATATGTTTAGGGAGGAGGAAGGAGCATAAAGGAAAGGGGAGAGCACAAAAGATCCCAATGGGTCGAAGTGCCGCCACATTGGCACCCAATCAGGATAAGATAAGATAAGCACGTTGAGTACATTTTTGCACGTCAATATATTTTTTGAATTTACATTTACACCACTTTGCAAGGAAAAGGTGCCAACGCTGAGGAGAAAAAGTGGCAATAAACTCTCAGAAACACATCTTTTAAAACTGATAATACAATGATTACTTAATAACTATACAGGTACGTAACTATTACTATTGTTAGTAAGTTTATCCCTCATGCGGAGCCGGCGGCACACCATTTGAATTTTATTAATATAATATACCCTACTTATTACAATAATAATACTCATTTACACTAGTACTTTGTGGTCAATGTCATGTAAACGTAACTATAATAATGATAAATGGTGATAAATTTTCATCACGACCGGGATTCGAACCCGGGACCTCACCATTCCGTGGCACGCTCTATTCCAACAGAACCATCGTGATTCGTACGGTGGAACACAGAGAAAGGTGTACAGGAGAGTTTTTAAGGTTGAGATTTTCTCAAAAACTACTTGACCTATTGCAAAAATTCTTTCACTGTTTGATAGATAAAAGTTAAAACTATGTAATTGTAACGCTGCCAGTGTCTTGGGTACTCTTCCTGCACATAATTTTTTTAAAAATCGTTTAGATTAGGTTTTTAAATATTGAATGGTTCTTTTTTTTATTTTATATTGTACCTTTTTGAAATAAACAAAATTTGTAATTGTAAAATAATCATTAAATTCGGTCCAGTAGTTTTTGAGAAAATCTCAACTTTATTGAGGTCCCCTGTATACTTATCTCTGTCTTCGACTGTAACCAGCCCCCTTACCATGAAGTCTTATAGCAGGATTACTTTGTTACTACGTACAATGACGACCTTAATCAGCTTACTTTAAGGTCGTTATTGTACGAAGTAACAAAGTGTTATTGAAGTGATCCTGCTATAAGAGTTCATGGTAAGGGGGCTGGTCGTGAATTTTGTCTCCGTATTCTCGTCTTGGGGTTCTCTTGAAAATGGCGGGAAACGACGGTTGCGAAATTATTTGATAATTTTTCTTTTAATGTCTACAGGGACTATTTTGTGTTTAATATCACGTTAAATTAATCAGAAAATGTTCGCGAATGACAGTACGGGGAAGTTATTGGATTATTTATGCAAGATCTGAAGTTTCAAGCTTTTATCAAGAGTTCCCGCTACAAGCTCGGGAGTGAACGTGACTGTCGAGCTGCTTCGTCCAGAGTGATGACGCTACGGCGTCGCCTCTGGATGAAGACATGAAGACGCGGCTACCCAGGGTGAAGACGCTACTGCGACTCCCCTGGAGGAAGATAGAAGACTATTGTATATTGAATTTTCTGTAACATGACATTGGCAAATGACGAACTGTCGAGTCCATTAATAAAATAAATAAAATATTCTCGTCTTAGGGACGGTAGCGACATCTATCCAGATTTTTCTCCATTTATCATTTATAATTGTGATGTCATGACGCCAGGTGATGGGTTTCGGCCTGTTCCTGATGGACTCCGACCTGTGCAACATCAACCGCCTCGACCAGAAGAAAAAGATCAGGCTGGACCGCATCGACAGGATATTCAAGGTATTAATTTAATAGGATATAGTTTTACAAGTATCGAAAATTATTAACAAGTTATTAACTTAGTTCAGGCGCCAGTCTCCCACAAATGTCAATGTACAACTATTGAAATTGTTGCCTGATATTTATGATTGTGGTGAGAAAATAAATTATATATTGATAGATTGATTGATTGAATTAAATGTTTTTCATTATTCAGAACTTGAATTACGCATTATCCATGCTCTATTTTGTAATAATAATGAAAAATTAGAACATGATGAAAAAATTATTGCCGTGGGCAGGACTTGAACCTTGACAACCTTGACAAGGTCGCAGGTTCAAGTCCTGCCCACGGCAAGAATTTTTTCATCATATTCTAATTTTTCATTATTATTACAAAATAGACACAAATTCATGATCAACTGTGAAATCAAAATTGAAATTGGTTGAAAAATGAAGTAACTACAGGTATTTAGAAAAGTTGTGTTAGAAAGAGACAGAAACAGTACAGGACGTATTGTGGCTGTGACGTCATACCGTGGTAGCGCCATACAAACTTCATACAGGCCGCGTCATGTAAAAATACCGCTGGAAGAAAGTGGAGGGGTTGTGTTTGCGCATGGGTAAAGCAAAGGTCGACTGACGAACCAATAGCGCCACGGCAAGCATGCAGCGCGTGTCCCGCCCTCCGCCCCCCGCGCGCCGCACCTCATACCACCAAATAGATCGATAAATCGCATAATGCGCAGCTTGACCGACAGCGTTCTTTTTACATGACGCGACCAGCCCCCTTACATTGAACTCTTATAGCAGTATTACTTTCATAATACTTTGTTACTTCGTACAATGTCGACCTTAATAAGCTTACTTTAAGGTCGACATTGTACGAAGTAACAAAGTATTATGAAAGTAATACTGCTATAAGAGTTCAATGTAAGGGGGCTGTACTAAAGACCGTTTTGCTAAAAAGAGATGGAGCATCCCCCCACTACTTGACTTAACCGCTTAATATCTGCGGTATTAATTGTGATATCGCAAATCTGATTTCACAATTATCTTCAACAGGAATATGAGAGTTTATTATAAGTTTGTAAAAAGAAAAAAAAATGGGGGTGATGTAATTTCAAATTTACAGTTTTCGGATTTTTTTCCTTTACTTGTGCTATAAGACCCAGCTTCTTGCCAAATTTCATGATTCTAGGTCAACGGGAGTATTTATCCTAATAAATATTTGCTACGCAGCTTTTTTTAATCAAATTGATTATATTGGAAGATATATTTTTTAACATTGGCGGCGCTAGTTGGCTCATGTCAGGCCCTTAAGCAAAACGATTTTGTAATCATCTGTAAAGTTTGCTAAAGAAAGATAAATCATCATCATCAGACCCTATCAATCCACTGCTGGACGTAGGCCTCTCCCAAAGCGCGCCACTCAACCAAATTGAAGAAAAATGAAGAAATATAAATGTATAGGTATGTATATACTTATTATTATATTTGTTTCAGAATTTGGAAGTTGTACCTCTATTCGGCGACATGCAAATCGCTCCGTTCAACTATATCAAGAGGTCGAAGCACTATGACCCTAGCAAGTGAGCTATTATATTTATTTTTTATTTATTTTATTAATGGGCTCGACTGTTCGTCATTTGCCAATGTCATGTTACAGAAAATTCAATATATTCAATAGTCTTCTATCTTCCTCCAGGGGAGTCGCAGTAGCGTCTTCACCCTGGGTAGCCGCGTCTTCATGTTTTCATCCAGAGGAGACGCCGTAGTGTCATCACTCTGGACGAAGCAGCTCGACAGTCACCTTCACTCCCGAGCTTGTAGCGGGAACTCTTGATAAAAGCTTGAAACTTCAGATCTTGCATAAATAATCCAATAACTTCACCGTACTGTCATTCGCGAACATTTTCTGATTAATTTAACGTGATATTAAACACAAAATAGTCCCTGTAGACATTAAAAGGAAAATTATCAAATAATTTCGCAACCGTCGTTTCCCGCCATTTTCAAGAGAACCGAGCTATTATATATATTTACTTATTGCATACTTTATTTTTATCTTGTTTTATTAATGGATTGTATAGTGTTGTCATTAGCCAATGTCAAGCTAAAGAGTAATTAGTATTTTATAGTAGTCTTCCTTTTTTCCTTCAGACCAACAACACTATACTAATACTCCATTTCAATTAATTTAATTGTTGTTGCTCTGTAAAGTTAATTGTAAGTACAAAATGAATTATAACCATTTTCCAGTTTTCATCTCACTACAATCCGCCAGATCTGACAGAAAATTCGTCAAATTGGCAACATTTCACTATCGGCGACTATCGATCGGCCACCAACTAAAAGTCGGCCGTGTGATAGCTGCCATATAACTTTTTAACTGACAATCGGTTTCGATTGACTCAATTTAAAAATTGAGTTTGTTGCGGTACGAGCGGATAATTGAAATAATAGAAATATGAATAGTAATGGGTACTTATATTTGATTAGATGATTTTGGAATCTTTATAAATAGTAAAATCAACCATTTTCCAATGTAATTCAGTAAAAAAAGTACAAAAGTCACAGCTTATCTTTTATTAACATTCCTATTAATTTTAAATTTAGGCGGCCTGTTGGGAATTTATAGAGATAAACGTAATAAAAGAGAAAATAGTGTATACTGATGAAGATAATTTATTGAAGTGACGAGAATGGAGATGAACAATGTAATAATGACAGTCAGATAGAAATTGTAAAAAGAACTACAAAATATCTATAAAATACATGCCAGTATTACAACACGGCCAACTACAAGATGCGGCCAAAAGAGACCGCATCGTAACAAGTTGAGTTGGATTGGCCGAGAGGCTCCATAAGCGTAGCATTTAGCTCACCAACTAAATTGTCCCAGGTAAAACACGTTTACGTGTACCACCACGCCCGGTGGAGCGTGTTGATTATGTCGGGCACGCCGCCCTGAAGGGGCGGAATACCGATTAAACTTCCTGGAGTGTTCCACTTCGTGCCATTGTTGCCGAGCCCCGGGAACTGCGATACATCCGCGACCCGACTGGCGCCCCGAGCACTCCCCATTGTGGGCTTGATTGATTTTTGATTTAAAAAAATTCTTTATTATACATGATTATACATGATGACAAAATAACACTTAATTAACAAAGTCATAATAATAAAAAACTACACTTTATTAGGCTGACGGCACCTTTACAAGTTTTCTAACAATGGGTATTTGAGGCTCTTTAACATTGTATTTTTATATGCTGTAATAGCCCACAATTGATCATCCATCACCTTCCTCCTCCCCGTCCGGGCCCCGAGCCACTCGGGCGCCATGCGGTTCGCGCATTGCTGCTCTAAGCTCGTCTATTTGTAGTACATGGTCTTCGCTCATGCCATGGCTGCCGTAGTGACGTGTCTGTGTACGTTGCCAGGTGGCCGCTGTCGTCCAGCCCCAACCCGCCGTCCCCGCAGGCCGACCTCATGGTGCACCTGCCGCAGATCAGGGAGGAGCACCAGAACTACATCTCAGAGCTGGCCAGATACAGCAACGAGGTACGCTCACACACACATCATCATTTTCAGCAACGTTTATTTATTTATTTTCGGCACAGTAACAGAATACAAATTATCACAGTGTAGAGAATCTTGTGTAACGTACAATTAAATGACAATGCCAGATTCTGCCCCACCATCAACCGCTAGATGTACAGTCGAAGACAGAGATAAGTATACAGGGGGCCTCAATAAGGTTGAGATTTTCTCAGAAACTACTGGACCGAATTTAATCATTCTTTTACAGTTACATAGTTTAAACTTTTATCTATCAAACACTGAAAGAATCATTGCATTAGGTCAAGTAGTTTTGAAAAAAATCTCAACCTTAAAAACTCTCCTGTACACCTTTCTCTGTGTTCCACCGTACATAACTTTAATTTAAACCAATAATTTTAATGAAAAACGGAGATACTTTTACATTTATTCGTTATCTTGTACAACTTGCGGTTGATGGTGGGGCAGAATCTGGCATTGTCATTTGCATTCCAATAATGACTATGCACAACATTTACATAAAACAGTTATTTAAAAGTTAAATTGTACATATTGAGTGAGTATCATCACAATTGATAGGGCACGAGTTGCCCATGTTAGTTGGTCCGGTTGGTATAGCGCAGCGAGTGGGCGAGTGTAGCTCAGCGATGGGATGTACTCGCTCGACAGTCAGCGATGAACTATTAATATTGTTACGTTTTTGATTCAGGATAGCTTAGAATGCAATAAAACCTTGATATTTATTTTATAACTGGTGATTTATTAAGATTATAGACATACATATCACTTTTTAAACTTTCACTGTTTGTATACATATTAATTCTCGGTTTTTTTCGACGGAAAACTTAGGTACAATCTATTTATATTGCCCCACTGCTCGGGCACAGACCTTCCCTTACATCGAGGGAGCTGGGGCCATGATCCACCACTCGGGCCCAGTGCGGGTTGGCGAATTTCACATGCCTTAGATTTTTTTTTCTACGACATGCAGGTTTCATCACGATGTTTTCCTTCACCGTTTTGAGAGCACTCGGTAAGTTTTTCCGTCGAAAAACCGAGGATATCTCATGTCTGCCCTGGCTGGGAATCGAACCTGGGACCACCGTATCGCAAGTCCACTGACCCAACCACTGAGTCACCGAGATTTATCTATATGTAACAAATATATGCATCTCTTTTGTTTACACAGATTGTAGTATCTTTTGTACGCTTTTTCGGCGAGAAAATAGCCGGGATTTAGTCGCTCATTCGCCGGCGGTGAGACAACTGCCTAAAGAGTGATTGTTATTGAAATAATAAAATGAAAATTAGAATTAAATAAGAAAATAAAATAAATTGCATTTCATTTCAATACCTGAAGGTGACAACAACGTTCAAAGAGGCCGGCTCCGACGCTGAAAACAAGGCGGTGACCGAACTGTGTCTCCGCGGACTGCAGCTGCTCTCGTCCTGGTGTTCCATTCTCACGGAGCTGTGCTCCTGGAAGCTGCTGCACCCCACAGACCACGCCAGCAACGCCAGGTGCCCGCCCGATGCAGAGGAGTATGAGAGGGTGGGTAGACAGACAGACACAGATAGATATACAGACATAGACAGACGCAGACAGGCGCAGACAGACGTAGACAGACCGACATAGACAGACAGACATAGATAGACAGACATAGACAGACAGACACAAATAGACAGATATAGACAGACAGACATAGATAGACAGACATAGACAGACAGATATAGACAAATAGACATAAATAGACAGACATAGTCAGACAGACATAGATAGACAGACATAAATAGACAAATATACATAAATAGACAGACAGATATAGACAAACAGACATAAATAGACAGACATAGTCAGACAGATATAGATAGACAGACATAGACACACCGATATAGACAAACAGACATAAATAGACAGACATAGTCAGACAGACATACATACATAGATAGACAGACAGATATAGACAAACATACATAAATAGACAGACATAGTCAGACAGACATAGACATACAGACATAGATAGACAGACATAGACAGACAGATATAGACAAACATACATAAATAGACAGACATAGTCAGACAGACATACAGACATAGATAGACAGACAGATATAGACAAACATACATAAATAGACAGACATAGTCATACATACATAGATAGACAGACAGATATAGACAAACATACATAAATAGACAGACATAGTCAGACAGATATAGACAGACAGACAGATATAGACAAACACACATAAATAGACAGACATAGTCAGACAGACAGACATAGTCAGACAGACAGAAATAGACAGACAGGCATAGACAGTCGTAAATAGACAGACAGACATAGACAGTCGTAGATAGATAGACAAACAGACATAGACAGACAGACAACCTAACCTAATAACCTTACCCATAGTATTAGTGTGCGTTAAATCATTTAATATTGTAAACTATTGCAGGCAACCCGCTACAACTACACTTCCGAAGAGAAATTCGCAATGATCGAAGTGATAGCCATGATCAAAGGTCTCCAGGTCCTCATGGCTCGTATGGAGACGGTCTTCGCTGATGCTGCGAGGCGCTCCGTGTACGCTGAGCTGCAAGACTTCGTGCAGCTGGTCCTTAGGGAGCCCCTGAGGAAGGCGATTAAGAATAAGAAGGATTTGATTCGCAGGTAATTAATGTTATCGATACCACATTGGTCAACTTGCAGTACGATTTTAGCTCTTACAATACAGACAATAACAACGGCGTTACTCACGTGATACCCGATTCCTAAACGCGCACTTAAGTTACGTTTATTAATAGGAACGCCTCACTGTACATGGGGCTCGTAGGATAGTTGCGAGTACACGTTGAAAACGATCGTACAAGTTAAGCAACGTTGGGCGAGGTCAGGACCTGGACTGATGCGGAGTCGCGGAAGTAATTCGCAAGTCTCCCCGTGACTCCGCCATAGGGCGGCGAGACGGAACACCGAGGGGTTTTTAGTCGGTAAGAGTCCGACATAACCATCCTCGCCTCCCCGTGGCAAGGAGGTATCATGATATCTAGATGATTCCTCCCCCCCCCCCCCCCCCCCCACACACACACACACAAAAAAAGAGTTCAGGACCTGGATGTGTGACCGCTAGTGACACTTTCATCTGAGCCCCTCCGTGCCTCGGAGCGCACGTTAAGCAGTTGGTCCCGGTTGTTGTCGCTTGATAGCAGTCGTTAGGACACGCCAGAAGCCTACGGGCGGCATGAATAACTTTGACAAATAGGTTTGGTCACTAAACCACACGAGAAAAGAAAAGAATATGAACGCCATCTAGGTCGTTCTCAAGATTGACTTTTGAGCTGAGAGTGATTTATTAATACGGGCCTTTATTAAAACATAACTCACGGTTCTCAAGAGAACTGTCAAACTCACACTTGAGAACGTATTTGCTGATTGCAGGCGAACCGCGACTTGAGAAAGACATCACGTGATACGCCCTCAAGATTGGTTTATTAATAAATGATATACTTGAGATGGTGATCACGTCTTGAAAGTGTATCAGCTGAATTCGCTCTTGAGGACTTGGGTTTGAGCTCAGACTATTAAGGCGCTATATGGTTGTCAAAAGCGCAGCGCAGCGCACGGCGCAGTGCCTCGATATTAGTATTTTGGATGAATTTTGACAGGGATATAAAAATACTCCCATAAAAATCATTTTTTTTAAACAAGCTCTCGTATTTATAGTTCCCTACATTTTGATATATATTTTGTATGAATAACTATTTCGGTTAGATATAATTTTCATTTTAAAAGACATGGAAGGGGTATGTTTGCGATTTTTTCTATCGAGCTAAGTTTGTCCAATCGTGTATCAGTATTCATCAGTCTCTAAATAGACACCCCAAGATTGCTATATATTTTTTCAGACGTTTAATTTTAGTAGTTAGTGCCGGAGCCTTCGTAGAAAAACTGAAAATACGCGCATACGAAGCCTTAATACGGGCCTTAGACGTCCACCGCTGGGGTCCCAACTCAACCTTCGCTGTTCAAAAACACTTCCTGTAGTTTTAATTCTAAGAATGTTTTTTTTTTATTAATTAGATAAAACGGGAATTACCGTGTTAAACAATAGTCTACTCGTGACCATGATGGCTGCAATGCTGTCGAAATATCGAGACATCAATAATAAATGTTTAACACGGTAATTCCCGTTTTATCTAATTAATATGTATACAAACCGTGAAAGTTTAAAAAATGTTTTTTTTTCTATATTGTCCATAGTATAATAGTGTCTGTACGCGAAACGTGCGGAGACTGGGCGCGCGGCTGCGAGCCGCAGCAGGACCCCGTGCTGCGCGGCAAGAAGGACGGAGAGGCCAGCTTCACCATCAAGGTGCCCAGGAGGAACGTAGGTACGTGTGCCACGGGGATATGACTCTTATGTGGTAGCCCTTAGAGACGTGCGGGGACTGGCAGCGGCAAGAAGGAGAGGCCAGCTTCACCATCAAGGTGCCCAGGAGGAACGTAGGTACGTGTGCCACGGGGATATGACTCTTATGGGGTAGCCCTTAGAGACGTGAGGGGACTGGCAGCGGCAAGAAGGAGAGGCCAGCTTCACCATCAAGGTGCCCAGGAGGAACGTAGGTACGTGTGCCACGGGGATATGACTCTTATGGGGTAACCCTTAGAGACGTGCGGGGACTGCCAGCGGCAAGAAGGAGAGGCCAGCTTCACCATCAAGGTGCCCAGGAGGAACGTAGGTACGTGTGCCACGGGAATGTGACTCTTATGGGGTAGTCCTTAGAGACGTGAGGGGACTGGCAGCGGCAAGAAGGACGTAGAGGCCAGCTTCACCATCAAGGTGCCCAGGAGGAACGTAGGTACGTGTGCCACGGGGATATGTCTCTTATGTGGTAGCCCTTAGAGACGAGCGGGGACTGGCAGCGGCAAGAAGGAGAGGCCAGCTTCACCATCAAGGTGCCCAGGAGGTACAGTCGAAGACAGAGATAAGTATACAGGGGGCCTCAATAAGGTTGAGATTTTCTCAAAAACTACTGGACCGAATTTAATAATTCTTTTACAGTTACAAAATTTTAACTTTTATCTATCAAACCGTGAAAGAATTTTTTCAAAAGGTCAAGTAGTTTTTGAGATAATTTCAACCTTAAAAACTCTCCTGTACACCTTTCTCTGTGTTCCACCGTACGTAGGTATGTCATCATCATCATGTATAATTATTAACTTATTTAAGTATGTTTATAATATATATTAGCATTTATTGCATTTAGTTTGCCCAATAACTGTAATTATCAGAGTAACGTGTGGATTCCCTACGCTATACTACTGTTCGTTGTTATGGATCTCCTTTCGCCGGGGGTTGCCTGGAAGAGATCGCTCTAGCGATAAGGCCTTTGTACAATAATATATTTTGTAACAATTCGTTTAATGAAATACTTTTGTGCAATAAAGATTCTATCTATATATCATCAGTCTATTTATATGTCCCCACTGCTCGGGCACAGACCTTCCCTTACATCGAGGGAGCTCGGGCCACGATCCACCCTGGTCCACCGCCAGGTGAGAGCTCGGTGGCTCAGTGGTTGGGTCAATGGACTTGCGATACGGAGGTCCCAGGTTCGATTCCCTGCCAGGGAAACCATGTACCAATGAGTTATCCTCGATTTTTTCGACGGAAATCTTACGTACCGAGTGCTCTCAAAACGGTGAAAGTAAACATCGAGATGAAACCTGCATTTATAGCGGTGAATTTAGAGTAGGCAAGTTTTTAATGGATTAACATTCTAAGCTTTTCTGTGATTATTGCATAGTTGTTTTTACATTATTAGATCGGATCACTTTATTTTTATAACTATGAACAGGTTCAATAAATCAGTTCCTTCAGTGTTACATCACAACAGGTAATTAGACAATCATATTTGTTTACAAAATAAGACACTTGATTTGGGCTACGGTATACATACGTACACCCGAAAAACATTACCCTCCTTATTATATATAAACGGATATCACTCACTTATATACCGAAACTATCGGTCTAATTGCCGAAATTAGACCGATAGTTTCGGTATATAAGTGAGTGATATCCGTTTATATATAATAACTTGTAGTAATGGCTCACTATAGTTTTAATTTTAAAATTATCTTCTTCTGGGACAGTCGGGTAAAAACACCTCAATCCTCACAAATATTCCTTCTCACTCCAGGTCCGTCGTCAACCCAGCTGTACATGATCCGTACACAGCTGGAAGCCCTAATATCAGACAAGTCTGGCGGGAGACGCACTCTTCGCAAGGACCTGGACGCTAACACGCTGCAGCAGCTGGAGACCTTCCACACGCAGAGCAAGTACTGGGGGTGTCTGCTTAACCTGTCAGGTGAGGTCAAGGTCATTTACATTGATATTAAAAAACATTCTGCGTATTATAAAAAATGTATTGCTCATAGGCCAGTCTATTAAAGACTGAGTTCAAGACCGCTCTCAAGTGCGAATACAGCTTAGTAACACTCAAGACATGGTCAGTATCTTAAGTACGCCGTTAATTATTAGACTAATCTTGAACAAACACGCACTCAAGACGCATTAAGCAAATATTTACACTATTCAAGTGTGATCTTAAGATGGCGCCCATAGAATCGGTAAACTGAAGTGTCAGTGGCAGTGTTGTAGAACCGATTCTTTTCTCGTGTGGTTTAGTGACTAAAAACCTGTTTGTCAAAGTTATTCAGGCCGCCCGTAGGCCTTTGACGTGGCCTAACGACGCTGTCAAGCGACAACAACCGGGACCAACTGCTTAACGTGCGCCCCGAGGCACGGAGGGGCTCGGATGAAAGTGCTCGTCCAGGTACTGACGTCGACCAACGTTGCTTAAGGCGAGGTGTTGGGACGTTTTTAAGTTTTTCGATGAAGGCTACGGCACTAACTACTGAAATTAAAGGCCTGAAAAAAATATATATCAATCTTGGGGTATCTATTTAGGGACTGTTGGCTCCCGAAACACGATTGGACAAACTTCGCTCGATAGAAAAAAATCACAAACATACCCCTTTCCTGTCTTTTCACGAGAGTAGTGTGTCTAAACTAAAACAGTTATTCATACAAAATATATATCAAAATGTAAGTTATTATAAATAGAAGAGCTTGATGAGATGAAAATCTGTTGTTTGTAACGTTTTTTTTATACCAGGCAAAATTTAAGAAAAAACACAATTTGTATAAATACAAATGCACGGCGCTACGAGCTTCAGTGCGCCGCTGGGCGCTGCCGAGGTCGGACCTGTATCGATTTTTGCCAAATGTTCCACTTTGGTCTTTACCTTGGAAATCTTGGAATGCTCCCACGATCGTCATAACGTAATAAAATTTAAAATAATACGAGTCGAATTTGGTCACACCTATACTTTAAGATTATTAGTTTACTAATCACGGAATGATTGTGCATCGTTTTGAATAAAAAAAGGACTCATAACCTAAAACAGATATTCCTTAACACAATAGATTTTTCGCGAACCATGTTTTTGAAGTCATCATATTACACGCGACACGAACACCAGTGTCGAGTGTCGTATATTGGGAGCGAGCAGTGGTCTGATAATTGCAGATGAAGACAAGTCGGCTAACATTACAGTGGGGCTATAACATTACGGTTCTCAAAACGATCAAATCAAACCATGTCATAGCGGCCGTGAAAGGGACAGTGCTATTGCATTGGTATAGCGGCGTCTCTGGTTGGCGCGCCATGACATGGTATAATTTCATCGTTTTGAGAACGGTAATAGGGGGGCTGATCAGTAGCTTCCAAATTGACCAAAGTGGAACAGGCCAAAACAAATGACTATTGACGGTGATTTGTCCCACAGAGCAAACAAACAAACAGCAATCGAACTTAAAATAGTTTATACGTAGTTGCTAATTGTAAAACTATGTACAGTGAACATCACATAAAGTTTGCCACATTTTACTCTACGCACACTCGCACAGTGATAATAAATACGGGCCAGATTTCAATAGCTATGCAAGTGTAGCTGTGGTGTGTAATGTGGTGTGCGATATATACCTGTTTTACTCTAAGCACAGTGATAATACGGGCCAAATTTCAATAGCTACGTAGTTATAGACTGATTCAATATACACTGTGCCTACTTTTAAAAGTACAGTCAACAGCACATAATGTGTGTCATGTTTTACCCTACGCAGTGATAACACGGGCCAGATTTCACCATCACTGACGTCACACCTGACACCAATAATAATACTTACCTAACATCACGTTAAAAATTTCGTCATTTATTTAGTTTTATTGATACACTTGACAGTTTGTCACTTAAATTTGTCAAAGACAGATTTGTTGTAATGTAATCTCTATGGTTATTACCATTTTAATAAATTTTGTATTTTATAAGAATTTATGCTCAATTTTTTATTAAATCGCGTGAAAGTACTTTCAAAATATATTCCCCTAGCAAATAATTTGATTATTCCAATTTTTCACTTTTATTGATTTTGTTATAACAATATTACCTAATTGACATTCCTATTATAACAGGTCCTTTTTCCGTCAGATTAGTATTAACATAGTATTTTATTCTACTACGTCATACTATCATACGTCAATATAAATAACTTAAAAAATAATTAAAATAGACCTGTAGACGTGAATTTGACTGCACTGAACCCACTCCGGACGGTCGGTTTAACGTATGTCTGCTTATGACCTTCCGTATAAATAAATACGTTTAAAAGTACAAATTGCTTTACTTTATTGTCAACTAGCTTCTGCCCACCACTTCGTCTGCGCAGGATTATAAATTATAGCCTATGTGTTATTTTGATGTATAATATGAGCTATATTATTGTAAAGTTTCATTCAGCAACATCCATCCATCCATCCAAACTTGCGCATTTATAATATTAGTGGGAGTGGTATGGGATAGTCACGAGCACAGCCCGTGTTAGGGCCAGTGTAGAAGTTGAAGCCTGGTTGGCGGCGAGAGGTGAACAGGAGGGGTGATGATGATACGGTTCCGAGTTGACATAATGTGCGACGACATTTAGTATAGACAAAAGTTCAAGATTGAAAGAAATATTTTCCGACAATCGCGAAAATTGAAATAAGTAACTCCGAAGCTGTCAGACTTGGGATATCCCTTATCATCAGTCTATTTATATTGCCCCACTGCTCGGGCACAGACCTTCTCTTACATCGAGGGAGCTCGGGCCATAATCCACCACGCGGGCCCAGTGCGGGTTGGCGGATTTCACATGCCTTAGATTTTTTTCTTCTTCTTCTACGACATGCAGGTTTCATCACGATGTTTTCCTTCACCGTTTTGAGAGCACTCGGTAAATGTACGTAAGTTTTTCCGTCGAAAAAAACGAGGATAACTCATTGGTACATGGCTGCCCTGGCTGGGAATCGAACCTGGGACCTCCATATTGCAAGTCCATTGACCCAACCACTGAGCCACCGAGCTCTGCTGGGATATCCCTATTTGGCATTAAATGGGTCGATAATGTTGGCACCGACAAGTGGACTTCGGTATATCGTCTATCCGTGGGACATTCTGTATAGGTATTATTATGGGTAGCGAGCTGTGACGTCACAGTGAGGACACTGGTTACGCTTACTCTGTGTACCTGCGCGAGTAATGACCCCGATCAATGCGCGTCATCCCTCTCTCGCCCCTCCCTCGCCCCGCACCTCACCCCCTCACTAGGCTCAAATGACCCAGTGGCCTCGCCTTAACTTGTACGATCGTTTTCAACTGGACTGCGAGCCCCTGTAGAACCGATGGGGTTCTCGAATGGAAGGATGACCTGCGCAAGACGGCTGGTCGAGAATCGGCGCCAATTAATGGCATGCTTTGGGAGATCTATTACAGAATAGATGACTATGTAAACGATGAACATGCATGGTGTGTGTCGCCGGTTCCGCATGAGGGATAAAGTGTAGATTACTAACAATAGTAATAGTTGTGTAATACCTAGTTATTAAGTAATTGTGTTTATTATTATTTTAAAAGACGTGCTGCTGAGACTTTTTTGCCACTTTTTCTCCTCAGCGTTGGCTTTTCCTTGCAAAGTGGTGTAAATGTAAATTCAAAAATATGTTGACGTGCAAAAATGTACACGTGCTTACTTGCAATAAAGAAATTTGACTTTGAGGCTTATGTCCAGCAGTGGACTGATACGGGCTGATGATGATGAATTTTTTTATTTCAGATTCGTTGCAAAAATGCTGCGACTTATCGCAGCTGTGGTACCGCGAGTTCTATCTTGAGATGACAATGGGAAGGAAAGTTAACGTAAGTATAACAAACCAATGCATTTTTTCGATATTCTGTTTATAACAAAGGTTAGAGCAGAGGTTCTCAAACTTGTTTCGTCTACCGCCAATTTGAAAATCAATTATTTTTCAGCGCCCCCATTTTTAGGGTTCCGTGTCTCAAAAGGAAAAAAGGAACCCTTATAGGATCACTTTGTTATCGTCTGCCTGTCCTGTCAAGACAGACATTGGTACAGTCGAAGACAGATAAGTATACAGGGGTCAATATAAGGTTGAGATTTTCTCAAAAACTACTGGACCGAATTTAATAATTATTTTACAGTTACATAGTTTTAACTTTTATCTATCAAACAGTGAAAGAATTTTTGCAATAGGTCAAGTAGTTTTTTAGATAATCTCATCCTTAAAAACTCTCCTGTACACCTTTCTCTGTGTTACACCGTACATGGCTGCCCTGGCTGGTCATCGAACCTGGAACCTCCGTATTGAAAGTCCATTGACCCAACCACTGAGCCACCAAGCTCTTTACAACTTACCGAAATTGAATCATGTTTATATTATGCATTTAAAAACTAGCAAATAAAGATTTGCTACATAGCTTTTTTTAATAAATTTGATTATATTGAAAGATATTATTTTATTAAGATTGGCGGCGCTAGTTGGCTCATGTCAGCCCCTTCTCGGTTTTTTCGACGGAAAAACTTACGTACATTTACCGAGTGCTCTCAAAACGGTGAAGGAAAACATCGTGATGAAACCTGCATGCCGTAGAAAAAAGGCATGTGAAATCCGCCAATCCGCGAGTGGCCCGCGTGGTGGATCATGGCCCCAGCTCCCTCGATGTAAGGGAAGGGCTGTGCCCGAGCAGTGGGACATATAAATAGACTGATGATGATGTTGACTCTCATCTCCACAGAAATGCATGGTGCGTCATCAGCACAACGAAGAGTGCAATGACCTCATCACCATGGAGAAACGCATACAGTTCCCCATTGAGATGTCCATGCCGTGGATACTGACGGACCACATCCTCAAGAGCAAGGAACCGGCTATGATGGAGTGAGTCATATTTGACCTTTGATGAACATTGGTACCTTTTCACATCTGCCATAAATACCTTTTGAGACATAGCCTTGACCTTTATGACTTCACCTTGTCATTATGACATCCTTGCCTTTATGACATAGCCCTGACCTTTATAACTTGACCTTGTCATTATGCCTTTGCCTTTATGACATAGCCTTGACCTTTATAACTTGTCCTTGCCATTATGACCTCCTTGCCTTTATGACATAGCCCTGACCTTTATAACTTGACCTTGTCATTATGCCTTTGCCTTTATGACATAGCCTTGACCTTTATAACTTGTCCTTGCCATTATGACCTCCTTGCCTTTATGACATAGCCTTGACCTTTATGACTTGACCTTGTCATTATGACATCCTTACATTTATGGTGCCTTGACCTTTATCACTAGACCTTGTCATTATGACTTCCTTGCCTTTATGACTTAGCCTTGACCTTAATCACTAGACCTTGTCATTATGACTTCCTTGCCTTTATGACATAGCCTTGACCTTTATGACTTGACCTTGTCATTATGACCTCCTTGCCTTTATGACATAGCCTTGACCTTTATCACTAGACCTTGTCATTATGACCTCCTTGCCTTTATGACATAGCCTTGACCTTTATGACTTGACTTGTCATTATGACCTCCTTGCCTTTATGACATAGCCTTGACCTTTATGACTTGACCTTGTCATTATGACTTCCTTGCCTTTATGACATAGCCTTGACCTTTATGACTTGACCTTGTCATTATGACCTCCTTGCCTTTATGACATAGCCTTGACCTTTATGACTTGACTTGTCATTATGACCTCCTTGCCTTTATGACATAGCCTTGACCTTTATGACTTGACCTTGTCATTATGACTTCCTTGCCTTTATGACATAGCCTTGACCTTTATGACTTGACCTTGTCATTATGACCTCCTTGCCTTTATGACATAGCCTTGACCTTTATGACTTGACTTGTCATTATGACCTCCTTGCCTTTATGACATAGCCTTGACCTTTATGACTTGACCTTGTCATTATGACTTCCTTGCCTTTATGACATAGCCTTGACCTTTATGACTTGACCTTGTCATTATGACCTCCTTGCCTTTATGACATAGCCTTGACCTTTATCACTAGACCTTGTCATTATGACCTCCTTGCCTTTATGACATAGCCTTGACCTTTATGACTTGACCTTGTCATTATGACCTCCTTGCCTTTATGACATAGCCTTGACCTTTATCACTAGACCTTGTCATTATGACCTCCTTGCCTTTATGACATAGCCTTGACCTTTATGACTTGACCTTGTCATTATGACCTCCTTGCCTTTATGACATAGCCTTGACCTTTATCACTAGACCTTGTCATTATGACATCCTTACATTTATGACATAGCCTTGACCTTTATGACTTGACCTCGTCATTATGACATCCGTGCCTTTATGACATAGCCAACAACCGTCCACTTTGAAAATCAATTATTTATCAGCGCCCCATTTTTTTATACTTTATCACAGTTTGAAAACCACAATGACATTTATTACTTTAATAAATTTTATTTGTGCTATATTAGTCTGGTCTGAGTCTAAACTTACATTCTAAAACAATTCTTGAGCCCTTACCCTCTAGGCCTCCAGCGCCCACAAGTGGGCGTTATTGCCCACTTTGAGAAAGACGGGCTTAGACCATTGAATTTAATCTCCATAATATTGTTTAAATTACAGATACGTTCTATACCCGCTCGATCTATACAACGACTCCGCCCAATACGCACTGACAGTCTTCAAGAAGCAGTTTTTGTACGACGAAGTGGAAGCTGAAGTCAACCTGTGCTTCGATCAGTTCGTTTACAAGTTGTCGGAACAAGTGTACGCGCACTACAAGCAACAAGCTTCGAGGTTAGCTACCATTTGATCTCTTTAGGCTTATGTTAGCCTAGTACTTTTGGGAAGAACCTGCCATTTATTGAACGCCGCGACACTTCACGAACCTGGTACAAGCATACACAATACATTACTTACTATAGTACGTACGCGTTAAGAAAATAGTAAAAAAAAGAGCACGTCTATCCACGGTTGACAAATTAGATGACTTAGACAAATGTGCCATAAGAAGGAAAATTCAATATAAAAAAAATTCAACTTTCCTTCTTATGGCACATTTGTCTAAGTCATCTAATTTGTCAACCGTGGATAGACGTGCTCTTTTTTTCACTGTTTTCTTAACGCGTACGTACTATAACCACGTCATAAATTACTAACAATCACTGTTCACACGAACAGTACACGAACAGTAGTGGACACGAGTACATAAAGTAGCCTCTAGTAATAGGTACGGTGGAACACAGAGAAAGGTGTACAGGAAAGTTTTTAAGGTTGAGATTTTCTCCAAAACTGCTTGACCTATTGCAAAAAATCTTTCACTGTTAGATAAACTATGTAAACTGTAAAAGAATTATTAAATTCGGTCCATTAGTTTTTGAGAAAATCTCAACCTTATACACTGAGAGTATATCCCCATATACTCTCAGTGTGTACAAGGCGTTCGACAATGGCATATTAAAGGTTCATCATCATCATCATCAGTCTATTTATATTGCCCCACTGCTCGGGCACAGACCTTCCCTTACATCGAGGGAGCTGGGGCCATGATCCACCACGCGGGCCCACTGCGGGTTGGCGGATTTCACATGCCTTAGATTTTTCTTCTTCTTCTACAGCATGTAGGTTTCATCACGATGTTTTCCTTCACCGTTTTGAGAGCACTCGGTAAATGTACGTAAGTTTTTCCGTCGAAAATACCGACGATAACTCATTGGTACATGGCTGCCCTGGCTGGGAATCGAACCTGGGACCTCCGTATTGCAAGTACATTGACCTAACCACTGAGCCACCGAGCTCTCTTATATTAAAGGTTGATTCACAATAATAGTATAAAAAAAATCGGGATTATTGTGGCGTGCAAATGTTGTTTGGTGATAATAAGTTATTCTCTGATTCTCAGCATGCTACTGGACAAGCGTTACCGCGCCGAGTGCGCTGCGCGCGGCGCCAGCACCAGCGCGGGCGCGGGGCGATACGCGTCACTGCTGCGTCAGCGCCACGTCTCGCTGCTGGGCAGACACGTGGACCTGTGCGCTCTGGTGAGTGGCTTACAACTATAGGCTGCGCACTGGTGTCTTCAAGGTTGCGATAGGATGTCTTCGACTACGTTCTGGTGTCTTCTACACGGTCTGGTGTCTTCGAGATTGCGATAGAGTGTTTTCAACTAAGCTGTAGTGTCTTGTATACGCTCTGGTGTCTTTAAGACTACGGTCTGGTGTCTTCGAGATTGCGATAGTGTTTTCAATTGCGCTGTAGTGTCTTGTATGCGCTCTGGTGTCTTTAAGACTACGGTCTGGTGTCTTCGAGATTGCGATAGAGTGTTTTCAACTGCGCTGTAGTGTCTTGTATACGCTCTGGTGTCTTTAAGACTACGTTCTGGTGTCTTCTACACGGTCTGGTGTCTTCGAGATTGCGATAGTGTTTTCAACTAAGCTCTAGTGTCTTCTATTCGCTCTAGTGTCTTCTATACGTTCTGGTGTCTTTAAGACTACGTTCTGGTGTCTTCGAGATTGCGATAGAGTGTTTTCAACTGCGCTCTAGTGTCTTGTATACGCTCTGGTGTCTTTGACTACGCTCTAGTCACTAGAGTCGAATGTCTTTTAGACTAAGTTCTGGTGTCTTCTACACGCTTTGGTGTCTTCAAGATTGTGTTAGAGTATCTTTAACTGAGCTCTGCCCCCTTACCATGAAGTCTTATATCAGGATTACTTATTTATTATATAATATATAATAATACTTTGTTATTTCGTACCATGACGATCTTAAAGTAAGCTTATTAAGGACATCATGGTACGAAATAACAAAGTATTATGAAGTAATCCTGATATAAGAGTTCATGGTAGTTGGGGGGGGGGGGGGGGGGGGGGGGGGGGGGGCTTGGTGTCGGGTGTACATTAATACAAATATACTATTCAAATGTCGCGTGTACATTGCTTCTCTTCTCTCGTGTGTTCAGGTTGCGCAGCGTATCAACGCGGACATGCACCGCGCGCTCGACGCGGCCGTCGCCAAGTTCGAAGCGGGAGACATCACGGGCGTAGTGGTAAGTTCGGACAGATATGAGGAATGAGAAATAACAGGCCAGGGGCCTTACCATGAAGTCTTATAGAAGGATTACTTCAATAAATAAATTCAAAAGAAATACTTGTCAAACTTCAATATTTATTCTGAAAATAGATCCTTATGAATACTATTATAGAATAGATGACTATTTAAACGATGAACATGCATGGTGTATGTCGCCGGTTCCGCATGAGGGATAAAGTGTAGATTACTAACAATAGTAATAGTTGTGTAATACCTAGTTATTAAGTAATTGTGTTTATTATTATTTTAAAAGATGTGCTGCTGAGAGTTTTTTGCCACTTTTTCTCCTCAGCGTTGGCACCTTTTCCTTGCAAAGTGGTGTAAATGTAAATTCAAAAATATGTTGACGTGCAAATATGTACACAACGTGCTTACTTGCAATAAAGAAATTTTACTTTGACTGTGAAACCCTCTACCCAGGAACTGGAAGGTCTCATAGCCGTGAACCGTCTCTGCCACAAGCTCCTAAGCCGCTACCTCACCCTCGACGACTTCGAAGCGATCCTAAGGGAATCGGACCACGGCGTACTCGCGCCGTACGGCAGGATCACCCTGCACGTGTTCTGGGAACTCAACTATGATTTCCTGCCTAACTACTGCTACAATGCTGCTACTGACAGGTTAGTTTGGGACGTGGTTGGTGGTTTTACGAGCTACGGAAAGAGCTATGATTGGCATTTCTCTGTTAGATAGAATAAGAAACGAATATATCCGCCAGAACACAAAAGTGGTTGACATTGCTCATAGAATCAGTAAACTGAAGTGTCAGTGCGCTGGTCACTGTCGTAGAACCGATAACCGATGAGGGAGACGAGTTCTCGAATGGAGGCCACGAACGGGTAAACGTAGTGTGGGACCCCCGACCAGATGGAGGGATGACCTTCGCAAGATGGGTGGCAGGGACTGGATGCAGAGGGCCGAGAGTAGGGTTGAGTGGCGCGCTTTGGGAGAGGCCTGCGTCCAGCAGTGGACTGATACGGGCTGATGATGATGAAGATGACACTGAACTACGGGATATACATATATATATATATATGGTACGGTGGAACTCAGAGAAAGGTGTACAGGAGAGTTTTTAAGGTAGAGATTTTCTTAAAAACTACTTGACCTATTGCAAAAATTCTTTCACTGTTTGATAGATAAAAGTTAAAACTATGTAACTGTAAAATAACTATTAAATTAGGTCCAGTAGTTTTTGACAAAATCTCAACCTTATTGAGGCCCCCTGTATACTTATCTCTGTCTTCGACTGTACTATATGATAAAACCCTCAAAAATTAAATTTTTATATAGTTCAGAATAAAAGGCTTATTATTATTATGCTTGTACGGTGGAACACAGAGAAAGGTGTACAGGAGAGTTTTTAAGGTTGAGATTTTCTGAGTAACTACTTGACCTATTGCAAAAATTCTTTCACTGTTTGATAGATATAAGTTAAAACTATGTAACTGTAAAAGAATTATTAAATTCGGTCCAGTAGTTTTTGAGAAAATCTCAACCTTATTGAGGCCCCCTGTATACTTATCTCTGTCTTCGACTGTACCAGGTTCGTGAAGTGTCGCGGCATTCAGTTCGCGGCGGGCGTGCAGCGCGAGCGGCCGCAGCAGTACGGCCACGCGCTCATGTGGGGCTCCAAGCAGCTCAGTCTGGCGTACTCGGCACAGTATGCGCAGTACAACGGTGAGTGCAGTGGACATAACTTTTAGTCAGGTGTAGCGCCGTGTTTAGTCAGGTTCAGCGAAGAGTAGCACCATGTTTAGTCAGGTTTAGCCAAGGGTAGCACCATATTGATAGTCAGGTGTAGCTCCGTGTTTAGCCTAGTGTAGCACCTTGTTTAGTGTAGCGGCATGTTTAGTCAAGCGTAGCACCATGTTAATCATTGCGGCGTACTATAGTCAATCCAGTGTGTCGCCATGTTTATAGTCGGACATAGTGTTAGATTTAGACAAGCGTGGACTCAAGTTATGTGTAGCGCCATGTTTAGTCAGGTGTAGCAGCATGTTGAGTCATGTTTAGCACCATGTTTAGTCAAGTTTAGCCAAAGGTAGCACCATATTTATAGTCAGGTGTAGCGCCGTTTTAACCTAGCGTAGCACTATGTTTAGTGAAGCGTAGCACCATGTTTAGTGTAGCGACATGTTTAGTCAAGCGCAGCACCATGTTTAGTCAAGCGTAGCACCATGATAATCATTTATATGTTTATTTATTTATTAAGTTTACATATAAAAAGTCTTAAACCATTAACCCTGACAATTATAGGTACACACAGCATTCACATATAAATCACGCAGCACTTTATCCCTACCATACACATAATCATTGCGGCGCACCATCAGTCAAGTGTGTTTATAGTCGAGCAGTGTTAGATTTAGACAAGCGTGGACTCAAGTCAGGTGTAGCACCATGTTTAGTCAGATGTAGCGCCATGTTTAGTCAGATGTAGCGCCATGTTTAGTCAGATGTAGCGCCGTGTTTAGACGGGTGTAGCACCATGCTTAGTCAGATGTAGCACCATGTTTAGTCAGATGTAGCACTATGTTTAGTGAAGCGTAGCACCAAGTGAAGTTCCAGGTCTTGACCCTGTTGCCTCCTCCTGCAGGGTTCGTGGGTCCCCAGCACCTGCACGCGCTGGTCCGGCTGCTCGGGTACCAGGGCGCGGCGGTGGTGGCGGCCGAGCTGCTGGGCGTGGCGCGCGGGCTGCTGCACGGCACCCTGGCTCAGTTCACCAGAGCACTACAGCAAGCCATGCCGAGACATTGCAAGCTGCCGAGATACGACTACGGCTCTAATGGTGAGCGATGTTGCTTTAATTGTTGTTCAAAAAGTGAGCTCGGTGGCTCAGTGGTTGGGTCAATGGACTTGCAATATGGAGGTCCCAGGTTCGATTCCCAGCCAGGGCAGCCATGTACCAATGAGTTATCCTCGGTTTTTTCGACGGAAAAACTTACGTACATTTACCGAGTGCTCTCAAAACGGTGAAGGAAAAACATCGTGATGAAACCTGCATGTCGTAGAAGAAAAAAAAAATCTAAGGCATGTGAAATCCGCCAATCCGCACTGGGCCCGCGTGGTGGATTATGGCCCGAGCTCCCTCGATGTAAGGGAAGGTCTGTGCCCGAGCAGTGGGGCAATATAAATAGACTGATGATGATGATGATGTTGTTCAAAATTATCTTAATAATATTCTCTCATATGGTTAAGTGACTAAATCTAATGTCGGATTTATTCAGTCCCGCTCGTAGGCCTCCGTCTGGCTTTACCAGCGCAAGGGATGGTGTAAAATAATGAGGATTTGAGGTACCTTTAGGGAATTCCTTCGATGTGGACCGTTTCACTGATTCACTATGCGTCACCACCCGTTGCAGCAAATTTGAGTTAGGTAAGTACCTCGGTAGGTTCACAAATGTGCACACACGATTATAGAAAGTTCAGATTCACTTCAGCTAGCGGTAATTAATTTATTTGAATTAAAATGTTCCTCGCGACGCGGAGCGGTTAGCGGTTCGTAGCCGTCTGAATGAGGCCCCGGGCCCACGGACGCAGTGCGCGCACCGCACGGCCCCGAGTGGCTCGAGGCCCGGACGGGGAGGAGGAAGGTGAGGGATGATGAATTGTGGGCTATTACAGCCCACAATGGGGAGTGCTCGGGGCGCCAGTCGAGTCGTGGATGTATCGCAGTTCCCGTAGCTCGGCAACAATGGCACGAGGTGGAACACCCCTGGAAGTTTAGTCGGTATTCCGCCCCTTCAGGGTGGCGAGCCCGACATAACACGCTCCCCCGGGCGTGGTGGTACACGGAAACATGTTTTATAAAAGGCGTATTTTATATAAATTATAAAAGGCTGACGACTGCTGGCGAGCGACAGCAACCGGGACCAACTGCTTAACGTGAGTCACGAGGCACGGAGGGGCTCAGATGGAAGTGTCACTAGCGGTCACCCATCCAGGTTCTGACCTCGCCCGACGTAGCTTAACTTGTACAATCGTTTTCAACGTGTTCAGTCGAAGACAGAGATAAGTATACAGGGGGCCTCAATAAGGTTGAGATTTTCTCAAAAACTGAAACTGAAACTGGACCGAATTCAATAATTCTTTTACAATTACATAGTTTTAACTTTTATCTATCAAACAGTGAAAGAATTTTTGCAATAGGTCAAGTAGTTTTTGAGAAAATCTCAACCTTAAAAACTCTCCTGTACACCTTTCTCTGTCTTCCACCGTACTAACAATACAATATGTTGCAGGTGTTCTCGGCTACTACCACGCCCAGCTGACGGACATAGTGCAGTACCCCGACGCGCGCACAGAGCTCTTCCACGCGTTCCGGGAGCTGGGAAACATCATACTGTTCTGTATGCTGCTCGAGCAGGTCAGTTTACAGCGGGAACGGGGCCCGTTACCGCGGTAACAGACACATTATTCAATTCTTACTCACACCATCTTTAAGGGCCTTCCATGAGCCAACTAGCGCCGCCAATCTTGAAAAAATAATATCTTCCAATTTAATCAATTTTATTAAAAAAAACTATTTACAAAATGTTTATTACGATAAATACTATATTTTAAATGCTTATTTATAACGTGATTGAATTTCGGTAAGTTGTAGTTCGCATAATTGCGAAAAACGGCCGTTATTGGCACATTTGTGAACTACAACTTAGCTTGTCGCAATTATGCCATGTATTGTATATTGAAAAATAGTATTCATCCTAATAAACATTTTGTAAATAGCTTTTAAATAAAATTGAGTATGTTGGAAGATATTATTTTTTAAAGATTGGCGGCGCTAGTTGGCTCATGGGAGGCTCACTCTTACTCACACCATGTCGATTGTGATATTCTCTCTGTTGCATTCGCTCTTATCAACGCTTTTGAAAGAGCGTGACAGAAATCATGATATCATAATTATCGTTTTTTTTCGAGAATTGGCTTCGTTCGTGACTTTCTTTGGTGCGGAACGCGACGGGATCTGACGAACTAGAAGAGCGAACTAGTTCGCCGAGGAGGAGCGACCTAAACTGACCGCTCGTGATCACGAACTACTATGCGCTAGCATACTTTAAATAAATAACGTCCTAATTCTAAAAGAAAACGACTCATTCGGTAACACATACGCCCGCCACATACGAGGCACATTGGAGGTGCCCCAACGCAGCGAGCGCTCAAAAATTAATATTCCACAACCCACCCAATCCAATCCTCGGGTCTTCATTCTTCGGCGAGTTCGGCAACTGTCTTGCCATGCCATATGAAGCAAACGGCCAAACGATAGCGCGTTTTATTCGACTAGTAACGCCATCTAGCCGATAGTGACGGAACTCTGAACTAAACTTCGACTAGCGCCATCTATCGGAGAATTTTGGAAATAAACTACAGACTTTGAAAATAGAGGGAAACGTGGAGGTTGCAATTGTTTTTTCTTATTGTCTAGATTGCAAAATTATTTAAGGGCCTGATATGAGCCAACTAGAGCCGCCAATCTTGAATAAATAATATCTTCCGATTTAATCAATTTTATTAAAAAAGCTATTTACAAAATGTTTATTAGGATGAATACTATTCTTTAAATGCTTATTTATAACGTGTTTCGTTTGGTTAGTTGTTTTTCCCCAAAATGATATGTTTAAAATAGATCTCCAATTTTTTTAAAGATAAATATTGACTATTTATACCTTTATTATTTATACCTTTTATACATACACAAAATTACATCATAACACTAAATAAGAAGATAAGATCGCTCTGAGCGATAAGCCCGCCTTTGTACGGTGGAACACAGAGAAAGGTGTATAGGAGAGTTTTTAAGGTTGAGATTTTCTCAAAAACTATTTGTTTGATAGATAAAAGTTAAAACTATGTAACTGTAAAATAATTATTAAAGTCGGTCCAGTAGTTTTTGAGAAAATCTCAACCTTATTGAGGCCCCCTGTATACTTATCTCTGTCTTCGGCTGTACAATAATATGTTTTGTAACAATTCGTATAATGTAATACTTTTGTACAATAAAGAGTCTATATATCTATCTACATTTTATATTTAACATTGTCGGAGTTAAATTTTAACGATCGGCTTGAAAACTTTTCCCCAAACATTTCCCCAGGGATGCCAGGAAGTGGCTTCCCAACACCCAAATTCCCCAAAATTGCGAGAAAACCCCCCAATCTGGTTCTGGCAACCCTGAATAAATGTATCTATTATTCGCGCGTTAAAACGCGAATCCAAAAATTATTAACAATGTTCTTTCATATGTAGTTATAGTAGGTAGAGGGTCGTCAACTGTCCAACTAATACCGCCTGCAGCCGGCAACCAAACGATAGCGCGTTGTTTTCGACACGGGGCGACATCTAGCGACAGTGGCGGTACTAAAACATACGTAAACTCGCGTCCGTGAAGCGAGGCTCTTGAAAATGGCGAGAAACGTACGACGGTTGCGAAATTATTTGATAATTTTCATAAAATTGGAGTAATTTTTTTATTGCGTCAATCACTCCAATTTTATGTATGATATTTCAATAGATTAGGTAGGCTAGATGGACTATATTTAATAGGAAACACGACACGATATATGAAAGTCACTAACCTTTGAATGTCCCAAGGGCATACCTCGTGAAATAGGTATTTCTTCTCGGAGCGCTCCTGTTTTGACCTTCATCCACTATCTTGAGCACCAGGAGACGTTATTATGCCCTTTTACTACCCCAAGCGACCTTCATATATTTAATAAGTAATTTTAATTGCACAGCACGTATAGCATGGTTTTGAAAAAAAGGCAATCTCATATTCCTGCTGAAGAGAACTGTGAAATCAATTTTTCGATATCTTAATAATAATTTTTTTATAACTCTTCGTCTTGTAGAGCAATAATATAATATTGACCTCAAAATACAATACATATCATAATTGCGACAAGCTTAGTTGCTTAAAATACAATGTCAAACTTAAAACTAAAATATCCAGTAAACCTTCCTCAGTTTAACAACATCAGTTATTTATCTATGGTCATTTAAGTACGTACACCTTTGGTTTTGTTACAGGCTTTGAGTCAAGAGGAAGTAACAGACTTGCTTCACGCCGCGCCCTTCCAGAACATTCTGCCGAGACCATTCACTGGCGGTAAGTCAGAATTAGGTGCGGTAACCAGAGCCCTCGCCTCCGTGGCACGCTCTATTCCAACAGAGCCAACGTGATATCGTACCCAGGTCGTAAATGACAATGCCAGATTATGCCCCATCATCAACCGCAAGTTGTACAAGATAACGAATAAATGTAAAAATATCTCCGTTTTAAAAAAAAAATATTGGTTTAAAATAAAGTTTTGTACAAGTTGCGATTCGAAAAAAACAGCCTATTACTTAGAATTCAGAAAATAGTAAGAAATCGAAGCGATTTATTCATTGTTTTTGTTATTCTTCTATAGGAGTTGCGAGAGTAGTAGAAAATGATACTGATTATGATTATGCAATACGAAACCTGTAATAAGGCCCCCAACAAAATGATAGGTACAGCTTAAATGGTCACGTAATTTTGTAGGTGGGGCAAAGCTCCATTGAAATGTGGCAATGTCTTTTTGTCTCCATTTTCATTTAGATTTATGTTTTAATGTTTGTACCGCAGAGAATGAGAAGCCGGAGACAAAGCAGAAGCGCCTCGAGGCGAAGTACACCGCTTTACAGATAGTGCAGAATGTCGACAAGTACGGCACCGCAAAGGTAAGCAGGTAACTTCCATGTGCTGCGATCCTAGCACACCACTCTCGCTTCATACAATTATAACTCCCTTGGATTTTAATTAGATAAAACGGGAATTACCGTGTTCATCATCATCATCATCATCAGTCTATTTATATTGCCCCACTGCTCGGGAACAGACCTTCCCTTACATCGAGGGAGCTCGGGCCCTGATCCACCACGCGGGCACACTGCGGGTTGGCGGATTTCACTTATCTATCGGATATAATATCTAATATCGGATTTGCCTTAGATTTTTATTCTTCTTCTACGGCATGCAGGTTTCATCACGATGTTTTCCTTCACCGTTTTGAGAGCACTCGGTAGATGTACGTAAGTTTTTCCGTCGAAAAAAACCGAGGATAACTCATTGGTACATGGCTGCCCTAGCTGGGAATCGAACCTGGGACCTCCGTATCGCAAGTCCATTGATCCAACTACTGAGCCACCAAGCTCTCCATTCTGTGATTATTGCATAGTTGTAATTACCGTGTTAAACATTTATTATTGCTGTCTCGATATTTCGACAGCATTGCAGCCATCATGGTCACGAGTAGACTCAATAATAAATGTTTAACACGGTAATTCCCGTTTTATCTAATTAATATGTATACAAACCGTGAAAGTTTAAAAAGTAATAATCCCTTGGATTCTTCTTAATCTGCCCCTAGAGATGGTTACACCTAAGCGTGCTACCTGGGTATCAGTCAGTTAAACTGTAGAACGGTCTTCCAAATGAATGACAATGCCAGATTCTGCCCCACCATCAACCGCATGATGTACAAGATAATGAATAAATGTAAAAATATCTCCGTTTTTTAATAAAATTATTGGTTTAAAATGAAGTTTTTACATCAAAAGAGTCGAAAAAAACAGCTTAATTAAGAATTCAGAAAATAGTAAGAAATCGAAGCGAATTATTCATTGTTTTTGTTATTCTTCTATAGGAGTTGCAAGAGTAGTAGAAAATGATTTCCCCAACAAAATCATAGGTACAGCTTAAATGGTCACGTAGTTTTGTAGGTGGGGCAAAGCTCCATTGAAATGTGGCAGTGTCATTTAAAGTAATTACCAGTCTAAACATATTCAAAACTTAAATTCTTCTTATTGAAAAAGTGATTTACTCGCTATCGCGAGATGACATTTTATTAAATTTTTACCTATTGGTAAAAATCTTTACTGACTAGGTATAACGATAAAAAGTCGTAGAACATAAATTGCTCAGTTGCCGATACTGAACACCCTCCCTTCGGCTTCATATACCCTTTCCATTACACCCTGTATACCCTCATCATCAGTCTATATGTCCCCACTGCTCGGGCACAGACCTTCCCTTACATCGAGGGAGCTGGGGCCATGATCCACCACGCGGCCCCACTGCGGATTGACGGATTTCACATGCCTTAGATTTTTTTATTGTTGATTTCTTTCTGTATACCATATTGATCACCAATTATGTTATTTTAGAATTAAAACTATATTGAGCCATTACTACAAATTATTATATATAAACGGATATCACTCACTTATATTGTTGAAGTCGGCAAATTAGACCGACAGTTTCAGTGCGCGAAGTAACGTCACCGGCGACGCGGGTGTGGCGAGCTCACCTTGAAAAAGACCGTCGAAATCGGTCGAAACTGTCGGTCTAATTGCCGACTTCAACAATATAAGTGAGTGATATCCGTTTATATATAATAATTATGTTATTATTACAGCAAAGCCAACTAGCACGCGAAGGCGACCTCTTAACCCGCGAGCGTCTTTGCTGCGGCCTGTCCCTATTCTCCGTGGTGCTGCGTCGCCTGCGCGCGTGCCTCACCGCGCCGCAGTGGCCCGCGCCGCCTGCGCCCGCGCACCACGCACCACTACATACTGACGATACCACCGAGTTCCACAGGTGATATTGAGTTAGACAGTATGAGTGACATGGGTGAGATTTAGTTACATATGTGAGATTAAGATTTATTATGTATCTAATTACATTATTGATTATAATCTAATCTTTTCCTTAGATTAGATTCCTTTATTTCACTTTTACATAATAACATACTATACAATAATAATCATTATGTCAAATATAGTCTTATTTGTAAAAATGATCGTCAGATAATAAAACATTGTAAACGCGTTATTAAGTAAATAACAAATAAAAACAAAATTAAATCAGGTGTAGGTATGTCAAAATGTTTATGGGATACAATTAAAAAGCTCTTAATAAGCGTCAAAATGATAACTGAATATCTAATAATTTCATGTCAAAAATAAACTTTTGTTAACTAAACTATTGTTTAAGTAGCATGTAAATTGTTACTTCGTTGTATTTAAGTAGATACCAGTTAGGTATCGATAGGTATTTAATTATTGCTCAACAAGCTACCTATTCATCCGCTGAATTCTCTAAACAAAGGTTATCTGGATCGCTTTAAGCCATAAGACCGCCAATTGTGATACTAACTGTACTAGCATATTTATTTTGTGTAATTCCTTTTACTTTGCAATAAATAATATTTATCTTATCTTAAGATACACATGTAAAATTGAGTTACATTATGTGAGATTGAGATACTTATGTGAGATTGAGTTACATATGTGAGATTGAGTTACATTATGTGAGATTGAGATACATATGTGAGATTGAGTTACATATGTGAGATTGAGTTACATTATGTGAGATTGAGTTACATTATGTGAGATTGAGATACATATGTGAGGTTGAGTTACACATAGGAGATTGAGTTACATATGAGAGGTTGAGTTACACATGTGAGATTGAGTTACATTATGTGACATTGTTACATATGTGGGATTGAGATACATATGTGGGATTGGGTTACACATGTGAGATTGAGTTACATATGTGAGATTGAGTTACATATGTGAGATTGAGTTATACATGTGAGATTGAGTTACATATGTGAGATTAAGATACATATGTGAGATTGAGTTACATATGTGAGATTGAGTTATACATGTGAGATTGAGTTACATATGTGAGATTAAGATACATATGTGAGATTGAGTTACATATGTTAGATTGAGTTACATATGTGAGATTGAGTTACGTTATGTGACATTGTTACATATGTGGGATTGAGATACATATGTGGGATTGGGTTACACATGTGAGATTGAGTTACATATGTGAGATTGAGTTACATATGTGAGATTGAGTTATACATGTGAGATTGAGTTACATATGTGAGATTAAGATACATATGTGAGATTGAGTTACATATGTGAGATTGAGTTACGTTATGTGACATTGTTACATATGTGGGGTTGAGATACATATGTGGGATTGAGTTAAACATGTGAGATTGAGTTACATATGTGAGATTGAGATACATATGTGAGATTGAGATACACATGTGAGATTGAGTTACATTATGTGACATTGTTACATATGTGGGATTGAGTTACATATGTGAGATTGAGTTACATTATGTGAGATTGAGTTACATTATGTGAGATTGAGTTACATTATGTGAGATTGAGTTACACATGTGAGATTGAGTAACATTACGTAAGGTTGAGTTACACATGTGAGATTGAGTAACATTACGTGAGGTTGAGTTACACATGTGAGATTGAGTAACATTACGTGAGGTTGAGTTACATTATTACTGTCTGTGCCGGAGCGGTACCTGCGCGCGCACGGCGGCACACCGCCACTCGCCGCTCGTGGCCGCGTGCGCGTGGATAGAGGAGCTCCTGGCATCGGCACCGCAGTGTGATGTGTTCGCTGACAAGTGGAGGAGTGTTTGGCGGGAGATTGTGGTGTTTTGTGAGGGTATGAATGTGTGAGTGGCTGATTGTCCTAATTTATGTTATAATAATTTGACCTGTGTTGTCCTAAATATTGTATAATAATTGATTGACGTAGATTTACCTAGTGAATAAGAGTGTATCTGTAATACTAGTGAATCAAATAAATATAAATAAATAAATAAATTATGTGAGATTGAGATACACATGTGAGATTGAGATACACATGTGATATTGAGTTACACATGTGAGATTGAGTTACATTATGTGAGATCATGTTGCATATGTGAGATTGAGTTACATATGTGAGATTGAGTTACATATGTGAGATTGAGATACATATGTGAGATTGAGTTACACATGTGATATTGAGTTACATTATGCGAGATTGAGTTGCATTATGTGAGATTGAGTTCTGTATGTTATTTATGTGTCTGTGTGTGTTGTGCAATAAAGTGTTAAACCAAACAAACAAATAAACTTTTTGTTTTCTTTTTATTTCAGACTGTGGTCAGCCCTTCAGTTCCTGTACTGCATTCCAGTTGGCGATACACAGTTCACTGTTGAGTGCGTATTATCATCATCATCAGTCTATTTATATGTCCCCACTGCTCGGGCACAGACCTTCCCTTACATCGAGGGAGCTGGGACTATGATCCACCACGCGGGCACACTGATTGCCGGATTTCACATGCCTCAGTTTTTTTCCCTTCTACGGCATGCAGGTTTTATCACGATGTTTTCCTTCACTGTTTTTGAGAGTACTCGGTAAATGTACCTAAGTTTTTCCGTCGAAAAAAACATTGGTACGGTGGAACACAGAGAAAGGTGTACAGGATAGTTTTTAAGGTTGAGATTTTCACATAAACTACTTGATCTATTTTAAATGTTTATTTATAACGTGATTCAATTTCGGTAAGTTGTAGTTCGCATAATTAATAATAATAATAATCTTTATTCCACAGAATTGCGAAAAACGGCCGTTTTTGGCATATTTGTGAACTACAACTTAGCTTGTCGCAATTATGCCATGTATTGTATATTGAAAAATAGTATTCATCCTAATAAACATATTGTAAATAGCTTTTTTATCAAATTTATTAAATTGGAAGATATTAATTTTTCAAGATTGGCGGCGCTAGTTGGCTCATGCAAGGCCCTTAAATAGTTACTAGTGAGTTAAAATACCTATTGTATACCTAGGGAGCTATTCGGCGAAGGCCTCCACTGGGCCGGGTGCACCATCATCGCGCTCCTCGGCCAGCAGCGCCGCTTCGAAGCCCTAGACTTCTGCTACCACATACTGAGAGTGCAGCGCGTAGACGGGAAAGACGAACTCGTCAAGGGGATTGTGAGTATTAACAGCATACGACAAGTTTATAAAGGCATATTACGACTGTATGAAGTGATATTACGACTGTATGAAGTGATATTACGACTGTATGAAGTGATATTACGACTGTATGAAGTGATATTACGACTGTATAAAGTCATATTACACATTAACTGCTATACAGCAATAGTCTTAACCAGTGGCGGATTTACACATTTGCCGCCAGTAGGCTATTCAAATGACAATGCCAGATTCTGCTCCACCATCAACCGCTAGATGTACAAGATAACGAATAAATGTAAAAAATATCTCTGTTTTTTATGAAAATTATTGGTTTAAAATAAAGTTTTGTACATCTAGCGAGTCGAAAAAAACAGCTTAATTAAGAATTCAGAAAATAGTAAGAAATCGAAGCGAATTATTCATTGTTTTTGTTATTCTTCTATAGGAGTTGCGAGGGAAGTAGAAAATGATACTAATTATGATTATGCAATATGAAACCTGTGATAAGTCCCCAACAAAATGATAGGTACAGCTTAAATGGTCCCGTATTTTTGTAGGTGGGGCAAAGCTCCATTGAAATGTGGCAATGTCTTTTGAAATTACATCCCTCAAAAAATATTTTTTTGTTATTACAAACTTATATTTGTAGAGGATTACAAGAGTATGTCGATATATGGGCATAATATTTTGATAATGGCAAAGATAAGTTGGTGTCTAAATCTAGTTTATCTTTTCGTTAGAGCGAAGTTACGGGGTTAAGTTGCGTTGCGCGGAAGCCTCGGGGCGAGAGGTCGACTCTCACTTGACCGTTTTTTGTCTGTAATTGATATTATAATATGTAGTTTTTTAGGAGGAAACACAAACTTTTACCGTGAAATCATAGCTAATATTTTATCACCAGCCCCTGAAACGCATGGTGGACCGCATCCGTCGTTTCCAAGTCCTCAACTCTCAGATCTTCGGAGTCCTGGCGCGCCATCTCGCGGCGGACGACGAGCGAGCCGGTGTCGAGCATGTGAGGTGCTTCCCGCCGCCCTCCGCGCCGCAACACGCTATGAATTAGGTTGTATAAGCTGAGGACTATGTTATATAGCTGAGGTCCGAGTTATATAGCTGAGGTCCGAGTTATATAGCTGAGGTCCGAGTTATATAGCTGAGGTCCGAGTTATATAGCTGAGGTCCGAGTTATATAGCTGAGGTCCGATTTATATAGCTGAGGTCCGAGTTATATAGCTGAGGTCCGAGTTATATAGCTGAGGTCCGAGTTATATAGCTGAGGTCCGAGTTATATAGCTTAGGTCCGAGTTATATAGCTGAGGTCCGAGTTATATAGCTCTGAGGTCCGAGTTATATAGCTCTGAGGTCCGAGTTATATAGCTCTGAGGTCCGAGTTATATAGCTCTGAGGTCCGAGTTATATAGCTGAGGTCCGAGTTATATACAGGGTGTCCTTGAATTCATTCGACAAATTGAACTGGGGGTTGTACTCATGATAAATATTAAATTGGTAAGGTTTTTTAGTAAATCAAATTGCAATTTTTTTTAACTAAGTACGTCACAAGTCACATAATGACCTTAGCTTAGAAATGATCATTAGGTGAAATTCCATTGAAAGAAATCGTTGCTAAAAATTAAAAATGCCTTAAAATGTAAAAAATCCAAAGCACAGTAACGACGTAGGTAAAAATGATAGTTTGATTGTAAATTTAATTTTTCTCCAATTTGTTTAATTTACATAAAACGCTATGCAGAATTAATGTATGTCACAAGCCTAACCATCCATTTAATTTTGTCGAATGAATTCAGGGCCACCCCGTATATATAATCCAAATATACCCACTAGCTAATGTCTATTTACCAGCATATAACTGTATCTTAATTATTATATTAATAATAGAATAGATTATTTATAGTTACTAGATAATTATTAAATGCAAGTTTTGATGGATTTAAGCCCCATGAAATTCTCATTCCCAACGTATTTATTTAAATAAATAATTTAATTTAGTATAAGTAATAAATGTATTCGCAAACCTTTTCGCCGTGATCAAGATTCAAACCTGGGACCTCGCCATTCGTGTCATGACCATCCTGTGCGAGTCGCCACCGCTCTTTCCAATAGAATTACCGTGACTTTGGGTATGGTCGACGAATATTCTCTCCATTTTATTGTTAAGTTCACACTTCATAAGGCACATAAGTATAGTGCCGAATGAATATTTGTAAGTTTTAGATGTAACGTAATAAATAATCGGTTATCATAATCATAGTTATATAGTTGAGTACTAAGTTATATAGCTGGGAACTGAGTTATATATCTAGGAACTAAGTTATATAGCTGGGAACTGAGTTATATAGCTGGGAACTGAGTTATATAGCTGGGAACTGAGTTATATAGCTGGGAACTGAGTTATATAGCTGGGAACTGAGTTACATAGCTGAGAGCCGAGTTATATAGCTGGGAACTGAGTTATATAGATGGGAACCGGGTTATACAACTGGGGACTGAGTTATATTGCTGGGAACTGAGTTATATAGCTGAGAACCGAGTTATATAGCTGGTAACTGAATTACATAGCTGGGAACCGGGTTATACAACTGGGAACTGAGTTATATAATATAGCTGGTAACTGAGTTATATAGCTGGGAACTGAGTTATATAACTGAAAACTGAGTTATATAACTGAAAACTGAGTTATATAACTGAAAACTGAGTTATATAACTGAAAACTGAGTTATCTAGCTGAGAACCGAATTATATAGCTTGGAATTGAGTTAGATAGCTGAGATTCGAGCTATTACCGAGTTTAGCGGAGGATTGAATTATATACCAATATAATATTAGGTAATGCGATTGTAATCCTTGATACCCGACTGCCGGAAGAAGGATCATAATGTTTAATTATTTTAGAGTTATTTTATATGATTATCTGGCAATCATAGTTAAAAGTATTATTTCTATTTCTAGCTTGACTGTACTCTTTTTATATTTTATATGATTATAATAAACGTTTTATTCACATAACTGATTGTTATTTATTGAATTCCCATATGTGACCCATATCACTGTATTGATTAATCGATTGTGAAGTGGATTTGTAGCAAAGCAGGATTTACCTCAGCTCAGTGCAACAAAAGTGGTTGACATTGCTCATAGAATCAGTAAACTGAAGTGTCTGGGCTGGTCACATCTGACGTAGAACCAATAACCGATGGGGGATAAGATTTTGTCTCTCAATATTTAGAAAGCCGGAGGCGACACTCTGTCGAGGTCAACTAAAAATCAGCGCTGCGGCCGCGTCGTCCGCGCCGCGCGCCGCAGCACATGCTGAGCTGGCCTCTTTTGTCACTGCACTGCCGCACCAAACGATTCTTGTTCATGTATTGTACCTATACCTATATTCAACTGGTGTTATGTGCATGATGAATAAATTTCTTCTTTCTTTCTAGAATTTTTTATAGAATTAAATTCTGTGAAAAAAAATTGTTTTCTTTAAAATTAGGGATTCCGGAAGTACTCCGTAAGTAGCTCCAGCCTAAATCATCATCATCAGCCCGTATCAGTCCAGTGCTGGACGCAGGCCTCTCCCAAGCCACTCCACTCAACCCTACATAAATTATTAAAAATAAATAACAGTTGAGGGGACGAGTGGAAACCTCAAATACTTTAGGGGACGAGTGGGCACTGACCCGATTCTATGAGCAATGTCAACCACTTTGCTCTGGCGGATATACTCATTTCTTATTCTATCATAGGAAGTGAAATAAAACAAACGACTACTATTTACAATGTATTTGTGTACTTTCCGTTTGCTAAGCTATAGAAAATATACAACAGTAAGTGAGAATCATTGAACAAACAGGCTGTCCTTGAATTCATTCGACAAATTGAAACTGGCGATTGTACTCATGATAAATAATAAATTGGTAAGGTTTTTTAGTAAATCAAAACTGCAAAAAAAACTAATTACGTCACAAGTCACACAATGACCTTAGAAGGTTAAATTCCAGAAAGAAATCGTTGTAAAAAATTAATAATCCAGGCGCACACAGCATCCACAAAGAGATCTCTGTGCGCCTGGTGGATGTGTCAAATGACCAGTCCAAGCGAAGTCCAATCCAGCGAGGCAATGCAGCCAGCCTTCTGGGGACACTCCCCGCGGACCATTTAGGGCAAATCTTTTATTTATAGTTTTTATTACTGCCATGCCCAAGCCTAGGCACTCTGCTCGAACCAGCTCATTTACGTATAGCAGTGTGCCTACGTTTGGGTGGCAGGGTGTGCGAACCGCATAACTGTCGATGCGGTCGAGGTGTGGATCAGCTTGGTCGTCACGGACTGTCATGCACGAGGAGCGCCGGCCGCGGATACAGACATGGAGCCCTGAACGACTTAATCCGCAGGGCTCTCACCACCGCGGCCATACCAGCGACTCTGGAACCACAGGGCCTGTCTAGGGATGACGGCAAAAGGCCGGACGGCGTCACTCTGGTGCCCTGGAGCATGGGACGAACGCTAGTGTGGGACGCCACGTGCGTTGACACGCTGGCTCCGTCCCATGTCCAGGGCACATCCGTGCGGGCCGGCGCCGCCGCCGAGGATGCCCAGACACTCAAGCGCCGCAAATACTCATGTTTGTCACCTGACCACCATGAGTTTGCGGCGCTTGCCGTGGAAACGATGGGCCCGTGGTCCTCTGACACCAAAAAAATAGTACATGCTATCTCGACCAGGCTGATCCACGCCTCCGGCGACCTGAGGGCTGGCGCATACCTCTCGCAAAGGCTTAGCCTGGCCATACAGAGAGGTAATGCAGCCAGCGTCCTCGGCACGATGCTCTGTGGAGGGGAGCTGCACGACGACGTGTACCTTTTGTAATATTCTATTTACCCCATTTTAATTATTTTAAATTTTGTGAATAAATATTGTAAATAAAAAAAAAAAAAATGTATAGCTGTTAAGATAGTTATATTTTTGTAAGAAATTATGTTTTTATTTGTATATTTACTGTTTCTTTAATATAATATTTTGTAGTTTAAATTAAATAACTTATTTCTCAGAATACCTTTAAATGTAAAAAACCTCCAAAGCACAGTAACGATGCACATCAAATTAATATTTTTTGATAGTTATTGTTTAATTTACTTAAACGCTGTGCAGAATTAATGTATGTCAGAAGCCTAACCATCCATTTAATTTTGTCGAATGAATTCAAGGCTGTATGAATTATTGGGGACATTTAGGCCCGTATTAATAAATCACTCTCAGCTCAAAAGTCAATCTTGAGAACGACCTCAAGATGGCGTTCCTATTAATAAACGTAACTTAGGTGCAAGTTTAGGAATCGGGTATCACGTGAGTAACGCAGTATTAATGAACAAAACTCAGTTCTCAAGAGAACTGCTAAACTCGCACTTGAGAACGTATTTACTGATTGCAGGCGAACCGCGACTTGAGAAAGACATCACGTGAAACGCCCTCCAGATTTGTTTATTGAAATGACATACTTGACATGGTGATCGCGTCTTGAGAGTGTATCAGCTGAATTCGCTCTTGAGAGCGGGTTTGAGCTCAGACTATTAATACGGGCCTTGTCCTTACATATCATTATTATTGTTTTGTGGGGTTAAAATAAGCCAAACACACAGTTTAACTACTTATATTCTTAACCACTTGCAATATAAGATAACCAACCATATCAACTTAACCCCAGCAAAATGTATGGAGTTTTCACGGGTTAATTTTAGGGTTTATTTAAGGCTTCGTTTGCGCGTATTTTCAGTTTGTCTACGAAGGCTACGGCACTATCTACTAAAATTAAACGTCTGAAAAAATATATAGCAATCTTGGGGTGTCTATTTAGAGACTGGTGAACACCGATACACGATTGGACAAACTTCGCTCGATAGAATAAAATGGCAAACACCTGCCATGTCTTTTAAAATGAAAATTATATCTAAATCCAAATAGTTATTCGTACAAAATGTAGGGTAGTATAAATACGAGAGCTTGTCTAAAAAATCTGATTTTTGTTAGCGTATTTTTATTTCCCTGCCAAGATTCATCCAAAATTCATAAAAATACGAATATCGAGGCACTGCACCGCGCTCTTCACTCCGCCGCTGCGGGGCATCTTGTCTTCTTGCTTTTTGACAACCATTTAGCGCCTTAACCCAGGGATATCTCGATATCCAGAGTCCAGGACTCCCTGAGATGTACGGCCCTACACAAGGTGTCCAAGTTACTAAGCAGAAACATCAAGATAAGGATCTACAAACTGTCATTAGACCTATCTTGATATACGGGTGAGAGACTTGGACGCTGACCCTGAAGGAAGAGAATAAGCTCTTGGAGAGAAAGATTTTAAGGAGAATTCTGGGACCAGCGAAAAGAGGACGGAAGCTGGAAGATCCGGAAAAACTGATAGATCCAGGAGATGGTGACCGAGCCTAAAATCATTGGAGAAACCAAGGCAGCCCGACTCAAAGGCTTGGTCACGTGGAGAGGATCGTGCAGCGAAGCGAGCATATGTTGTAAAGTCCAGCGGAAGACGGCCAGTCGGACGTCCTAGGTACCGCTGGGGCGACGAGGTGCAGGACCTGCGAGAGCTGCAGGCGCCCGACAGCGCAGGACAGGCTGCAGGCGCTCTGCTGGGGCGGAGGCTAAGATCCACTTTGAGTCACTGAACCAGCGGAGTAAGTAAGTTATCTCTATATTGCAAGCGGCCCTATATGTCATCATCATCAGTCTATTTATATGTCCCCACTGCTCGGGCACAGACCTTCCCTTACATCGAGGGAGTTCGGGCCATGATCCACCACGCGGGTCACTTGCGGATTGGCGGATTTCACATGCCTTAGATTATTACTTCTACGACATGCAGGTTTCATCACGATGTTTTCTTTCACCGTTTTGAGAGCCATCGGTACGTAAGTTTTTCCGTCGAAAACGCCGAGGATAACTCATTGGTACATGGCTGTTCTGGTTGGGAATCAAACCTGGGACCTTAGTAAGTCCATTGGCCCAACCACTGAGCCCGTGGAATGTAAAGGAAAATGTAATGGAATGTGGAGGCAAAGATTTAAATTGTCAGTTTAAAAAAATCTAACACACTTAATTCTCTAACAATAGAATACCATACAAAGAATTAACAGTATGATGTGAATCATAAAAAAATAATTCGCTAAAACGAAAATATTGTCTCATCGACACAATTAACAAAATAAAATTGTCAACAGTGGTTCTCCAATAGAAATAGCTTTTAGCTATAAAACCATGAACGTGATAAAATTAACCAACCTTCTAAAATAATAACCTCATTTTTTTTTAAATTAAGAGCCTCCCATGAGTCAACTAGCGCCGCCAATCCTAAAAAAATAATATCTTCCAATATAATCAATTTATTAAAAAAGCTATTTACAAAATGTTTATTACGACAAATACTATTTTTTAACCGACTTCCAAAAAAAAGGAGGAGGTTATCAATGTCGGTAAGTTGTAGTTCGCATAATTGCGAAAAACGGCCGTTTTTGGCACATTTGTGAACTACAACTTAGCTTGTCGCAATTAGGCCATGTATTGTACAAATAGTATTTATCGTAATAAACATTTTGTAAATAGCTTTTTTAATAAAATTGATTAAATTGGAAGATATTATTTTTTCAAGATTGGCGGCGCTAGTTGGCTCATGGAAGGCCCTTAAATAGGTAGGTGGTTGATCAAATTCAAACACAAAATTACAACTTAAAATATTAAAATACTAGGACTAAAAACTAAGTCTAATTACAGGGTGGCCTTGAATTGATTCGACAAAATTAAATGGATGGTTAGGCTTGTGACATACATTAATTCTGCACAGCGATTATGTAAATTAAAAAATTTGGGGAAAAATTAAAAATTATTTACAATAAATTCAACAATCATTTTTTTTAATTTGATGTGCATCGTTACTGTGCTTTGGAGATTTTTTACATTTTAAGGTATTTTTAATTTTTGGCAACGATTTCTTACACTGGAATTTGACTTGTGACGTAATTAGTTCAATTTGTTTTGCAGTTTTGATTTTTTTTAAAAGCATACCAATTTAATATTTTTATCATAAGTACGGTGGAACACAGATAAAGGTGTACAGGAGAGTTTTTAAGGTTGAGATTTGCTCAAAAACTACATGACCTATTGCAAAAAAATTTCACTGTTTGATAGATAAAAGTTAGAACTATGTAACTGTAAAAGAATTATTTGATTCGGTCCAGTAGTTTTTGAGAAAATCTGAACCTTATGGAGGCCTGCTATTTCAATTTGTCGAATGAAATCAAGGACACCCAGTATAGTTAGTTTCATCATCATCAGTCTATTCTATGCAGGTTTCATCACGATGTTTTTCCTTCACCGTTTTGAGAGCACTCGGTAAATGTACGTAAGTTTTTCCGTCGAAAAAACCGAGGATAACACATGGCTGAATCGAACCTAGGACCTCCGTATCGCAAGTCCATTGACCCAACCACTGAGCCACCGAGCTCCTCTCCTCATAGTTAGTTTATTAGCTAGAAAATAGCCGACGTCCAACCGCCGGCGAGTAAGCGAGTAACTGCTTACTCAATGACATCAAGCAACGAACGACCTGTTGCACAGGATGGGATTAGCTGAATCTCCAACCTGCAGAGCCTGTGGTGACAAAACGGAGTCCATGAAACACCTACTGTGTGAATGTGACTCACTGGCTAGAAAGCGAATGAGGCTTCTGGGGTCAGAAGACTACAGGCTCCATCCCATGAGCTGCATAGCGGACCTATTGAGTTATATCTTTAGAGAGGGAGGAGCATAAAGGAAAGGGGAGAGCACAAAAGATCCCAATGGGTCGAAGTGCCGCCACATTGGCACCCAATCACGATAAGACATACTGCTTACTCGCCGGCGGTGGAACACTGCCCTAATAGTGATAACTATTAAACTAAACGCCCTAGAATTCAATAGGTACTTCTTGAACAATTTTATATCCTAAACTCTGCAAAGCAAAGGTTTTACTGTTATCAATTAAAGACATAGGTTGTCCATTCACTACCGGCTCATAATTATTACTTCCACGAACCGGCACAGTTTGTCCATTCAAGACTGGCACATAATTATTACTTCCACGAACCGACACAGTTTGTCTATTCAAGACCGGCACATAATTATTACTTCCACGAACTGACACCACTTGTCCATTAACTGGTACGTAATTACTGTCATGAACCGACCCTGTCTGTCCATTTAAGACCGGTACAAAATTACTTCCACGAACCGGTCCATCTTGTCCATTCAAAACCGGTACATAATGACTACTTCCATATACCGATGCTTGTCCATTCAACACATGATTGCTTTCACTAACCGGTACTCTGTCACCAAAATTGCCATCGTTAATTTCCACAATCGGTGCCGGTATTTCGAAGTCTATAGAATTCATGTAATCGTCACTTTCAGTGATATTTAAGTCATCAAAATTTGGCGTTATTTCGTGTAGATTGTCGAAATGTATTTCAGGGCGGGCGTCGTCGAATGGCATCTCTGGTAAGTTGAGGCGAATGCACTTGTGTGACATTAGCAGCGATGGCCAATAGAAGGTCTCTTCACACACTTTGCAACGGAGACTGTTGTAATCGCTGTGCTGGGTTTCAATGTGACGGTTTAGGCAGTAGTTTGTGGAGAAGAATTTGCTGCATGTCTGTAAAAGACATTTTTTATTATTACTATTTTAAAATAATTAGCCAGAACACCACTAAGTGATAGATTTTATAAACTCTGTGAAATGGAAAAGTAATAATAAAAATCATTTGTATTAGTATAATATAGTAATTGGGTTGGGTCTCTTGGAAAAAGCATTTCCCACCGATATTAAAAGTCTTAGTTAATTTTATCCTAATTAATGAAATAAAACTATAAAATATTTTCCTAACTGAATAACACTTATTAAATGTGCTTTTTGTTATATTTATATGCTATATTTAAAAATATTGTAGTGATATTAATATTCAAATCAAATATTTATATTGTGCATAAAAAATATAGGTTACATAATTGAGTGTGCGCTAAAATCCGCACTAGGCAAGCCTGTCTTACGGACATCAGCGCCCCCTCTCCATGCCTAATAGAATTCCACTAACATAGATCACTATCACAATAGTACACATAGATGGAAATATTTATTTATTATACATTGTGACGTCTTTATATATATTTTGTGCCGTTCTGTGTTGTTTTAGATATCTCCGCAGGATCATAAAACATCTTTCAGCCTTGTCCCTGATCCCCAGTGTGTATGTACGATACGTGACATTGGCCGAATTGTGAATACGCATTCGATGCCACAAATAACGCATCAGTATTATACCACTTTTTCTAAGAGATTTGGATCTCTTAGAAAAAGTGTGTGTGGTGTGCTTGGGCACACCACACTAGCGTTTCTCGAGAATCGACGTCTTTTCAGCGCTCGTGAAGCGTAGACGCGGCGCTTGCGCGGCGGCGACTTCACGCCAAAGACTAGTTTAGTTTTAGTTTAGTTTTGAAAGTTCTTTATTTGCATAATGATACAATAACATGTATACCAAAAACATTGCAGTGGCTTACATTAACTTAAAAATTTAAATTGTTTCTCAGGTTACGAACCTCTTAAAACTTGTTCACTGATCTTAATTCACTACACTAGTTCACATCACAATAATATTTTACAATAATGCAGTTGTATGCGCATTTTAGTTAAATGTACATATATACAATGACACGCCAACGACTAGACAACACTCGAAAGACGCTATGGTGTTAAAACCATCTTGTAGGCAATCATTAATCAAATCTTAAACAATCGCTCTGCTAAATACAACATAGTAAACATCGCTTTTATGCATTACTATCATATAAGAATTAAATAAATTATCCTATAAATATATACTACCTACTTAAAAACTAAACCTAATCTAAGTTTATAAATAACATCCTTAAAGTTTACTAGATACTTTGAGGGGTCTAGACCACGTGGCCGGAGACCAGCCCACTGGACTGATGTGGTTGGCAGAATCCTCAGCGTGCCCTTTGAAGAGGCTGTGAGAAGAGCACAAGACCGTGTCTCCTGGCGCCATTTCATACATGCCAAGACGGCACCTGCTGTTGAGGGTCACGATCCTCAGCACTGAGGCAACGATTAGGGAGGAGGAAAGTTATACTAGTGGTAATAGAATATAACTGTAAAAAGCTTCACAAACCTGGCATTGATGTTTGGAGAGAATAGTTTTTTTAGACTTCGGATCAACAACAGGTTTCTTTGTATCCCCATTACAAATATCAACACTTTCGACGTCCACAATCTCCATAGATTCAGTCGAAATCCTTCCATCAAAATCGAGTTTCTCCAACACTACTTTAGGAAGGAAATGATCTGGTAATTTCTCACAAATTTTATACGTAGTTTTTACTTCATTCTTGATTTCTGGAGCAGAATCTAAATCCTTAGACCGTAATTGAGAATTGTCGCTTGTTTTCAAAAAGTGTGACCACTTATGGTGTAGCATTTCAGTCTCCGTTTCGAATTTCTTAAAACATTGATCGCAAAAATAGTAGTCTTTATAACCAGTCATGGCACGGTTGTTTAAGTCCGGAAGTGTTTGTACGTGGCATTCGATTAAATCTCTGTCTACAGAGCTCTCGTCACAGAAATTACAGAGATATAACCTCTCGGTACCTAGATTACGCATCGTATATAAAGCTGTTGGACGTCTTTTCGAATGTAGGAATGATATGTGGTGTGCAAGCGCGCATTTTGTTTGACAACGATCTTTACAAATATCACAAACGTAACATGTAGTTATATGCTCATAACTATGATCTTTGAGATCCATGGAGCTGAAAAATACACCGTCACAAGTTTTGCAGGGATGAAATTTTATTATTCGGCATACATTACGTTTGTGTTCCGAGTATTTCTTTTTATTCGGCAGCAGTAAGCCGCAGATGTCGCAATGAAACCTGACGTGCACTTTAAAAAACATTCGGTCGACGAATTCTTTAGTACAGTAGTTGCAAATGTAACAATTGCGCTTTTTGTGCTGCATTTTCATGTGAGATTTAAGAGACTTGTAATCTTTGAATATCTTCGGACATTTCCGACATCGATGATACTTCTTCAGATCGTGAACGATTACGTTGTCGGAGAATGTTACTCGCTTCTGTGGCTTCGAGCTTTGCGACTTATAAACGATCATATGCTTGTTTTGTTGATGATTTTGCAGTTTTTTCTCGCTCGAATATACTTTGGCGCAAATCTTGCATTTTAAATCCATATTCACGTCTATCGATTCAGAATTCTCAGGATTTGTAGCTAACGAGTCCTTCAGCTTATTCAGATCTTCCCTAACGACATTTACTGACCACTTACCCAAGATTTTGTCTAAATTTACCGATAGTCCATTAGTCTTGATTTTAGCCTTTTTGATGCCGATATCTTGGATTTTTTTCTTGCGAAGATACGGAGTTATGTCGAGGGGGCGCAACAACACCTGTGGCACCTTCTGGAACCCTCGGAAACAGTTTTCAAACGAGGAATCTTCTTGAATATCCTCGTCAGAAATTGACAGTCTGAATGTATTCCTGACTGGACCAGGTACAGGAGATTTATTGAACCCATTGTAGCGAAGTTTCATAGGAGAACTTATTTGGCGTGGTGAAGTAAAATAATAAAGGTAAAAAACAGAAAATATAGAAAACGTCAACAATGCTCATTACAGTCATATCATAACGAGAAAATCTGGTTTGGCGGCCATGCCTTGCCATTGCACCCATTTGCACCCATTGACTTATACCTATGGACATGGCATACCTACGAAAATAACTTGCCTACCTAAACTTTGTGGGGAACAAATATGGCGGATTGTCGTAGTGCAGCCTCGATGTTCATCGATAACTTTTATCGATATTGACCGGAGACGGTAAATACAGTTTCCCCATAGATTTTATATCTAACCTCTATTATCATCCTTAAATCATCGAAATAAGGTTTAAAATAACTTGATCAGAAATAAATACTGTGCCGTGCCAAGCCATACTGTGCTGTCCTCGAGCGTAGGCCATAACGATCTAGACAAATAAAAAAACAGTTTAGAAATATGATTTATTATTAACTTAATTAGGTACACTACACATCCTTTCTACGTACATGATTGATTAATTAATTTAGATATGTGTTCAAGTACTGTGACTACAATTCATTAATGTTATTCAAGTTTTTTTATGATGTAACTCTGAATAACCCGACAGTAAATCTCGTCCGTAAAACGTTAAATGTAAGAAAAAATGAAGGGTCAAAGCAAATCTTCTACTCTCTGCTCAATATCTTCCGGATATTGTTTTTCCACAGGCAAACCTCTAGATTTTAAGGAATTAATGAAGTCTTTCCTTGTAAATATTCAATAATTGAAATCTCGTTATTTAACAAATTCCGTCTGCGTAAATCTTTCGTAATATTTAAAAAGAAAAATCTATTCTACCTGCGAATTTTCTCAGTTAATCGTTTGATTTTTATTCCTTGAAGCATACATAATTATTGCTTCAATTTCTTATGATTCTCAAAAGAAATATCCTGAAATCAAACAAAACGCATTCGTTATATAATATATTGCATTAGAGTACAAAAACAGAGAAAAAAATGAATATATCGATATTTCACAATAACAAAAGAACAACACTATCGTCCAACTATTGCTATTTTTACAAAGTCAAATTCTCTTGAAATATGGCTTAGAACAGTAGTTTAGCCTATCTAAAATGTACTTAATTAGGATCTGCTTTGAATTTCGAAAACAAGAAGTGGAAATATATGGAATTAGACGATATATCATAGCAAAATGTCTTGCTTACCGGTGAAATGTTATATTATTAAAATTTCGGTTATTCCTGGTCTTCCTCGAACCACAGCCTATTACACTTCATTTAGTCATTGTTCCTTTACATTAATTTGTACTTTTTATGCGCTATATCACTTGATAACAAGGTTTAATTAGTTAAAAATCACAATCAAAACAGCAAATTGACACATGAAGTACTCAACAAATGTTTCAACAAATATGGCGACTGGGCACTTTCCCACGGGTCGCGACGCCACATAATAAGTGTTGCCAAAATTGTTACTGACACAACTAGCGTCGTCCTTGTCCACTTATTGAAATTCATGATAGTTAAAAAGAGATAGCATTATATTTAAGAGTTCAACGTCGAAATGCATGATATTTGTATAACAAAATAGTAATATAGAAGAATAGGGCATGTCCATAGGTATAAGTCAATGTTTGCACCACATTGCACCCTCCCCCCAAAAAGTGACAGTTGTATTTTTTTCGAGAAAAACGGTAATTACCGAAGAATCGTTTCACTCGATCGATAGTCAATCATTATAAAGAAATCGTTTTAAAACAATTAAAAAATTATAGAAAACGTCAATAATGCGACTTGAGTTTCATTTAGTGTCCATACTTGACTGATGCCTATTTGATAGAAAATATTATCGTAGACAAAGGCGCTAATCGCAAATAAAATCGATTTGTGGTTACAGAAACCGGTGAATTATGTAACTAATATAGTATATAATCTGTGTTCTGTTTATACCATGTGCGTTTTGAAACTCCTTTTTTATATTTAATTTCAAATTAGATTCCAATTCGAAAATGTGATTGATCATTTGAATAATTCAAAAAAATAATCCTATATGCTTGGTGTTATATGCTTTAAGATACCAATCATTAAGTTTTAGTTTTGTTGTGTCTTTTTATCTTGAAAACTTTGCATAAAATATACTTGACAGATTTTGATTACTAGGTGCCATATCTTCAAAACGCACCTAGTTTTTTTGGTGTGGCCTTGTGCGTTGCGTTGCGTTGCGATCGGAAGTTAATCTTTAGCACGCAATTAAAATCATTTCGGGATTGCAAATTAAAACAAACATTTTATTTTTACACGCGACGGAAGGTGGCCGAGCGCGAGATGTTTCCCGCGACGCGTATCAGGAGCTGCCTTCCAGTCATTAATCCAATTTTCAAACCTCGTCTGAAGCCCCATCGGCCTTTTCGTCAGACATCAACAATTCAAACAAAGGCTTCAACGCAGTTACAGAGGACGAAATGGATGAATCTCCGTTCTATATTCACTCGCTGGATGCCTCTAGGAAGTGTTATGTACGTCGGTTGGTGTTATATTCGGGCTAGCATCGATTATGAAGTGTCCAAAGTTGAGATTAGATTCTACGAAATGTTTCCTTTTCGAATTACAAGTCGATTATGGGGGAAACTGGCTGCGTGCGAACTGCCTACGTTTATCAGAAGTCTAGTATACGGTACGTATATACGGCTTTTTAACGTGAATCTGAATGATGCTGCTATAACGGATCTGAGTCATTACAAAAGTTTATCAGCGTTTTTTACTCGACCACTTCGGGATGGAGTAAGGTTCATATCCCCGGCCCCTTGTGTGTCACCGTGCGACGGTGTCGTATTAAACTGCGGGCCAGCAGACACGGATAAAGTAGAACAGGTAAAAGGAGTTACTTACAATTTGGACGAATTTTTAGGAGAGAACAAATGGTCCAAAATGAAAGAAACTGACTACTACAAGTCGTTATTGAAGAACAAAGATAATATATTACATCAATGCATTATTTATTTAGCTCCGGGTGACTACCATCGCTTCCATTCTCCATGTGATTGGACGTCAACTTTTCGTCGTCATTTTTCGGGCAAATTACTGTCCGTTAATCCTTGGATGGCTAAGTTAATTCCTGGATTGTTCACAATGAACGAAAGGGCTGTATACATAGGGGATTGGAAGCACGGATTCTTCAGTATGACAGCGGTTGGAGCGACAAATGTGGGATCTATTGAGATCTACAAAGATCCAACGTTACGAACGAATACGAAAGGAAAACGGACAAGAGTCGATGAATTGGATTTAGAGAAGGTTTCGTTTAAAAAAGGAGAGTTATTCGGCCAATTCAACATGGGTAGTACAATTATTCTGCTATTCGAGGCTCCCAAAGACTTCAAATTCGAAATGTCAGCAGGACAACGGGTGCTTGTTGGTCAGGCCTTAACAGAGACGGCGAAGCAACAGGCCAGATGACCAGTTTGTGAAGATTTATTTGACACTGCTCAAGTGGTGTTGATTTTTTACGTGGTCTCACTTCTGCTGTGAGTTTTACTTGCTTTTAGTTTAGAAGCATTGATTCTAAATACGTGTTTTTTACACTAAACTAAATTTGATGACATACTATCGAAAACAAACATGATTTTTCGAAATTTACCGCATTTTGCAACCAAATCAACCAACAAATATGTGATTTGCTCATTCAGAGTTCTGTTAAAATCTCAGGATCCCAGATAATACTTTATTTTTATTACAATCCCTAGGCACAAGGCTGATCCATTTTCTTTTATAGAATTTAAAAAAAATATTTTTTTATTTTATTTTTTTATCCTGTATATAAAAATCGTGTCTATCCAGAAATCCTATATTAACTGTATGATTATAATATTAGCAGTTTGTAGTTTTTTTGTACTATTTTGTATAATTTTGCATTTACTTCATACAATACATAAACTCGTGCCTTTCTCTCATAAATATTTTTTTATCTACTTGTTTGATCCAAGTAACTTGACATTGGCAAAATTACGAGTAAATAGAGGACTTTAGAAGAGGAAATTAGAGGATGTATAAATAGGTATTTAAACAGAACTCGGAATGCGAAAATTGCATACATTACTTTTAAAGATTGTCTTGTCGCTTATTCCTTTTATAAATGATAAAAATGTAGGGTATTATAAACACGAGATCCTGATTTAAATCTAGTTTAGTTTAAAAAGGTCACCATAGTCAAGCTAATAGTATAAATAAAAGCTTGCCTATAGTATTATTTGAATACCTGAGCTCTTATAGATAAACTCGATTTATAATGCAATTTATAAGTTAAAGTTAAACTGTGGTTTAACAATTTAATTGAAGGCTAGTAAAGCCGTAATTGGTAGCAGCATCACAGAAATTATTATTCACAAAATATTTGTAATTTCATGTTCTAGTTATCAGAGGAAAATATGATGTGTGTTTTGTTATACCTATAAATTTTATTAAAAACGATAGTTACAGCTTTTATAAGTTCAAGCAAATTATTAAACTTCTTATAGCTTATTTCTCTGTTTAAAAAGAACTGTCCTTACAAAATAAAAGTTTTTGTGCAAGAACTTTTGGAAAAAGATTTTTATAATCTTTTAAATCCAAAATAAAACTCTATGATTGATACAAAATATCTTATTTAAAGATGAATTTGACTTTTATTATATATAAACGGATATCACTCACTTATATTGTTGAAGTCGGCAATTAGACCGACAGTTGCGACCGATTTCGACGGTCTTTTTCAAGGTGAGCGCGCCACGCCCGTGTCGCCGGTGACGTTTCTTCGCGCACTTCGCGAAACTGTCGGTCTAATTGCCGACTTCAACAATATAAGTGAGTGATATCCGTTTATATATAATAATTTGTAGTAACTTTTATTTGATTATTTTGATTAATGATTGCTATAAAAAGTTTTATAATTTATACTTGGACTTTTTTAGTTGAAATTGTCTGTTGTGTGAATTATTAGATTGTGATGAAAAGAAAATAATGTACAAAGAAATTTATATCTTATATTATACTTATAGTCGAAGACGAGAGGTATACAGGGGGCCTCAATAAGGTTGAGATTTTCTCAAAAACTACTGGACCGAATTTAATAATTATTTTGCAGTTACATAGTTTTAACTTTTATGTATCAAACAGTGAAAGAATTTTTGCAATAGGTCAAGTAGATTTTGAGAAAATCTCAACCTTAAAAACTCTCCTGTACACCTTTCTCTGTGTTCCACCGTAACTACCTATATTTTTGGAGATAATGTGTCTGACCGCTAACTGCGATCATATTCAAAATAATCGCTTTCTTTTTGAGCAATTAAATTTTTGTGATTTAACTTGGGTTAACGATTAGCCGGCGGTTGATGCGATTGGCTTTAGTGATGTGGAAATATAAACCGAAGCCCAATTCAAGTGGCTTATTTTGTAAACAAAAACTACCCTACAATACTAACATTTTGAGATATTCCGAGATTATTGTATAGTTATTATCACATTATTAGATCGGATCACTTTATTTTCACAATGATGAACAGATCCAATCAATCAGTTCCTTCAGTGTTACATCACAACAGGTAATATTTGTTTACAAATATGATATGATTACTTGATTTGGGCTGCGATATATGTAGTTTAATACAATTATATGTGTTAAATGTAAAATTCCCGTGCTGCGTAATGTGCTTTAATGGAATTAAATTTTATGTAATAAAATAGAATTAATATGTATAAAGGTGGATTCAGACAGCATCAAGTTTGATTCACAATGAGAGATATGGCTAAGTTCAAATTTAAATTATTAACGCCGCGATTTAACGCCGTATCTTTCATGCCAGCCAATCAATCGTTTCTTGACGATGCCATCCGCTGTTTAGCGACGTCTACACATCAATATTATCGTGATCCAGATCGCGATCCGATGCGTGCATTCATAACAGCCCAAATCAGCGGTTTCGGCCCAATATTGTGTCAAATTCAGCGTTTTTGTGGATTATATGGATAATGATGGAATCAGAATCTGAAAAACCGCTGAAATTGTCACGATATTGGCGTGAAAACGTTATTTTTGCTGATAATTCTGATCTCACCCTGCGAATCGCGATCCGGATCATGATAAATGTTGATGTAAAGACTTCGCCTTTGACTAGCGTGAACATTGGCGTGAAAACGCGGCTGTTGGCCATTTATCCGATTGCCAACGCAAAGAAGGGTATTTTTTAAACTTATAATAAATATATTGTACCTATGTGTGTGCCTGCGTTTTGACAAGTAGTTGGCTCGAATTTATTTATTACGGGTAGTATTCGTATGTATTTTATGTTTTTTGTATGAAAATGTATATAAATATACTTGTGCGATGTACAAAAATATTTTTTTATTATACAAATAGTTTAAAAAACCATTTACCAAGCTAACTCTAGGTATGCTTGGCGTTTTTCTGATGGATGGAATAAGAAATGAGTTTATCCGCCGGAGATCAAAAGTAGTTGGGAGGAGAACGGACCGTGTCAGAAACACAACCCTGCGATCGATTACTGTCTTAGCAGACGTGGCCCGCAAAGCAGCTACATTAAAGTGTAACTGTGCGCGCCGCATGCAGCCGACCTGAGGGGGGAGACATTTGCCCAGCAATGGGACGATTTGAAAAAATTGCTCATAGGATCATCAAACTGAAGTGACAGTGGGCTGGTCACATCTGTCGTGGAACCGACAACCGATGGAGTAGACGAGTTCTCGAATGGAGGCCACGAACGTAGGGACCAGATGGAGGGATGACCTACGCAAGGCAGGCAGGTACTGGATACAAAAAACCGAAAATCGTATTGAGCGTACTCTGGTAGAAGCCTGCATCCAGCAGTGGATACGGGCTGATGAAGTTGCAATAAAAGTACCAGGAGACCATGACTAACACGGAGTCTCAATATGTCTCACTCAACACCTGCTGTTTCCGCTTGGTCGGAAGCTCCAGCTCTTTAGGTATTACTACAAGTACCAGGGCACTATGAGCCGCCTGGAGTCTCATTAGCATGGTGTCCGAGGCTGGATGCAAAAGGCAGATAATTGGGTTGAGTGGCATGCTTTGGGAGAGGCCTACGTCCAGCAGTGGACTAATGATGAATGTATTTACACATATTTATTCAATATACAGGGTGTAACGTAAAGGGTATATGAAGCCGAAGGGAGGGTGTTCAGTATCGGTAACTGAACAACTTTTGTTCTACGACTTTTAGATTTTCGCGAATTTATTTTTTGACTTTTCATACATTTCGTACCGGTCAGCTGATCGATTTGTATATTTTTTATTCGAAAAGTCTTAGAACAAAAGTTGTTCAGTTACCAATACTGAACACCCTCCCTTCGGCTTCATATACCCTTTACGTTACACCCTGTATAAATGACTGGTTTACAGATATCACCAATATACTCAGAGTTTCTCTGAGCCAATAACGTCTTGTAGCTCAAATACATTTCTAGGTTCAGTATCTACTTATTTAAAGTTTGCCCTATATTTGTTAATATCTGATTTGCTGTCAGTTACTATTATCGATGACCTAAAAACCTAGATTTTATTATTTAGTTACCTTTAGCGGCGTTGCTAGGCAAATATATACTCGTAGCAAACAAACCATTTATGGATATAAATATTTACTGCTAATTGTTACGCACAGTCGAAGACAGAGATAAGTATACAGGGGGCCTCAATAAGGTTGAGATTTTCTCAAAAACTACTGGACCGAATTTAATAATCCTTTTACATTTACAGATAGGTACTCAACTTTATTCCAAAAAAAACTAATTGCCGCAGTATTAGAGCCGAATGGGCTAATGCGCGATGATGGAAAAAGGCCTGACGGAATGACTCTCATTCCTTGGAAGATGGGAAGGCCCTTGGTTTGGGATGCCACATGCGTGGATACGCTGGCACCTTCCCATCTTCCTGAAACATCACAACGGGCGAGTGTCGCTGCTGCAGTGGCTGAATCCCTCAAGCGGCGCAAGTATAGTGGCCTCGACAGAGGCTACCTATTTGTGCCGTTTGGGGTAGAGACGCTGGGTCCGTGGGGGCCGAGAGCCATGGAAATTTATAAAGACCTGTCGGGGCGGCTCGTGGAGTCCACACGTGACCAAAATGCTGGCCTGTATTTCGCCCAAAGGATCAGCCTAGCGATCCAGAGGGGAAATGCCGCCAGCATTTTGGGCACGTTGCCGGACAACGGGGATCGGTTGAACTATCTGTAATGCTAAGTCATTCAGATAGTTCAACCGACCTATTGTAAGTACATATAGTTTTTAGTTTAGTTTATATATATTTTTTAGGTTAATATTATAATAGTTATTTAGAATTTTTATTATTGTTATATGGAATAAATGATATTACTACAAAATAAAACTAACTTAATATCTATAAAAAAAATACTTATGAAATAAAACTACAAACTAAAGAACGAACACGTCGTCGAGGTCCCCGTTCTGTGGCATGGTGCCCAGGACGCTGGCAGCATTTCCTCGCTGTATGGCAATACTTAACCGCTGAGCGAGGTAGCTGCCAGCTCTGGGATCACCCGAGATGTGGACCAACCGGGTAGACAACTCGTGGATGATGTCTTTTGAGTCTGTCGACCATGGGCCCATTGTTTCTACAGCAAGCGCCGCAACTCGTCATGTGGAGTCAGTCCAGTGAGTATTTGCGGCGCTTGAGTATTTATGTATTTACATTTACATAGTTTTAACTTTTATCTATCAAACAGTGAAAGAATTCTTGCAATAGGTGAAATAGTTTTTGAGATAATCTCAACCTTAAAAACTCTCCTGTACACCTTTCTCTGTGTTCCACCGTACACACTACTTCATCATCAGGTAGGTCCACTGCTGGACGACGCTTGGTATTTGTAATGATAACAGCAGGTGTTGAATGAGACATATTCAATTCAATTCAAATGATTTATTGCAGTCACAAAGACCATATAAGTGTTAGTAAGTACTTAAAACTATGTTAGTGTTTACATTAGATGTATTACGCGCCATAACATGCAACTTAATATTGAGAGTCCTGGTTAGCTGTGGTCTCCTGGTACTTCATAAGCCCGTATCAGATCAGTCCACTGCTGTACGTAGGCACGGTTTTTGAATCCAGTCCCTGCCAGCCACCTTGCGTTGGTCATCTCTGCATCTAGTCGGGGGGGCGTTCTATACAACGCGTTGCCCCCACTCGAGACCCGAGTACCTACGTCAACGGTTATCGGTTCTGCGACAGATGTGACCAGCCCACTGACACTTCAGCTTGCTAATCCTATGCTAAATTGGTACGATCTAACACGATAAAAGCATGGAGTTTTTATGTGTGATATTTTCTGGTGTTGGATTATGTCGGGCTCGCCGCCCTGAAGGGGTGGATACCGACTAAACTTCCTGGGGTGTTCCACCTCGTGCCATTGTTGCCGAGCCACGGGAACTGCGATACATCCGCGCCCCGACTGGCCCCGAGCACTCCCCATTGTGGGCTATTCATTCATCACCTCAAGCCACTCGGGGCCGTGCAGTGAGCGCACTGCGTCCGTGGGCCCGAGCCCTCATTCAGGGCCTTCCATGAGCTAACTACCGCCGCCAATCTTGAAAAAATAATATCTTCCAATTTAATCAATTTGATTAAAAAAGCTATTTACGAAATGTTTATTAGGATGAATACTATTTTTCAATATACAATACATAGCATAATTGCGACAAGCTAAGTTGTAGTTCACAAATGTGCCAAAAACGGCCGTTTTTCGCAATTATGCGAACTACAACTTACCGAAATTGAATCACGTTATAAATAAGCATTTAAAAAATAGTATTTATCGTAATAAACATTTTGTAAATAGCTTTTTTAATAAAATTGATTATATTGGAAGATGTTATTTTTTTAAGATTGGCGGCGCTAGTTGGCTCATGGAAGGCTCTTCAGGCGGCGGCGGCGCCTCGTACACACCGGCACGCCTGGCACCGTCTCATACCTCCCCATGGTGCGGATTTCTTCCTGGCCAACTTGTGTTTGACTACATGTACATCAATATAATAATAACAAATTATAAATCTATCTAACTAGGTACTTGATAAATATGTTTATAGAAGAATGGCTAATTTATATAGTATAATAATATATTAATAACTACTTTAATAATAATGAAAAAAAAACTTAATCGAATAAGCCCCCTCTGATCGTTCCCGATGCAAAGGTGCCCATAATACCAGCGGCGTTACCGCGCTGTATGGCTATGGACAGCCTTTGCATCAGGAACGAGTCAGAGCGAGGCCCGAGACCGAGGTCCCTCCCGCATTCGCCGCCCAATGCCACGCACAAACTCCCTGGCCTCCGCACCCCAAGGACCCGCTGTCTGAACCGCAAAGGGCACAAACGTGTACATTCTTCCTATGTCAGCATATTTGGTATGTTCGAGACCTTAATTGTTACATCAATACATCAAGCCGTTTAACCTACACCCAGAAACAGACTATGGACTAGAGAAACATTACCCTCCTTCTGGCATACGGGTAAAAATCTCGACAGACTTTACTACTTATAATAACATAATATTTTATCTTTTAATATTGATCATTTTTATATACTTTGCGATATGATAACATTTTGATAAGCGTAGATAAAATATGACTACCTAAGTATGTTGTTTCATTTAAGTTAATTCTTTGTGTGAATTGAATATATGGTGTTTCATAATCGAAGAAAAATCTCAAATCTTCAACGATAAACAAGATTACTTTGCGACATAACGAATTTTCTTAACCTATACTATAGCAGAATGGCCAGTAGGTAGCTACTTGTCCCTCGGCCGTAGACTGATTATCTCGGCCATGGCACATGCGGAGTTGGGATCTTTTTGGCGCTGCAGTCATTGATCATTTATAGGAATAAACAACTAGATACACAGTCTGCCTTCTAAAAATGTCCGAGCGCAAAGAAGGTCCAAACCACGTCCAAACGGATGAATAGACCCTCATTTTGTTTTATTGGACATTATTTGGACGACATTATTACTTATATTGTAAGTCTGTAAGTGTAGTGTATAGGTGTGATGTTTGGCTGTCAAATAAACGACTATTCTTGTCATAGTGATGTGTCGAGGATCTGCAAACGGTTTTTGGAGACGCAGGGTAGGTATATTGAATTCAAGTTTTCGTTATTTTTTTTTCAAAAAATATAAGTATTGCAAAACATTTTTTGAGTAAGTACTTGGTGTAAAATATCTTATATAAATTAAGTAAAATACGAACAAAGTCGATCTCCCGATTCGTGTCGGCTTACTCACGTTATCAATAATTCATTAATTATGCAATAATTATCTTGTAATTATGGCAATAATTTTGCGCGTGTTATGCTAATTATTATAAGTACTAGGTATATTATCATATTATAGTCTTAATAGGGCTGTCGGATAGGTACGTGACGTCACAAAATGTAAGGCCCGTATTAACAAATCACTCTGAGCTCAAAATTCAATCTTGAGAACGACCTCGATGGCGCTCCTATAAACGTAACTTAGGTCCGCGTTTAGGAATCGGGTATCATTAACACAACTCAGTTCTCAAGAGAACTGTCAAACTCATACTTGAGAGCGTATTTGCTGATTGCAGGCGAAACGCGACTTGAGAAAGACATCACGCGATTGGTTTATTAATAAATGACATACTTGAAATGGTGATCACGTCTTGAGAGTGTATCAGCTGAATTCGGGGGTTTGAGCTCAGACTATTAATATGAACGTAGGTGTAGTAATAGCCTATGGGAACTTTCAAAAATTGTATTAAATATAATAATTATCACAATCATCAGTCCACTGCTGGACTCTCCCAAGGCGCGACCCTCAACCCGCATTTGTATCCAGTCTCTTTGCGCAGGTAATCCCTCTATCTGGCCTGGGGACCATACATACATTTCACCCGTTTCGTGGCCTCCACTCGAGAACTCGTCTACCCCATCGGTTATCGCTTTAAATTTTTCCTCCCTTCAACAAACAAACGTGACTTGTAAACAACTAGGTACAATTCGTATCAATACAACCTACGACCTATCCAATTACGAAACTAATCGAAAATTCGCGCGTGTACATTAATACAGGAACCGGATGAGCGTTTACCTGCCTAATATTACGACCAAATTAAATGGATGGTTAGGCTTGTGACATACATTAATTTTGCACAGCGTTTAAGGTATTATTTATTTCTAGTCAATTATTGTATTATGACAATGCCCCTTTACAGCAGCTTCTAATTCTTCATTTATATTTAATAGACATACCTAATACATAAGGCTTACATAAAATTCTACAATTAATCATAATCAATAGCTGCAATGCTGTGGTGTAACTGGTAGTGTGAATACGACATCTATTGTAATCTGACTGTGGGCACCGGTCTGCTCTTTGCCAATAGATTGTCCATCACAAGCTTAGATCCGCAGACCCTTACCCCATAGACATGACATTGGTACAAATGTCAATGCCAAATTCTGCCCCACCATCAACCGCATGATGAACAAGATAACGAACAAATGTAAAAATATCTCCGTTTTTTAAATAAAATTATTGGTTTAAAATAAAGTTGTGTAGGTACAAGTTGCGTGTCGAAAAAAACAGCTTAATTAAGAATTCAGAAAATAGTATGAAATCGAAGCGAATTAATCATTGTTTTTGTTATCATTTTCTACTACTCTCGCTTGAATACGCCTCTGTGATTTGGTCGCCTTTCTACAAGATACACTCGGATCGTATTGAAGGAATTCAGAGACGTTGCCTGAGAGCTGTGGGATGGCGTTTCCATCTCTCCCGGTCGCTGCAGAATTATCTCAGTAGGTGCAAATATTTCGGGATTTCCACTCTTTCCGTTCGGCGTGACTTCGCATTGCTGATATATTTGTACAAAATTTTGCATTATTTTATTGACTCACCGTATTTGCTGTCTAAATTAAACTTTAATACCATGACCAGATTTAGAAGTTTTAGGATATTTACACTTAATGTATACCGCAATAATACTTCGTTTTACAACCCTATTGTGAGAATGTGTCGCTCGTATAACGAGTTGGCCTCAAATAATGACAAGCTGGACATATTTGCTCCCAGCTTGCATTCATACAAGAGGTCACTGTGGAGTGCTTTAACATTGTGATGTATTTAACGGCATGAGGGAAAATGATATTTTCTTCATGTTTATTTATTTCGTTTCTTTCATTTAGTTATTTTATTAGTATTTATTTGTTTTGTTTTTATTTTTATGTGTAGTATTTAACTAGTTAGGGATTTTACACGACTTGCTTCGATAATAATTGTGCAATGATGACGCATGTTTTGGACTGCGACTAGCTCAACACCATAGAATTTAATTTTTGTAATAATTATGTCAATGTCTGTTTTGTGTCTTTAAATAAATAAATAAATAAACTCCTACTGATTGTGATTATGCAATATAAAACCTGTAATAAGTACCCAACAAAATGATAGGTACAGCTTTAATTGTCTCGTAGTTTTGTAGATGGGGCAAAGCTCCATTGAAATGTGGCAATGTCATTTGCAAGCGAAACATTCTGTCAACGATGAGCGCATAGAGACGAAGCGGGAGACAGGGGTGCCGTATTAAAGAGATGCGTCCATGTCGATAATATCTCTAGATTACACGTGTAGCGAAGCAATTCTGCGGTCATGTGCGGGCAGACACAAGCGCCCTCCAGTTACAGGTCTATGGGGTAAGTGGTATGTGGTTAGAATATTGTTGATTGACGTGATCAAGTATAGTACCACTGCCTAAGATCTCAATAAATGAGTTATGATTTATCAGACAGTGAAAACAGCAGTACAATCCCCGAATACAATAATCAGAAGTGAGTAATTAGAAGATGGTTACGTTATGTCATCGAGTGGTCACGCCATGTGACGTCATATGACGTGGTGTGATGAGGCTACCTCCCCGGGTAGGTAGCTAGCTAAGTGGCCGCGCTCCCGGATATTTGGGATATTCCAGGGGTGATCAATTTATGGGTCATAAATTGATTGACATTATCACGGTAATTTGAACTTAATTCGTTGATATTTTGCTATTGTATGTGAATAATGCTGTTTCAAAATTAATAATAACACAGTTAGTATGTATTATTGTAACGGTTTTGAAATATCTCATAATTGGGTCTAAATCGCGGTAAGAACCTGTTACTAAAATTTGCGAATTGACTTCCAACCAGTCCGCTGAGCGTCGTTTAGCTGTAGTGTTGAACGCCGTGTCTTCAACCACTCAGCTAATTGATACTTAGATGTTTGATTGGATGCCGTCGTTCAATCAACGTACTAGCTGTTCAATCACACGTCTATTTCAACCAGTTGACGATATATACAAGACAAAGAGTGCGAGGGATTGAATTGAAAAAAAAGGAGCTTGTATGTCTGTGTGATTTTAATGTGTGCATTATGTTTTTATTATTATTAATAAAAACATAATGCACACATTAAAATCACACAAAATACACAAAAACTAATTAAATACAATATAAACTCTAATAATAATATTAGAGTTTATATTGTATTTAATTAGTTTTTGTGTCTATTACTTTATAAGTTTCTGTTATTGTCAAGTATTGTATTAAGTAGGTCATATGTTAATAAAATTTATGGGTCACATATTTCGCCAGCATTGCAGCCATCATGGTCACGAGTAGACTGAAGTCGGTGAGTGTTAAACGTCAGAAGAGTGACACAAAACGATCTACCCTCTTTCGTAAATATCTTTAATAAACGTTTAACACGGTAATTCCAGTTTTATCTAATTAATAATATTTACAACTTTGTTGCTTTTGGTGTCGAGACCCTCGGCCTGTGGACTGTGGGGTCGCTGTTTAAAGATATAAGCAAACGAGTAGTAGATGCCACTGGTGACCCAAGAGCTGGCAGCTACCTCGCGCAACGGATTAGCATCGCGATCCAGCGAGGTAACGCTGCCAGTCTAAATTTTAAAAATAATTTATTTTGGGTTTAAATAATGAATGTTTTATTTTTAATATTTTATATTGTCGATTTCTCAGACACTGGACCTGCCTGCACGCACCAGTATGTACTAACATAGTTATTTAAGTATTTACTAACAAAATATGGATGTAAAAAAATCTGAAATAAAAATATTTTATTTATTTTTATTGTACCTTTTTGAAATAAATATTATTAAGACAAGTATAATTTCGTTGATAAATCTATTACGGAATTTACCTATGCGGTCCGTCAATCGAGAGAGTTGGCTACATCTGGGACAATGATAGTCTGATTCGATTAGAAGGGTCAACTAGAGTTCAGCATAGCTGTGTGTAAGTACCTAAATAAATACCTATCTGGCAAGGTTCAGCAATCGCTCTTGGCCTTCAAAATAATCTGTTATGTTGTGAATTTCGTATTCCGGATAGTGACAACTATCACTAAGGCAGTTAGGGACGATATTCGTTTAGTTTCGTTATGAGTGAGAGTTGAGTTTGAGATCGGTCTTAGAACTGTCAGGATTTCAATCCAATAAGGGGATTTACTAACTACTAACTTTGTGACTAAGCTATTTAATGCGATTTAACTTCAATCGAATTTAATTTATTTATTGTAATTAAATTTAAAATTGATTATTATTTGATTATTTGATTTTTTAAATTTATATGGAATTTTATTGGAATGAGAAAATTGCCAATAAAATGTAAAACTATTAAGTAGGTATATAGTTGTAGTGCCATGTACTATTATATATTCTGTGCCATTGCAGGGTTCGTGTGCGGGTCATTAAAATGTAACACCATGTATGTACCACATGAAACAATAAATTGATTTGATTTGATTTCAAATTGTCATTTAAGAAACAAAAAATAGTACCGCTAGCTCGGGTAGATGGCACTGATTTATCGACTTCGCACCTCAAAAAGAGCATCAATGCACGGGTTACTCTTGTTTATTAATTGAATGTCTCTTTTTGTGTGGTACCTATTAAAATTATTAAATTGTATTGTTTAAAATTACTCAAACCAAAAATAAATATTATTCAGCTGATATTAACAATATTTCCTTCGTCCCTGTGTATTTTAGTGACTTCCTGCCACGCCATCTATTATCAACTTAAAAAACTAGTTTTTTTCCATTGAAATGTCACTTTGAAAACCCCTCATTTTGAGAGTTGTAAGCGTTCTCTCTCTACGGTTGTAAGACTACTGTATAGGTATTAATATCGGCCCAAGGAAGTCCTTATTATAAAACAAATAACATAATAAAAAGTTATTTGTTCTATAATAGGCTGTAAGTCATTTTATTTTATGTAGTAACCATCTATGTAGTATCTGGTATTACTAACAATCATCATCATCAGTCAGTCTATTTATATTGCCCCACTGCTCGGGCACAGACCTTCCCTTACATCGAGGGAGCTGGGGCTACGATCCACCACGCAGGCCCAGTGCGGATACACATGCCTTAGAATTTTTTTCTACGGCATGCAAGTTTTGAGAGCATTCGGTAAATGTACGTAAGTTTTTCCTTCGAAAAACCGAGGATAAGTCATTGGTAGCTAACCCGGGAATCTGACAAACCTGGGACATCCGTATTGCAAGTCCAGTGCCACTGCGCTACCGAGATCTCTCTAAATTACTACCAAACCCTGCCCGAATTTTTATTTTATTTAAACACACTTTTAAGCAGTTGGTCCTGTGGGGTGACCGCGACTTCCAATCGTTATCGCTTTCAATTTGACACATGTACGCTATACATTGCTGCTATGTTTTTGCAAGTTTTAACAAACGACAACGAAACGCAGCAATGTACCATATCGTTCAAGTGTCAAAATGAAAACGATAACCATAACGATTGAAGTCGCGGTCACCGGGTCGTTCTCGCTCGGCAGCAGTCGTCAGGCCATGTCAGAGGCTCACGGGTCTGAATAACTCTGACAATAGGCGCGGGCACTCAACCACACGATAAAAAAAAGAACATAAGTACATTTTCCATTAGGCATTTTATTAAAATATACAGTTACGTTACTTTTTTCTGCTGGTCACATACGGTGTCACGAATTAGATCTTGAATATTTCCCCTGAAAAATGAAATAAAAGAGTTTTGAAACTCATATTACACCTTGCCTCTCGCACTGCGCTGTCCCGCCCCGTGTGCCCGTACACACACACACTGCTGGGGGAACACACACAGTGGTAAGGGGGCGAGACTTATTTATTTATTTTATTAATGGACTCGACAGTTCGTCATTTGCCAATGTCATGTTACAGAAAATTCAATGTATAATAGTCTTCCATCTTCCTCCAGGGGAGTCGCCGTAGCGTCATCACCCTGGGTAGCCGCGTCTTCTTGTCTTCATCCACAGGAGACGCCGTAGCGTCAATCACTGTGGACGAAGCAGCTCGACAGTCACGTTCACTCCCGAGCTCGTAGTTGGGAATCTTGACCATGGCGCCAAACTACAGATCCTGCTTCAATTCTCCAATAACTTCACCATACTGTCATTCGCGAACATTTTCTGATTAATTTAACGTGATATTAAACACAAAACACCCACCGTAGACACTAAACTGAATATTATTAAATAATTTCGCAACCGTCGTTTCCCGCCATTTTCAAAAAGCCCGGGGCGAGACTTAAGGTATCACACCACTCTTGATTTCTTCCCAGTGGGAAAGGCAAAGCCAACTAGCCAAGAATACATCCTGGTCTGACGTTAATATAATGTCTGATTTATTATAAACAATACATATATACGAAGATAACCTAACCTAAACCTACGCACCCCCCCCCCCCCCCCCCGAACCCCTAAACGAAATAACTTAACGATTCACGCAATCATTAGGTCACACGAGGAAACCTTGAAAAGAGCACAAAACTTCACAAACACGACTTCTTTCGAGCACTCCAATTAATAGAAACGTTCGCGGACATCTCCTGATTAACTTAACGTGATCATTAATCACTTAATACCACGGAATAACTACTTAATTAGAATTTTCAAGGAATCCCATATTTAATAATGGTATCACTCACACAATTCCGTTTGTCTGCGGTCGGCTGCGGAATGGTACCTTTACTAAGGCGGCATCTAAACGGAATATACCAACTACCTTTACCTACTGATAATATCTAATGACTTAAAACATCTTCAATATAAGTACCTGTGTATAAAATAGTTGTATTCGCTAGCATTCAAAGTAGAATACACGAATCTAGGTATTTGATTGACCAACACCCAAACATCATTGTCGATCACTTTCAAATCTGTGAATAAGTTTTATAATTATATACGACATCTTTAAGAGCCTTCCTAGACCCAACTAATAAGCCAATCTTAAAAAAATCATATCTTCCAATATAATCAATTTTATTAAAAAAGCTACGTTCACATTGTTTATTGCTATAAATATTATTTTTTAAATGCTTATTTGTAACGTGATTCAATGTCGGTAAGTTGTAGTTCACATAATTGCGAAAAACGTCCGTAGCAATAAATAATGTGAACGTAGCTTTTTTAATAAAATTGATTATATTGGAAGATATGATTTTTTAAAGACTGGCGGCGCTAGTTGGCTCATGTCAGTGCCTTAAACTGGTAAATCTTAAGATGTACCTCATGCACACGATAAATGTTTTACAACCTGAAATATACACCAACTTCTGATGATCTTGAGCGATCATAGCCACGTTTTCTGGTCTTAGTTCTGTGTCAATATTCCAGCACAAGATGGCGTCTTGAGCGACATTCGCATAGAGCAGGGTTCTCGTGGCGCTGTGGTAGTCATGAGACCCGCTTTGGGTGGCAGGGCCTCGGGTGCCTACAAGCTGAAAACCAAAGTTGATTAAGTAGGTAATAGGCTAGTTGACCCAATTTTTTTTGGTCTTAAATAGTTCATAATCGTTCTATTACACCGTACAAAAACAACTTACCAACCTCATTAAATCTTATTTTTATTATTATTAATGGACTCGACAGTTCGTCATTTGCCAATAGCATGTTACAGAAAATTCAATATAATAGTCTTCTATTTGCCTCCAGAGGAGTCGCAGTAGCGTCTTCACCCTGGGCAGCCGCGTCTTCATGTCTTCATCCAGAGGAGTCGCCGTAGCGTCATCACTCTGGACGAAGCAGCAGTCACGTTCACTCCCGAGCTCGTAGCGGGAACTCTTGATAAAAGCTTGAAGCTAAAATTATTCAATTAATTCACCATACTGTCATTGGCGAACCTTAACGTGATATTAAACACAAAATAACCACTGTAGATATTATAACAAAAATTATCAAACAATTTTGCAACCGTCGTTTCCCGCCATTTTCAAGAGAACCATAATGAGGGTTTTTCAGTATAGGGTACATATATGTATTTATAAGTATACCTGAGGCATTCCATCAAAATGGCAATCTCTGTTCTTCAGTACATCAGTCCTGACAGAGAATTCTTGTGTAGACACTAACGGATGGTAGTATGCTGTCCTCTTCCCTCTCTCGTCACGGTCTGAGAGAGCGATACTGAACAGACCATCTTTCCAATTTATTGTGAAACCTGAATCAATTAAATCGCAAATAAATTAATCCTTGCCTCCTCCACATTCATCAATCTCTTCATGCATGCTCGTCGGTTTGTAGTAGACCGTACTTGACCCTTTTTCAAGACCTCGCCAATCTGGTCGCCGCACGTTCTCCTCGGTCTACCTCTGCCGACCCTTCCGTCAACATTCGCTCTGTGTATTTCCTTCGTTACCCTTCCTTCACTCATCCGCTCTAAGTGAAATCGCAAATTAATTTATTAAAATCTTGTAGACTCTAGGTAGCTTCACACACAGTCATCAAACTATTCATGCACGCCCGTCGTGTCGGTTTGTAGGAGAATTTTGGAACTTTTTCAAAACTTCACCGATCGAAAGTCCTCCTCGGTGTGTCTCTGAGATGATCCGAGATACCCAGAATTTCTGGGCCAGAAATCGGTTCGAATGAATGCAAGCTATTTTCTCGCTTTAGCGACGTTATTTTTAAGCGATAAATTAAGTGAATGCAGTTAATTGCAAGTGAGTGCAATTAAGTGAATTACTGCCCCCAAATTCTAAAATATTTGGATCGAATATAGTCTAGTCGAGAGCTCGGTGGCTCAGTGGTTGGGTCAATGGACTTGCAATATGGAGGTCCCAGGTTCGATTCCCAGCTAGGGCAGCCATGTACCAATGAGTTATCCTCGGTTTTTCGACGGAAAAACTTACGTACATTTACCGAGTGCACTCAAAACGGTGAAGGAAAACATCGTGATGAAACCTGCATGTCGTAGAAGAAGAAGAAGAAATCTAAAGCATGTGAAATCCGCCAACCCGCACTGGGCCCGTGTGGTGGATTATGGCCCCAGCTCCCTCGATGTAAGGGAAGGTCTGTGCCCGAGCAGTGGGGCAATATAAATAGACTGATGATGATGATGATAGTCTAGTCGAGTCGAGAAGGATGGAAGACGGATGGAAGCGGATAGAAGGAAGGAAACAAAGTTATCTCTCGACACGAGCAAGGATGGATGACATTGACAGGGGGCGCTCTTCGCAACGAACATTACATTGGCAAACTATCTCATTACGTTTTACAAGATGGCAGCGTTAGTTCCACTTTTTGCCACGTGCCTAAAGACCCTTGTCGCATTGTATCTTCGTCCGACCGACTCGTAGGACCCATATTACAATTTATTACTTACCAGCAACACTGAAATTCAAAGCAGCCTCGTTGTGTACAAAACTCGGATGGTTAATACGCCAACTGTCTCTGGCTTTCATTGAGAAAACGATAAGGCCTTCCGTAGCAAGATCATTTATATAGGCATATGCGTCGTTACATGATGTTGGATCTACATCTATTGTTATTGATGTTAGGCCTGTGAAAGAATGTAATAATAAGTTAGGATTTTGACCTTGAAATATAAATTAATATTTTTCATCATAACAGATAAGGCTGTATCAGTTTGTTCAAAGATCCCATTGCCTTTGTGAATAATGAATATTAAAAAAAAGATTGTCTGTCTTGGGTTTTTCAGGGGTTTTCATTGCGTTTGTTTCAATTTCTTTAATCGATTTTTTCCACTAATTCTTTGATTGCAATGCAATTAATGCAACGATAATTAAATTATTGATCCAAAGGAAATATTACTAGTTTCATGGAATCTCAGAACCTTGTGCTTGTGCTAAAAACCGATTCTGAACAGACGGCATGAAGCTTCCAAGTTTATTTTACGAAACAAATAACTAGTTCAACGTTCAACATCCCTTTTTAATAAACAATAGTGATGGCATTGCTATCAGTAAACGATATAAAAGTGGAAATTCAGGAGGTGGAAAGTACTAACATAGAAACAGTTTGGATAAAAGCCTTCGAGCAGGAAAAGACAGTCAATGTGAAGCAGGAGTTGGATATCAAACCGAGCCCATCAAAATTGGAAACCGATGAAGGTTAGTTTTATAATATAGTGATTTAAAGAGAAATCAATTTTAAAAAAACCGGATTGTAAAAGTTTAAAGCCCCTATTACTGTGATTAAATATGTACAACTCCACCAAGCTAAGTTTGCACCTCGCTGGAATGCGGCGCCCCGCCGCGATGTGCAAACTAGGTTGGTCGAGTAGTATATCCTATGTTACTCCTACAATCAAGACGAATCTTACGACACCTCATATGTTAAAATCCATCAAACCGTTTAGGCTGCAGGGCGGGACAGAATTAGACATTCATAGACATACACTCGAAAAACACAACCCTCTGTGCCATCTTCTTACGAAGGTTGGCGATCATTATGGCAATCTGCACTGTTGCCAACGCCACACGGAATAGAGACCTGGTACTCTTGCCGTACCATTGGCGTAAGATCCTGAGCCATGATATTCTCCTTCTACCTGGCCTTCTTCTGCCCTGGATCTTTCCCTGAACAATCAGTTGTAGAAGATCATACTTTTTATTCCTCATTATGTGACCTAGATACTGGAGTTTTTTAATGGTCTTAAGAATCTCCACATCCTTACCCATTCTCTGGAGCACTCAAAGCTCAGTCGAAGACAGAGATAAGTATACAAGGGGTCCCAATAAGGTTGAGATTTTCTCAAGAACTACTTGACTGATTTTAATAATTCTTTTACAGTTACATAGTTTTAACTTTTATCTATTAACAGTGAAAGAATTTTTACAATAGGTCAAGTAGTTTTTGAGAAAATCTCAACTTTTAAAACTCAATACTCAATATATTTATTGCATTCCATAAGTTATAATACAGATGTTCATATACTTAACATTAAAATGTTACAATGTTCTTTATGGACCTTGTTTATGCACAGCAATACAAGAGAGAGACAACTCTCCTGTACACCTTTCTTTGTCTTCGATCGTACCATGTGTGTGTTATATTATTATTTATGTTATATTATTTCGATTATTTTATCTTCTTTCAGATAATCTGTTGATGGCGATATATGAAAAAGACTATCACGACACGGCACCTTCACAAAAAAAACCTGCCAGAAACGTCGCATGGAAGAAGAAACCACAAGAACCTAACAAATGTACCACTTGTAACCGTCAATTTAAATCAAAGAAAATTCTCAATAGTCATTTAAAAGTTCACAAAAACGAAAAGTCACTTTTATGTTTAACATGCAATATTAAGTTTCCATCTAAAGTTGCGCTTAAACAACACTTAACAAGCCACGGAGATAAATACGTATGTCCATTTTGCAAAGCAGAATTTACTCACGAAATCTCTTTGAAACATCATTTAATTACACATACTAAAACAAAACAATTTACTTGCGATATATGTGACCGAAAGTTTAATCGAAAAACTAACTTAATCCGTCACAAACAGCTTCATAACAACATCAACGAATCACCGTTTTCATGTGACATCTGTAAACTCGCTTTTAAATCCAGAAGCGACCTTGATGGCCATTACGAGAGCGATTCAAAACCTTTAAGTGATACTGGAGAACGCAAATTAAATTGCAAAGAGATCGCTTATCAATTAAAAAGCTTAAAGTCCGATAAGCCACTTACGTGTGTAATTTGTAATCTCAAATTTAAACAGAAGAAGCATTTGAAAAGCCATTTAATTCTCCACAGTGATATAAGACCTTTTAAATGTGAGATCTGTGATCGGTCTTTTAGCCGTCGGACTAATTTAACTCAACACAGACTCAGACATGCCGGAATAAAGCCTTATGTCTGTGAATTTTGCGATCGTGAATTCGCTCAGAATAGGGACTTAAAATATCATCTTTTAAGCCATAATAATGCAAATCCGTACTCTTGTGACGTTTGCCAGAGTCAGTTCACTTGTAAAGCGATCTTAAAAAGACATCAGCTCGTTCATAGCAATGAGAGGACATTTACATGTCATACGTGCGGACTCAAGTTTACTCATGAGAGGAATCTCAAGAGTCATCTCACCCTTCACACCGGTCAAAAGCCGTTCTCGTGTGACATTTGTAAACGTTGTTACACTCGCAACAGTCTTTTAACTCGACATAAACGGATTCACAAGAAGGATAATAATGACGATATTTAGGCCCGTATTAATAAATTGATAGATAGATAAAGCATTTATTCATTTCTACAACACACAATACATATACACAGACAAGGGCGTCGCCAGCCGATGGCCCAGAGGGGGGCAAGCTGATATAAATTACAGCTGTGTGTGAGAACAGGCGACGACGCGGCCGCGTGGACGGAATAGGAGAGACAGTAGCACTCTCCTCTCCCCGCTCGCTCTCGCCTCATCGCTTTCCAGTGCCTGACTAAGGACTTTGCATTGGGCTGGATATTTTTTCTAATCTCTAGGGGGGGGGGGGGGGGGGCAGCTGCCCCTACCTGCCCCCCCTCGGCGACGCCCTTGTACACAGAAGAAATACACAATTAGTAGATAAATATAGATAACTAGAATAAAGAAGGTTACAATATAAATAATACAATTATACAATAATGAAAGTTGAACAAAACAAACAATATTTTAGGTATTGTCTGTGTAAATCACTCTCAGCTCAAAAGTCAATCTTGAGAACGACCTCAAGATGGCGTTCCCATTAATAAACGTAACTTAGGTGAGCGTTTAGGAAGCTGGTATCACGTGAGTAACGCCGTATTAATAAACAAAAACTCAGTTCTCAAGAGAACTGTCAAACTCGCACTTGAGAACGTATTTGCTGATTGCAGACGAACCGCGACTTTCAAGATTGGTTTATTAATAAATAGCATACTTGAGATGGTGATCATGTCTTGAGAGTGTATCAGAGCACCATCAGAGCTCAGACTATTAAATACGGGCTTTAATTATTGCTAAGTTGTTTATTACCTGAAGTTAATTTTGAAATGTTCTATTGGTAATAATACTAGTTGTATAGGTACGGTAGAAGACAAATAAAGGTGTACAGGAGAGTTTTTAAGGTTGAGATTTTCTGAACTACTTGACCTTTTGTAAAAATTCTTTCACTGTTAGATAGATAAAAACTAAAACTATGTAACTGTAAGAGAATTATTAAAATCGGTCCAGTAGTTTTTGAGAAAATCTCAACCTTATTGAGGCCTCCTGTACACTTATCTCTGTCTTCGACTGTACCTAATGTATTATGTATAATGTACTTAATAAATATCAGTCAATATATTGTGTCGTCTGTTTTTTATAATATTGCAAGCAATGATTCACATCATCAGTTTAATTTTTTTTGCTTCGGCATTCAGCAGGTTTTATCGCAATGTTTTCTTTCACCGTTTTGAGAGCTTTCGGTAAATCTACGTAAGATTTCTTTCGAAAAACCGAGGAAATCTTTTTGTTACATAGCTTACTTGGCTGGGGATCGAACCTGGGACCTTCGTATCGTATCGTTCAGCGACCGCGGGGAGTGTCCCCAGAAGGCTGGCTGCATTGCCTCGCTGGATTGCGAGGCTAATGCGTTGCGCGAGGTACGCGCCAGCCCTCTGGTCATTAGACTCATCCACCAGGCGCACAGAGATCTCACCACGTTCCCAGGGTCTCCACATCAAACGGCACAAATATGCAGTCTCCACTGAGACCTGCATATATGCGCCGCTTAGTTGCCTCTGCAGTAGCTGCTGCAGCGCCGGCCTTTGATGATGTTGCTGGAAGATGGGACGGCGCCAGGGTATCCACGCAGGTGGCGTCCCATACTAGGGGCCGTCCCATCTTCCAGGGCACGAGCGTCATCCCATCGGGCCTCTTGCCGTCGTCGCGCGCCAAACCGCTCGGTTCGAGAACAGCTGGCGCGCGGGCAGAGGCAAGAGCTCGACGGATGATTTCGTCACAGCCTTATAGAACAAAAATTGTACAGTTTCCGATAGTTTTGTATATTTTCTGAACCCCCCTTTTTCGGTTTACATCTTGTATTGTAAACTGTATGTTTTAGAAGATACTTTGTCTTAAGGGTGCCTTTCCACCAGAGATGTGCTATGCTACTTGCTATGGACGTGTTTGATATCCACCAATCATATTCATTGGTCCACATAGCATAGCTCTGGCTGAATGAATATGATTGGTGGATATCAAACACATCCATAGCACATGTCTGGTGGAAAGCCACCCTTAGTCTATTAGACTACGTCTAAAGTCTACTTACCAGCGGGCGTTCTTTCGTCGACCACGTCAGAGCTTTTCAGTTCGTATTTCAGTATTAGCTGGTCGGTCTTTAAATCAAATACCAGTATAGCTGGTGGTTGAATTTGCTTCCGTTCTCCTGAAAGCAATGATTTAACAAACCATAAGACCAGCCCTCTTGCCATGAACCCTTAATAGCAGGCTTATTTCAATAATACTTATTATTTCGTACCATGACGTCCTTATCTTATCTTATCCTGATTGGGTGCCAATGTGGCGGCACTTCGACCCATTGGGATCTTTTGTGCTCTCCCCTTTCCTTTATGCTCCTTCCTCCTCCCTAAAGATATAACTCAGTAGGTCCGCTATGCAGCTTATGGGAAGGAGCCTGTAGGCTTCTGGTTCCGGATAGGCCGACCCCAGGAGACTCATTCGCTTCCTAGCCAGTGAGTCACATTCACACAGTAGGTGTTTCATGGACTCCGTTTTGTCACCACAGCCTCTGCAGGTTGGAGATTCAGCTAATCCCATCCTGTGCAACAGGTCGTTCGTTGCTTGATGTCCCGTTAGCGCACCAATTATGAGCTGCATCTGGTTTCTGTTATGTTTTCCATTCCTTACTTTAAGGTCGTCATGGTCCGAAATAACAATGATTGATGACGATGAGAACGTCACTTATTTTTGTAATTGATGTATGGTAATAAACATATTTTATATTCTATTCTACACGGCTTAAGATCCACTTCGTATCACTGAGCCAACAGAATAAGCATCATACCAGGCACCTCCAACAGTCCAGTGTCAACTCCCCACAGTCTACCACACACGTCTACCCTCGGTCGGTAGATGGATACCAGGCGTTTGCTTGACGCGGTGTCTGGGTAAGGCTTGAGCAAAGGAGACGTGCGACCATCTAATGATATGTAGTTTAGAGTCGATGGTATTCCTGGAAAGTGAATTATTCATATTCATTCGTCATGCGTAGAAGTCGCGGTTACTAATAGACCACGAACTTTCAATGCACTGTGAGGCAGCTCTTCCTCTATGTTCTGCTCTCGTTCCACATCACATACCGCAATGGCTTATAGCCTATGTGCTGCCCAGATATTGGAGCTATCCCTAGTGAAAGTCCTATAAAAATCCTTCCAGTAGTTTTTACGTGAGGCGTGAACATCGACGATAGACAATGGGTTCAAAAATTGGTGTTCTGGCATCAGTATCAATTCTAAAACACATTACAATTATTCCATCCATTCATAAACTCACACCTGATTCCCGTAGGGGTGTGCAGAGATCGCTTAGCATCACACAATAAGTAACCATTGGTTGCCATTGGAAGCTGTGAGCTTACCTTACGTACGTACGGTACGATGCTCCTCTATAACCAATTTGGAGCCAAGGTGTGGGCTGAAAACCAGCGCTGACGCACTCTGTGTCAGCATCAGCTGAAGCCTAAACCCTTTGCCTAAGTTATATGTTTGTTAATTGTCATTGTAATTTATTAAGACTGTTTTTATTTCTTATATGTATATACTTAATAGGCAATAAATGTTATTCTATTCTATTCAGAGACGATGAACTTCCATCAGCTGCGATCCTGATACAACTGTCGCTTCCTCCACATTCATCAATCCCTTGATGCACGCTCGTCGGCAAACCGACAAATAGTAGACCGCGCGCTTGGCCCTTTTTTAAAACATCGTCAATCTGGTAACGTCGGCATACTAGTAGGTCCTATGTCGTCGCTCTGTCTACCCTGCCAACTCTTCCATCAACATTCGCTCTTGTATTCTTTAAAAAAAATATCCAACAGCCTCTTCTTATTATAAGGGGCAGCGCAGACGACAGACTGTCCGTGACGCACTTTTTAGTGTGTGAAAATAGAACCTATAGAATTAATATGCAGTAACGCATACGACGCGCAAAAAGTCCGGCGCACAAAAAATCTGTGTAATTTGGGCAGAAAAAGAATAGAACGTTTGCTTCAACGTGCGCTAACGCAGACGGCGCACACTTTAGTCTGCAATCTGCGCGATTTCCATAGCGTGTACGTCTCTACAGTTCTGCCGACAGAATGATCGAAGATGTGCGTCGTGTGCTTTGAGTCTGTGAAAAATCCGCGACCGACTTTTTGCGCGCCATACAGACATTTTGTGCGCCGCAGACTCGATCGCACAAAAAGTGTGCCGTCTGCGCTGCACCTAGGCTTATAATAAGACTGTAAAAAAGTATAGATACCTATATATATATAGATGTATGTAAGTTATATATTTACCATGTCGTCTCCTGGGTACAGTCACAAATACCCTGTCTCCATACTTTTCGAATCCTATGGGTACATTGTTGTATTGATTGAAGAATTGCTGAGAGTCCCCAACGGCTTCCGGAAAGTGTATATTGTCGCTGTTCATCGCTGTATCGGTGCTGTTGTGGTCTATAGTACATTTCGTGCTCATCAATAAGCCCTTAGCAATAAAACTTACTAAACGGTGTTCTAATTTGGCTATCTATCAAGGTGGCACCATGTGGTGGCTACCACATGGTTTCAAAGAAATGGAAAGATGGTCTGTTCAGTATCGCTCTCTCAGACTGTGACGAGAGAGGGAAGAGGACAGCATACTACCATCCGTTAGTGTCTACACAAGAATTCTCTGTCGGGACAGATGTACTGAAGAACAGAGATTGCCATTTTGATGGAATGCCTCAGGTATAGGTACTTATAAATACATATAATAATGTACCCTATACTGAAAAACCCTCATTATGGTTCTCTTGAAAATGGCGGGAAACGACGGTTGCAAAATTATTTGATAATTTTTGTTTTATTGTCTACAGTGGTTATTTCGAGATTAATATCACGTTAAATTAATCAGAAAATGTTCGCGAGTGACAGTATGGTGAATTTATTGGATAATTTGAGCAAGATCTGAAGTTTGGCGCTATGGTCAAGAGTCCCGCTACAAGCTCGTGAACGTGACTGTCGAGCTGCTTCGTCCAGAGTGATGACGCTACGGCGACTCCTCTGGATGAAGACAAGAAGACGCGGCTACCCAGGGTGAAGACGTTGCTGCGACTCCCCTGGAGGAAGATAGAAGACTAATATATATTGAATTTTCTGTAACATGACATTGGCAAATGACGAACTGTCGAGTCCATTAATACAAAAAACTACTATTGGTATTAAATTCTGAGTACACAGGCATAGTCGGGGTAATCTGTGACAGGCATTTAGTCGACCATAGGAAAAACAAGAGTTTGTCGGCTAGACGTTTAAAATAAATGATTTAAGGGGGTTGACACCCCATACAATCACAATGCATCGAGCCGTTTAGGATACAGACCACAAATGCACCGACATACATACGAGTAAACCGAAGCCCTAATCAAGTGTCTTATTTTGTAAACAAAATCTACCCTACCCTACTAACATTTTAAGCTGTTCTGTGATTATTGCATAGTTATTTTCACATTATTAGATCGGATCACTTTATTAGGTACATAACACAGTTACAATTCACAATACATGTGGACCCCGTCGGGCACAGCAATATGGGAAGGCAGCTCGACATTGGACTATTTCAAATCATCGTCTAAGTATTTCTGTAATGAATAGTAACACTTGTTTATTAACATTTGCTTTAAAGCTTGTATGAACAGTTTATTATTACTTTCGTTTTTAAATTTTTCGGGTAGTTTATTATAGATTTTTATTGATAAGGCGTATGGGCTCTTGCTATGTAATTTTAATTTGGATTTTATTGGAATTAGGTTTTGACCGTGTCTTGTTGGATATTGGCGAGGTACATCTCCTATTTTTGTGTAAAAATTTGGATATTTTCTTATGAATTTACACATTTCTAATATGTAAAGGGATGGCAGTGTTAGTATTTTGTTTTCTCTAAAATGTGGTTCACAACTTTCTGGTATTTTTATGTTAACGATAGTTCTCACACATTTTTTCTGTTGGATAAAAAGCTCTTGAACATTTGTACTATTCCCCCATAGTATAATACCGTAACTAAGCCACGCGTGGGCGTATGCGTAGTAGGCGGTGAGCGCAGTATCTTTATTAGTTGACATTTTTAATTCTTTTAAGGCATATATGAAACTCGATAGTTTTGTCTTTATCTTTTGGATATGAGCTTTCCAGTTTACATTTGTATCGATATCTATACCGAGCAAAGTAAACGTGTCGACGCAATCTATTTTTTTACCTTCATATGAGAAATTTATATCTAACGGAGTCTTTTGATAAGGTCTAAACTGCATAATTTTAGTTTTTGAAAAATTGATTTCTAAATTATGGTCACTCATCCACGTCACTATTGTGGTGAGCATATTATAAAGTTTATTATTAAGGTTGTCATACTTGGTGCAAGATGTTAGAAGGGAGATATCGTCAGCAAATAGTACACATGATTCAGTTAATGTTTTTGGGAGATCATTTATGTATGTTAAGAAAAGTATACACCCTAGGACACTTCTATTTCCACAGTGATGAAGATACTATTTTCACAATGATGAAGATATCAATCAGTTCCTTCAGTGTTACATCACAGACGATCAAATTACAATGCCGGATTCTGCCCCACCATCAACAGCTAGATGTACAAGATAACGAATAAAGGTAAAAATATCTACGTTTTTTATTAAAATTATTGGTGTAAAATAAAGATTTGTACATCTAGCGAGTCGAAAAAACAGCTTAATTAAGAATTCAGAAAATAGTAAGAAATCGAAGCATTATTCATTGTTTTTGTTATTCTTCTATAGGAGTTGCGAGAGTAGTAGAAAAAGTTACTGATTATGATTACGCAATATGAAACCTGTAATAAGTCCCCAACAAAATGATAGGTACAGCTTAAATGGTCACGTAGTTTTGTAGGTGGGGCAAAGCTCCATTGAAATGTGGCAATGTCATTTGTTTACAAAATAAGACACTTGATTTGGGCTGCGACATACATACCGTCATCTTTCGGCAATCGATAAAAACTTACATGAATATCCATCGAAATCGTAACCTATTTGTTTCCAAGCGAACACTTCTCTTAACAGTCCATGTTTATCATTCTTTTTATAACTATAAGCTTTATCTATTAAAAATAAAACTATAAACAAACTGCGTATCTTGCTCATTTTGCTACACGACTGATCAAAATCTGGTTTTAAAACACACTAAACCACTATATTCTTTGTGCAAAACCAGTCTGAAGTTGAATCATGTAGGACTAAGTAAGAATGTAAGGTGAACCTCAAATAAAAGTAAATTACAACTTCATCATCAGTCTATTTTTTGTGCGGGGACTGTGAACGTGTTAATTATTTATTTATTTTATTAATGGACTCGACAGTTCGTCATTTGCTAATGTCATGTTACAGAAAATTCAATATATTCAACAGTCTTCTATCTTCTTCCAGCAGTCGCAGTAGCGTGTTCACCCTGGGTAGCCGCGTCTTCATCCAGAGGAGACGCCGTAGCGTCATCACTCTGGACGAAGCAGCTCGACAGTCACGTTCACTCCCGAGCTTGTACCGGGAACTCTTGATAAAAGCTTGAAACTTCAGATATTGCATAAATAATCAAATAACTTCACTGTACTGTCATTCGCGAACATTTTCTGATTAATTTAACGTGATATTAAACACAAAATGTCCCTGTGGACATTAAAAGGAAAATTACCAAATAATTTCGCAACCGTCGCTTCCCGCCATTTTCAAGAGAACCGTGTTAATTATTAATTTTAACTAGATAGACATAGCTGTGAAATGACATTGCCACATTTCAATGGAGCTTTGCCCCACCTTCATAACTACGTGACCAATGAAGCTGTACCTATCATTTTGTTGGGGACTTATTACAGGTTTCATATTGCATAATCATAATCAGTAGGAGTTGTGAGCGTAGTAGAAAATGATAACAAAGACATTGAATAAGTTCGCTTCGATTTCTTACTTTTTTCTGAATTCTTAATTAAGCTGTTTTTCGACTCGCATGTTGTACAGTCGACAGCAGATCAATGGTAACACTTGCAGTACGACTTTAAGTCTTACGACGCAAATAATAAGAACTGTCAAAAGTAAAAAGTGTTACCATTGATTTGCTATCGACTGTACAAAACTTTATTTTAATCCAATAATTTTAATAAAAAACGGAGATATTTTTACACTTACTTATTCGTTATCTTGTTAATCATGCGGTTGATGGTAGGGCAGAATCTGGCATTGTCATTTCAAATAAACAACAAATAAAAGAAAAGACAAATGTTTCATATTACTTATTTTATTCGTATTTTGTGCTTTTCATAAAGGATTAAACTAAAAACAATGAGTATAATAATGAGTATAATAAATAATAAAAATCTTTATTTATCTCACATCAAAGAATGGTAGGTACAAGATACAACTAGCAATAACAATGTATGGTTCCAAGATGCGAGAGTCTGGTGTCTGTGCTAGGTGTAAGCCTGTGTTACAGATCACCAGGCCATACACATTTAGAAACAGAAATAGGAAAATAAGCATTAGGTACTACGAGTAGGAAAGGTACTAATTAGGTGTATGTGAGTGGTGAGTATGTTAACAATAGCATAGTGAGGTGTTAGGTATCGGTAACTCAACGACTTTTGTTCTACGACATAAATTATTAATATCTATTTCTATTTGTCAGTATCAATTTCGTTGTTATTCCACTCGTTGTCTCTGTCTTCAACGGATTTCTGCTTCTGAAAAATAATAACAAAAATACGTTAACGGGAATCTTCGAAATTCCAATTCATGTAACGCCTTCTGCCATAAACGATAGTTTTTTATTTTATTTTAATCTATAATTGTTTAGGGATTTTTGTACACATAAAGTGACGATGCCAATCCCAACGTACCTATTCTAAATTAACTTAAATTTTATAAAAGATCGAGAACAGCATTTTAGCTGGGCCTGAAGTTGGCTCAGCTAAAATGCCGATAATTAAATTAAATTAATTTAAACGATAGTTAAAGATTGCGTCGTGAATTTAATTGGTAATTAAATTTTTCTACAAGTAACAATAATAAAATGACCTAGCACCTGACGGGGTCTGTCATTGAGTGCATTCAGATGCGCTCAGACGGGTCCCGCTAGGTGCATCACATATCCCTTAAAAATAAAGTTCTCTAAGGGGCCTCTACGCGTTGGTCCTATGTCTCCGTGCAAGCCTTTCACAGGACCGGGTTTTCTTAAACCCGTGAAACCTGGATAATAATTAAAAATAACTATAATATTAACCTAGAAAAATATAAACTAAACTAAAAACTATATGTACAATAGGTCGGTTGAACTATCTGAATGGCTTAGCATTACAGATAGTTCAACCGATCCCCGTTGTCCGGCAACGTGCCCAAAATGCTGGCGGCATTTCCCCCTTGGATCGCTAGGCTGATCCTTTGGGCGAAATTGCAGGCCTAAGTAAAAGTACATTCACATTTTTAGGCGGTAAGTCTGCGAGCTCTGGGTGTGGCTATCGTGCAGATAGTATGCAACTCATGCACACATATTTGCAGTAAAAAAATTTCGAATTTACATTTAGTTACCTACACTACTTTTCTTTCAATAAAAAGGTGCCAACGCTGAGAATTATTATTTTAAAAAACAAAACAAGAAACCGACAGCCTTAAAAAGCGCCTTTTAATTTTTTTTATAGCCTACTCACGTCACTCCTACAGTCAAGACGAATCTAACGACACCTCATATGTTAAAATCCATCAAGCCGTTTAGGCTGCAGGGCGGGACAAAGAATTGGATATACAATTACATATACCGCAGCCCAAATCAAGTGTCTTATTTTGTAAACCAATATGATCGTCTAATTACCTGTTGTGATGTAACACTGAAGGAACTGATTGATTGAACCTGTTCATCATTGTGAAAATAAAGTAATCCGATCTAATAATGTACAAATAACTATGCAATTACCAGAGAATAGCTTAAAATGTTAGTGGGAGAGGGTAGTTTTTGTTTTCTAACTAAGACACTTGATTTGGGCTTCGGATTACATTCACTCGAAAAACATAACCCTCCTTCATTCGCAGTCGGGTAAGAAGAAAACCTCTTAGCAGCAAACTTTATTTTGGATCAATTTGTCTTTCCTTACCTTCCACATGTCTGGATCCCATTCTTCGAAGAACTTGGTGAACGGTTGAGGTTCCAGCCCGTGCTTTACGATCGTCACTGGTGCCGTGTCTTGATTGTGACTCCTTAGGAATGCCTGCAGACGAAGGTCTCCATCATCATATTTTATAGAAATGGGTTTATCACCAAGAGAACGAGCTCGTCAATACGTCGACCGTTTGTATAGATAGATGCTTTGTATGAAGCGAGGTTGTGTACGGACAACCGCAGATCAATGGTAACACTTGCAGTACACTTTAACTCTTACGACGAAGATAATAAGAACGGTCCAAAGTGTTACACTGCTGTTAGTTGTACCAGGATCACACACAGCAGATGGACGGATATCGTCTGGCTACCGCTACGGGAGACAGGCGGGAGGAGTGTGCATGAAGAGAGTGATGACTGTGTATGGAGCGAGAGTGGGGTACCAGGATCACAGCAGACGGCAGTACATCGTCTGGCTACCGCTACGGGAGACAGGCGGGAGGAGCGTGCATGAAAAGAATGATGACTGTGTATGAAGCGAGAGTGGTGTACCAGGATCGCACCAGATGGAAGGATATCGTCTGCCTACCGCTACGAGAGACAGGCGGGAGCGTGCGTGAAGAGTGTGATGACTGTGTATGAAGCGAGAGTGGTGTACCAGGATCGCAGCAGATAGCAGTACATAGACTGGCTACCGATACGGGAGACAGGCGGGAGCGTGCGTGAAGAGAATGATGACTGTGTATGAAGCGAGAGTGGTGTACCAGGATCGTATCAGATGGAAGGATATCGTCTGCCTACCGCTACGAGAGACAGGCGGGAGCGTGCGTGAAGAGAGTGATGACTGTGTATGAAGCGAGAGTGGTGTACCAGGAACGCAGCAGATGGCAGTACATAGACTGGCTACCGCTGCTGGAGACAGGCGGGAGGAGCGTGCATGAAGAGAGTGATGACTGTGTGGTGTACCAGGATCGCAGCAGATGGCAGTACATCGTCTGGCTACCGCTACGGGAGGCTGGCGGCAGGAGCGTGCATGAAGAGTGTGCTGTGTGTGTGGTGTACCAGGATCGCAGCAGATGGCAGGACATCGTCTGCCTACCGCTACGGGAGGCAGGCGGGAGGAGCGTGCATGAAGAGAAAGAGGGTGCTGACTGTGTGTGGTGTACCAGGATCGCAGCAGGCGGCAGTACATGCTCTGCCTACAGCTACGGGTGGCTGGCGGCAGGAGCGTGCGTGAAAAGAGTGATGACTGTGTATGAAGCGAGAGTGGTGTACCAGGATCACAGCAGACGGCAGTACATACTCTGCCTGCCGCTACGGGAGCCAGGCGGGAGTATAAGTTTGTCTTTTGTCGATGGTCTTACATCAGCAATGTGTTGGGCGGACTTGCGTTGGCGATCCGTAACCTCTTTCCCGAGCCACACGTAGACCTCCTCGCCACCGTCCAGGAGGTTCACCTCGTCTTCTTCCAGATCCTGGGAACAAGAAGTAAGGCCTTTTTACCCGCCGGAAGGGGGCCGACGGGGGCAAGAAGTAGGTAAGTATACTACTTAATTCACCCGTGTGCATTAAGTACCACTACTCAGCAGACTTGATTCACCCAGGCCATTTCCGAGTGCATTAAGTACTTAGGCTACACAAGGTAGGGTTATGTTTTTCGAGTTTATGTGTCTAAATGTGGCCAGTCGTACCTACACCTACCTTTTAACAGTTTTTGAATTGATTTTACATGTAATATTTGTCTAAATTCTTCTTTTATGTTTATCGCGTAATATTTCTTTTATGTGTATTATTTGTTGTGTACTTGTGGCACATGTGTGTGGCAGCTAGGGTTCCGGGCGGGGACTGAAAAACAGCATCTGTGCTGAGATCTCGCCCGTTCACCCGCACATAATCTTAATGTAGTATGTTTAATTATTATTCTAAATATTGTGTAATTGTATTTATTATGTGTGACGTCGTGAGCATGGGCTGTGGGGTGACCGCGACTTCAATCGTTTTCATTTTGACACTTGAACGATATACATGGCTGCGTTTCGTTGTCGTTTGCTAAAACTTGCAAAAACATAGCAGCAATGTATAGCGTTCATGTGTCAAATTGAAAGCGATTACGATGACGATTGGAAGTCTATCGATTAAAACAGGCCGATTTTAGCTTTCTTTGAAGTTGTGCCACACTAATCACTACTACTATAATATGCCCCATTATCTAGAGAAAGCATTTACGTAGTTATAGGTATTCATTTTTTATATTCTCAAATAGCTATAACCATGTTGAGCAGAGCTTAGCTTCCCCGGCGCCAGACCTGTGCGCAAATGTTTGCCAATGTTCAAATTCGATGTTCATTGATGGCTTTATATGACGTCGTAGTTATAGATTCTGTACAAAGCTTCCAATGGTAGTTAAAACTCAGCATGTTGCGGTTTCTGTCAGCAGGACTCTGTGTTCGGCAGCATAAATTTCACATTCCCATAGTGTAGTAGTTACTTACGTTCTGTTTGAAGTCAATGATCTCTTCAAATATAACCTTGTTGTCACTCCTCAGACTGACGTCGAAAAGATGCGAGTTGACGTCGTTACCGTTACGACTGGGTAATTGCACTTGAGTCAGAGACTCGTGGATATCTGGAAAATATGTTAATTGTTACTTTCATAAACAGAAATCCAAACTGGGTGCTGCAAGGCCTTTTAGGAGCTCTAGTCCTGTCAAAGTCTGCGCAAATATTGTATACCTACTATTTTTCAGCTTCATCGTCAGCCCGGATCAGTCCACTGCTGAACGTAGGCCTCTCCCAAAGCGCGCCACTCAACCGTACTCTCGGACCTCTGCACCCAGTCCCTGCCAGCCATCTTGCGAAGGTCATCCCTTCATCTGGTCGGGGGCGTCCCACACGACGTTTACCCGTTCGTGACCTCCATTCGGGAACTCGTCTACCCCATCGGTTTCCGGTTCTACGACAGATGTGACCAGCCCACTGCCACTTCACTTCAATTTACTGATTCTATGAGCAATGTCAACCACTTTGGTCTTCTGGCGGAGTAAATGCCAAGCGAGCTATAGAAAGAGCTTTTCTATAGCTCGCTAGCGACTTTGCACTTGTGGGCCAGTCTCACCGTCAATGTCCATGTTTCATGTCTCACTTAACACCTACCGATTCCACTCGGTCAGAAGCCTCAGCTCTTTCAGTATCATTCCAAGTACCAGGGCCCTATGAGACGCTTAGAGTCTCATTAACATGCTGCCCAGTGAGTGTCTGTGGGGCGAATGCGGCGCGAACACCAGCATCGAGTGTCGCGCCTTGGGAGACGCCTGCGTCAAGCAGTGGACTAATAGGGACTGATGATGAAATTGCAAAAATACCAGGAGACCATAGCTAACCCGGAGTCTCAATATGTCTCACTCAACACCTGCTGTCTCCACTCGTTCAGGAACCCCAGCTCTTTAAGTATCATTACAAGTACCAGGACACTATGAGACGCCTGGAGTCTCATTTGCATGGTGTCCAGCGTATGAAGCTTACTGGTGGGGAAGCTTACCGTTAATAGACCTAACTATCCTGGTATGCGACATGCCAACGTCTCGCCAAGTCTGGAAGTACTGCTTAAAGACAGCCGGCTCCGTGCCCTGGGGGATTCTGGCGACGTGGACCTGATGGAGAAAGTAGAAGGTAAATTAACTGAGTCAATACGCATTATTTGTGTTCCAGTCAACATACGCTAATCGGGTATCGTCCCTGATGCGATCGAATCGATGCCCTGACAACATCCTGAATAATACATCATTGAGGGATCTCTTGGAAATGGCGGGAAAAGACGGTTGCTAAATTATTTGATAATTTTTATTTTAATGTTTACAGTGGTTATTTTGTGTTTAATATCGCGTTAAATTAATCAGAAAATGTTCGCGAATGACAGTTTGGTGAATTTATTGAATGATTTGAGCAAGATCTGAAGTTTTAAGTTTTGACGTGACTGTCGAGCTGCTTCGTCCAGAGTGATAACGCTACGGCGTCTCCTCTGGATGAAGACGCGGCTACCCAGGGTGAAGACGCTACTGCGACTCCTCTGGAGGAAGATAGAAGACTATATTGATTTTTCTGTAACATGACATTGGCAAATGAACTGTCGAGACCATTCATAAAATAATTAAATAAATACATCATTCACGTGTATTACGCGCTATGACATGCGACTTAGGTCCGACTCCGAGACCCCGGGACATGTCAGTGCACCCAGTGTCTCAGAGGACTGTCCATGGTATCCGCAATGCCCTTCAGGATGCTGTTAGGGCTGCAGCGAATCGATTGCATCAGGAGCGCGACTCTTTCGTCTGTGGTATGAAACTTCGGCTTCTGCACACATCCCTGACTAAGGTCAAGCTCAAAATTGTCTTCGAATCTCGGCCTAAACTTAAGTCTCACTTACCCATGACGGATAATTCTTGGCACTCAAGTACTGTTGGGCTTTGGCCATCGCCTCAGTCTTTTCCTGAAAAACACAATAACAAATTAACAGCTGATAGTCTAGACAGTGTTGAGTATGGGTGATGGAGTTTCAGTTCGGTTTTACAATTGTCAGTTTTCATACAACTTTGACAGTCGTAAGTACGATGAGTTCGTGCTTACAAAAGACAGGATCTTACCCTGTCAGTCGACTGCTTTCCAACCCACACGTAAATGCTGCCACTCACAGTATCCAATACGTAGGATTCCTGAAAAATATATCAGAAAATATTAGTGTCTTCAGCGCGGTTACCCAATAGGTGTATACCCGTAGAGAGAGAATTGTATACCCAAGAACTCGTCTCTCATCGATTGGCAGCTCTACGTCAGATGTCATCGCCCACTGACACTTCAGCTTGCTGATTCTATGAGCTGTCCTTGAGCTGTCGAATATTGTCGATTACTTTTGTTCTCTAGCTAATAAACTTATTTCTATAAAATGTAATGCTGATGTCTCCAGGTATTCCTAAGGTCACAACTTCACAAGCAAGGCGATCATAAAACCTGGATTTGAACCTGAATTTTTCACTAAATTCTTCGAAGCTAAGTGGACAATATTTTAGGAATTCAACATTCTGGATTGGAAGGATTTTTAGCAGCTACAAGAAGATTTTCACGTAAGTAATAATAATAATATTTCTTTATTCAGGCATAAAAAAAACAATAAAAATACAAAATAAATAAAATAGAGCTTACATTTGGACCTAATGGTCCTTACGTCAGTCTTAGCCTACTTTCGGTTCTCGCTCCGGTGCACAGACAGCCAATGACGAAATATTGGGCTGGAGAGGTCGTCACTCACCATCATCAGTATGTTATTGTCAGAGCTACGCAGTCTGCTCCAGGAAGCAATACGAGCTCTGACAATAGCAAAGAAGTGGGGCACCCGCGCGTCAGCGAACATGCCCGAGGCGCTGCAGAAACGCGGCAGTGGCATGAGGGTGCGAAATGCATCATTGTATTGCACTCTGTAATTCTCACCTGTGGTTTCAGTTGTTCCTGCCTGTAAGGTTTGGTTAGAGGTGTAATCTTCAGCTTACCACTGCTGTCTGATATTTCTGATAGTATCACTGCTTGTTCTTCGCTTCTTTCGAAAGCCTGTGAAAATATTAGAGATATAGGTATTAACGAGATTACTGTGTTTAAGGTTGGTGATAATTCGATGGCACTACAGCCATCGTCGTAATGAGAACTGAAATTGGTGAGTTCATTCAGGTAGATTTTGTCTAATGTTAAATACAAACCGTGTAAGTTTAAAAAGTTAAGGTATCGCAATATATTTGCACGCCATAGCAAGGTCTCCTGCGACGTGTTTCAATTATGTTCCCAGAACCAGGAAACATGTTATCCACGACGAATGGGGCCCCCTGGTTCTGGGACGAATGGGGGTCGGGGGGGGGGGGGGGGGGGGGGGGATTACACCATTTTGTGTTACGCTCACTAGAGGGAAGACTGAAACGAAATGGCGGAAACGACAGTTGCAAAATTATTTGATAAGTTTTGTTATAATGTCTACAGTGGCTATTTTGTGTTCAATATCACGATATCCTTGGAACTCATTTTTGAAATGAACCAAACAAGAAACAGACACAGGAGACCGGCTGTTCCGAAAACATGTTCCGGTAACTTCGTGACCTTTGAAGTTCGTCATCGGCGAAGATTAACATAGGTATTTACACAGTTATTTGATCGTTTAGAAAATGACGCATAGAAGAAAAACATTTTCATAGGTATAAGGTCATCATCATCCGCTCGTATCAATCCATTGCTGGACATAGGCTTCTCCCAAAGCGCGCCACTCAACCCGACCCTCGGCTTTATGCATCCAGTCTCTGCCAGCCATCTTGCGAAGGTCATCAGTCCATCAGTGAGGTGGAAAATGCGGGGTATAAATTCAAAATTAATACCCCGGGGTATAAATTCATTCAAATAAATTTAATAGAATATAATCATTTATTGCAGGTCACGTTCTTATGTAGGTATACAAGGTCTTTAAAAAAATACATAAGTATTGAAACAAGAACCCAGGATTAATAAAGGATAAAGAGTTATCATTCAAAATTGATATTTCATTGATATAATTAGGGTACCTTAATTTAAAATGTATATTGTCTTACTTGGTCATCCCCTCCGGCACTCTCATCGGGTATAATGTTCCTGCTACCAGATCCAAGGGCGGTGAAGAACTTCTGCACATCAGTCTCGCTGGAGTATTGATCTGAAAACATTTAAGGTAAACATCAATCTTATTGTCAGAAAGTTGACAGTGTTGTGGAGAATCCTTATGGGTCAGGGGAAAAAATTGCATTGCAATCAGTGCTGGCAATGCAGTATGAATGAATAGTACCTAGGTAGGCTCGTCTAAGCCGAAATGCCGCGCCCCACTATCGTATCCTCCATACAGAGAGCATTGTCAGATTTATCCCGCGACTAGTCGACCGAGGTGTACGCATACAGATCATAGTTTACGGAACAGTAAACGCTTCCACACAGATGAAGTGTCGTTATTAATATTTGCACTCATACATCTAAATCAACTAATTAAGTAGAGGGGCGCGTCATTTCGGCTTAGACGAGCTCTACCTCTCTATGTTCTACCAAAAAAACAATATTTTTAGTAAACTAATGGCCTTAAAGGACCTTAGTAGGCCCGTATTAATAGTCTGAGCTCAAACCCGCTCAAGATCGAATTCAGCTGATACACTCTCAAGACGTGATCACCATCTCAAGTATGTCATTTAATAATAAACCAATCTTGAGGGCGTATCACGTGATGTCTTTCTCAAGTCGCGGTTCGCCTGCAATCAGCAAATAGGGTCTCAAGTGTGAGTTTGACAGTTCTCTTGAGAACTGAGTTTTGTTTATTAATACGGCGTTAGTCACGTGATACCAGATTCCTAAACGCGACGTCGTTCTCAAGATCGACTTTTGAGCTGAGAGTGATTTATTAATACGGGTCTAATAAATTAGTGCAAGGCGCTCAAGTTCTGTCAAAGTCTGCGGCAAAGGAATTTTTGTACTTTTTTTGGACAATAATCTGACTTTGACGTGACATGGGCGCTAGTAAAAATCGTTGCCCCCCAGAATTTTATTGATTTTTACGGGTTGAGTGGCGTGTTTCGGGAGGCCTACGTCCAACAGTGGACTGATACGGGCTAATTATGATGATGAGGCCCGTTGGACCGCGAGGCCGTAGGCGGTGGCCTCTATGTCCCACGCCTTCACCACATCTTAGGACGTCCTAAAGACTCACCGACAATTTCAACGCGTCCTCTCCCGTTGTGGTCCTGATCTCTGATTTGGTTGGCGACTGAGATAGCCTTCAGTTTCTCTACGTTCTTGGCTTTCTCCCCCACGTACACGTAGATATCGTGGTCTACGTCCAGGATGAAGACGTCTCCCTTGTTCATTGAAGCGATTAGGGGGTCCACCTAGAACGGATAATAATTTATGAATTGGTAAAAAATATTGGGAACTATTTACGCCGGATAAATTAAGCCTCACGTATCCACTCGGCAATATTTGACGCGCGATCTGTTGTACAACATGTTGCTCATCATGTTGAACGGTAACTAGGAACTTAAGGTACCATTGGTCATGTTGCGCGCCAGTTGGCAGTGTCTTCTTACGAAGGTCATTATGTTACTCTGCACTCTCGACAACGTCGCACGGAACAGAGACCTGGTACTCATGCCGTGCCATTGGTAAGTTCCTGAGACATAATATTCTTCTTGTAACTGGCAGTCTTCTGCCTTCAATCTTTCCTTGAAGAATCAGTTGTAGAACATCGTACTGGAGTTTCCATGTTTTATTGGTCTGGAGAATCTCCACCTTTGCCCCATTTTGGATCCTATTACCATAGGAATAATCTGAATATTATCTCTGACCCATCACAATAAATGTGATTCCATATAGGTGCGTTTAAGCTGAATTGCTGGGTTCTAACACTTCCTGCCCTACACTTACATAGTCTCACGTTTTACTGAATATCTTAACAGCTCACAGAAAGCCTCAAACATGTGGTAGACCCCAAGGTTGTAGAACCAGGATATGAGTGAGACATTCACCACAGACCTGCCTGACTCTGATATTCCTCTTGCCCTTGATCTGGAAGAGGCGCTTCTCGGCGCCGGCGTTGGTGGTGACATGCTTGAAGCCCGATGCGACTCCGCCGTCTACGTATCTGATGGCTGGAAAAGGATTGAACATAAATTCAAATGATATTATGCCCCGAATGAGAACCGCGTGCAACCCTCGGCCTGTCGTCTAAAGGCCACGACTCAAGAGCTGTTATTTTTTCTCTCGTGTGGTTTAGTGACCGCACCTATTTGTCAGAGTGATTCAGGCCGCTCGTAGGCCTCTGACATGGCCTAACGACTGCTGCCGAGCGACAACAACCGGGACCAACTGCTTAACATGCTTTCCGAGGCACTTAAGAAGGTTAACCTGTTGGGATCACATGCCCAATTTACATTCTACTCCTTTACCTTAAATAACAAGGTGACTCATGGCCTTGGGATACTCTTCATTACTCGAGGCAATTAATCTGTCGTGAAGTCTCAAGATAATTGCCCTTTAAAGTACCGTCAACAGAGTAATTGAATTAATTAACGCAATTACCAGAGTAGGTTACAGTACAATGGTCTACTTGTTTGATGTATCGATGATACAGAAACATCGGCTCACTAAATGGATCGCACTGCTAAGGGCATTCAAGTTGTGGGGAGGAAGGTGAAAATAACGCGAAGTTTTTGAAGATTTTGACTGCTTCTGCCAGTTCACGTCAGATTTGACAATTTCTGACAGTCCTTCATTGATCTCCTATAAATAACTAGATACACAGTCTGCCTTCTAAAAATGTCCGAGCGCAAAGAAGGTCCAAACGTATGAATGGACCCTCATTTACTTTATTGGACGTTAACAATGGACCCTTATTTGGACGTTTTTTTAAATTGTTTTAGTAAGACCTTTGTGTATCTAGTTGTTTATAGGAGATCAATACAGTCTTTGTCATTTTTGATCAACGTCGGGCTTAAATTCGGTCCAGTAGTTTTTGAGAAAATCTCAACCTTATTGAGGCCCCCCTGCATACTTAACCCTGTCTTCGACTGTAGGTACTATTGGGGCGTGACCCCACTATGTGATATCAGTTGCATTATCTATAAGGCGTTAGAAAAAGTGAAACTCACCTGGCTGAAAGTACCCCGCGAACTGGGAGCTCTCATAGCCCAAGGTCTCCCTGTGTTGCACAGCTTTGCCGTCAAATTTGTCATCAAGTCCCACTGTCAGTATGGCCGCGGCGCCCGACTCATCCTGCGTGGACTCGCTGCCGATCCAGTAATGGATGTCCCAGGAGAGGTTGTTGCGTTTATCTGAGGTGGTCTAGAAAGGCAGTGTTTACAAGCCGAATTTATTAAAAAAAAAACACGACTGCATCATTACTTTGATTTAATTTTTATATCCTATGTCACTCCTACAATCCTGACGAATCTAACGACACCTCATATGTTACAATCCATCAAGCCGTTTAGGCTGCGGGGCGGGACAAAGAATTAGATATACATATTCACATATTCGAAAAACATAACCCTCCTTCTTGCGCAGTCGGGTAAACAAACGGCGCTAAAAATCATCAGCACGTATAAGTCCACTGATGGACCCACAGACCACTTCCCCATAGACCTGTAACAGGAGGGCGCCCGTCTCTGCCCGCAAACATTGCTTCACAGAAAATTGCTTCGCGACACCTAGAGATATTACCGACAGGGACGCATCTCTTTAATACGGCACCCCTGTCCCCCGCTTCGTCTCTATGCGCTCATCGTTGTCAGAATGTTTCGCTTGCTTTGTACCGCTTTCATGTATATTGGGTAAGTGGTCTGTGGCTGGTCCAGGTGGCAGGTCTCAAACTTATTAGAGAAGGTCGCATATTTTACTTTAGTTAACAAACATATATGGGGTTCATGATCCCCCCTCCCCCTTTAGCTACGATCCTGGATTGTATTGTAACTTACTTATATCGTAATTTATTTTTATAAGTTTATTTCAAAAAGGTACAATATAAAATAAAAAAGAACCATTCAATATTTAAAAAACCTAATCTAAACTATTTTTAAAAACATTAGTTACAGGAAGAGTAGCCAAGACACTGGCAGCGTTACCTCGCTGGATCGCGATGCTAATCCGTTGCGCGAGGTAGCTGCCAGCTCTTGGGTCACCAGTGGCATCTACTACTAGTTTGCTAAGCTCTTTATAAAGCGCTTAGCAATATAAATTTTATTTTTATTTTATATATTCACATACAATATAGCTTACAGAGATATATCTCTAAAACACTACATGTCACTTTAATAATATTCACAATATAATCAATATAAATGGACATTACAAACATCCACTTAAATATCTATACACGTGCCCAATAACATCACCAATTCTAACGACAAATATGTCGACGTCCTCGCGAGCAGCGAGCACGTCGCCGAGCAGCGAGCGAGCGCGCGCGGTGGGCGCTAATAGAACGATTGATGGTATAGGAAGGAGCCATAGTTATATTAGAAGACACCTGTATTAAACGTACCTTCAGAACGATGTAGGAATCTCCTTTGTAGAACTTGCCATAGTCGTTTTGAGGGACTGCTACTGGATCGAAGTTCTGGAACAAATACATTCAATAAGGAACAGCATCAACGGACCCAGGTCGCCGTGAAAGCCTTTCAAAGAACCGGGTTTTCGAATCCGTGTAACCTTAGGAGATACAATAATATAGCTCAGCAAGCGCCTGAGGGAGGCGACGGGTGACCCTCGTGCTGGCGGCTTTCTCGCGCAGAGGCTGAGCCTGGCCATCCAGCGCGGGAATGCCGCCAGTGTGATGGCCAAGTCCCAAGAGGGACGAGTTTTATAGAATGTTTTTAGTTAGGTAGAAGTTTAGTTTAGTTTTTAATGTATTATTTTTTAGTATTTTTAAGTAGTTTAGTTTTATTATATTTAAAAAATAGTATTTATCGTAATAAATAAATAAACAATCTTCTCATAATTATAATAAGTCTGTAAAAAAGCCGAGCCTTTAAAACTCGACAAAAATATCACATTTGGGATATTTATAGGGTTCCGTGCCTTAAAAGGAAACAAAGGAACCCTTATAAGATCACTTTGTTGTCCGTCCGTCTGTCAGTCAAGACCTATATCTCAGAAACACGTGGACGGATCAAGTTGAAATGAATACCAAATACTCAGGTAGGTATCACGCCAAAACTACTTGAAGAATTTTGATGGGACTTTCTCTAGGAGATAGTTTTAATATCTAGGCAGCCATTACTGTATGTGACGTGGAATCACGTAACCAGAGAGGAAGAGCTGCCTCCCAGTACTTTAAAAGTGCTTATTGGGGGTTTATAGTAACCAGGCATATGAAGTTACGGGCACAGCTCTGCTAGTATCCGATAAACTTAGTTTTAAGTAGAACCAGTAAGATAAGTATACAAGGGGCCTCAATAAGGTTGAGATTTTCTCAAAAACTACTGGACCGAATTTATTATTTTACAGTTACATAGTTTTAACTTTTATCTATCGAACAGTGAAATAATTTTTGCAATAGGTCAAGTAGTTTTTCAGAAAATCTCAACCTTAAAAACTCTCCTGTACACCTTACTAACCAATTTTTTACAACCGCAAATCGAATTAAATTCAATGACGATCGCATTTCGTGAACAGTTGATTGGTCATGGTGTTGCGATAAATAATGTCGAAACCCTAAACCCGGCCCTGTGTACTCAACTAAAGTAAACATGACACTTATTTGTTTACTGATAACAGCTCCTATTATCTATTCAATCATTCTGCTTTAAACGTGTCTTGGAGTAGTTACATGATACGAACTTTGAACGACATATGTTAAAATCGTTATCAAATACTTAATAATAATATAATCTAGCAAGGAAAACAAATTGTATTTGTTAAAGTAATGTTAATAATAAGTAATATGTATATGAATATACTTCGTTTTAATATTAAACTACAAAATATAAACTAAACTAAAAACTATGTACGGTGGAACACAGAGAAAGGTGTACAGGAGAGTTTTTAGGTTACGATTTTCTTAAAAACAACTTGACCTATTGCAAAAATTATTTCACTGTTTGATAGATAAAAGTTAAAACTATGTAGGTAATTGTGAAATAATTATTAAATTCGGTCCAGTACTTTTTGAATCTTAACCTTATTGAGGCCCCCTGTATACTTATCTGTCTTCGACTGTACCAGGTCGGTTGAACCATCTGATTGCATTACAGATAGTTCAACCGATCCCCGTTGTCCGGCAACGTGTCCAAAATGCTGGCGGCATTTCTGGATTGCTAGGCTGATCCTTTGGGCGAAATACAGGCCAGGCCAGTATTACAGCGCTCCCGGCGCATGTTAAGTTGACGTTGTGAAGTTTATAAAACAATAAATAATAAAAAATAGCAAAACTGTGTCACTCTAGTGTGAAACGGTTGTAATTGCAGTTGTGAATACTAATATTTTCTTTCAGTGTGAAGTGAAAAAGTGCCTTTAGTCGGTCATCTAAGGTCGTTCATAGACAATTTTGAGTGTGAGCGTAGCGTAATCTCGCACTTACCTACAACTGGTTTTCTTAGAATTCTGACAGTTGGCAGAGTTTGAACGGAAAACTTACTACACTTGGTGCTTCTCTCTCATCTAATCGGTAAGCAATATCTTACAAATGTATTAGCATGTATACCGCAGCCCAAATCAAATGTCTCATTTTGTAAACAAATATGATCGTCTAATTACCTGTTGCAATGTAACACTGAAGGAACTGGTTGGTTGAACCTGTTCATCATTGTGAAAATAAAGTGATACGATCTAATATTGTGAATATAACTATGCAATAATCTAATGAGGGCCTGGGCGGGGAAATCTCTGTCGCCGAAACGATGGTCGATGGAGTAAGTGCGTTCTAATGTGGAGACCCCGGACGGGTAGAAGAAGCGTGGACAGACCACCGGTCAGATGGTCCGACGACATAAAGAGGGTTGCAGGCTCGGCGTGGACCAGACAACCTTGGGATAGGGCCACATGGAGGATTCATGGAGAGGCATATGCCCAGGAGCTGCTGTATGCTGAAGAAGAAGAAGAAGCACAGAATAGCTTAAAATGTTAGTAGTTTTTGTTTACAAAAGTAGACACTTCATTTGGGCTTCCGTTTAGATGTGTTAACTTGACACCTTAAAACCATATAATAACAAATGCTTATAAACATTCTAAAAAACTCGGCCCTCTTGGGAGGGTGGCCATCACACTGGCGGCATTCCCGCGCTGGATGGCCAGGCTCAGCCTCTGCGCGAGAAAGCCGCCAGCACGAGGGTCACCCGTCGCCTCCCTCCAGGCGCTTGCTGAGCTTAAAACCTCATACCTCAATCCTCCAGACTTCGACGCCGGCTTGACGACCCGCATTTGCAAACGCTGGATGTACGGAGGCCTTCTGTCTTGCGTCCTATAACACACAAAATTACTTAAATTACATATCATTTGATTATAGCCTCAAGCGGCGTAAGTACAGTGGCCTTGGTCAGAGCTACCTATTTACGCCGTTTGGGGTCGAGACACTGGGGCCGTGGGGGCCGGACGCTCGACAGCTCGTCAAAGAGCTGTCCAAGCGGCTGGTCGAGGAGTCCGGTGACCAGGGCTGGCAACTACCTCTGCCAACGTATTGCGTTGGCAATACAGAGAGGGAATGCTGCCAGCCTTCTGGCCACCGTGACTCCCGATGCCCTCCTAGAGGACATATTTTTTTATAGTTAGTTTATTTATAGGTAGTTTTAGTTTTTAGTTATTTAATGTTAGTTTTTAAGTCATTTTATTATTTATAGTAATTTTAAGCTTTATTAATAAACTCAATTATATTTATTATATTTGATTGTAAGTATGTATGTGAGTACCACAGACCACTTACCCAATACACATGAAATCGGTACAAAAGACATTGCCACATTTAAATGGAGCTTTGCCCCACCTACAAAACTACGTGACCATTTAAGCTGTACCTATCATTTTGTTGGGGACTTACTACAGGTTTCATATTGCATAATCATAATCAGTATCATTTTCTACTACTCTCGCAACTCCTATAGAAGAATAACAAAAACAATGAATAAATCGCTTCGATTTCTTACTATTTTCTGAATTCATAATTATGCTGTTTTTTCGAATCGCAACTTGTACAAAACTATATTTTAAACCAATAATTTAAACATTGGATATTATTTGAAAAGAATAAATGTAATGTGATTTAGGATCGATACTGATGCCAAAACACCAATTTTTAGAATTTTTGTCTGTTTGTCGGTTTGTCTGTGACTATGTTCAAGTATCACGCCATAACTAATGAAGGGATTTTGACGGAAGTTTCACTAGGAGATTGCTGAAATATCCGGACAGCTCATAGGCCATAAAGCCTTGGCGGTATGTGATCTGAGCATAGAACTTTTTCTACGCAAACGAAGTTGCGGGGTACAACTAGTTATTTCCATTACGTAATTATATTTATGTGACACAAGTAGTTCTATCAATGAATTTAGCCAACTACTCCATAAACCACCCCATAATTACGTCATTGGAGGGAGTGTCTATACCCTTGACCTTTGGATATCGATCTGGCATACAATTGGAGTGGCTGTAAGTCTATGTTACTGTAAATGTTGGTTTTCCGTTTATGTTGGCTACGAACCGACATTTAAAACATTTCTTTGTAAGTAACTTCTAATTATTTCTTTACAATTCGAGAGCTCGCTGGCGCAGTGGTTAGTCACTGTACTTACGTTACGATACGGAGGTCCCAGGTTCGATGGCCAGTTCAGCCATGTCGAAGACAGAGATAAGTATACAGGGGGCCGCAATAAGATAGAGATTTTTTCAAAAAATACTGGACCGAATTCAATTATTTTACAGTTACTTACATAGTTTTAACTTTTATCTAACAGACAGTGAAAGAATTTTTGCAATAGGTCAAGTAGTTTTTGTGAAAATCTCAACCTTAAAAACTCTCCTGTACACCTTTCTCTGTGTTCCACCGTACCTATGAGCTTTTTGTCGTTTTTTTCAAAGTTAAAGTCAAATTTCTTTATTGCAAGTAAATATAAATTTAGTGCAAAAATATACTCAACGTGCTTACGTTGAGTATATTTTTGCACGTCAATATATTTTTTGAATTTACATTTACACCACTTTGCAAGGAAAAGGTGCCAACGCTGAGGAGAAAAAGTGGCAAGAAACTCTCAGCAGCACATCTTTTAAAATAATGATAATACAATTACTTAATAACTAGTTATTACACATTTCGAACGACAAACAGATAAGGTTTTGGCATCAGTATCGATCATAAAACTCATTACAATTTTCAACCAGATAATCAACTTTATTAAAATAAAACTAACTACTATCTAAAAATACATTACTTATAAAATAAAAACAAAACAAAAAAACTAAATACTAAAGGACGAACACGTCGTCAAGATCCCCGTTTTGCGGAATGCTGCCCAGGACGCTGGCAGCATTTCCTCGCTGTATCGCAATGCTCAATCGCTGAGCGAGGTAGCTGTCAGCCCTGGGATCACCCGAGACATGGACCAATCGGGTAGACAGCTCGTGGATCAGATGTTTAGAGTCTGTCGACCATGGGCCCATTGTTTCCACCATTACAATTTATTATTCTTTCCAAATAATATCCAGTAGTTTACAGCAGAGTACCTACAACCTCATTTTTTTCCAGCTTCTTTTTAACGTGGCAACATTACCCAATATATGGAAGATGATAAATCAATTTTATCACTGCTTTTTTTTTTAAATTTTGTTTACACAAAGGGATGCGAAACCGATTCGTTTTACTACTCCATAAAACTCGAGCCAAATGTTCGCGAGCTCTGTATGATGTCATCGCGTGTTCCCAACGGATTTTACATATAAATAGAGTTGTATTTTGGGGTTTTGAAAATCGCGGGAAACTATGTTTGCAAAATTATTTAATAATTTTTATTTTAATGTCTACAGTGGTTATTTTGTGTTTAATATCACGTTAAATTAATCAGAAAATGTTTGCGAATGACAGTATGGTGATTTTATTGGATAATTTAAGCAAGATTTGAAGATTCAAACTTTTATCAAGAGTCCCGCTACAAGCTCGTATGTGATCGTGTCTGTCCAGAGTGACTACGCTACGGCGACTCCTCTGGAGAAAGATAGAAGACTATGATATATTGAATTTTCTGTAACATGACAGTGGCAAATGTCTGCCTGACAGTGAAGATCTATATCTCAGAATTGCGTGGACGTATCAAGTTGAAATTAATACCAAATACTCAGGTCTGCAACCTCATGCAGCCGAGAAAGAAATCAACCTTCTACGTCAACGCAATCAAAAGATATCGCTATTTATGTCGCATTTTCTCGCATCATCAGTCTATTTATATTGTCCTGCTCGGGCACAGACCTTCCCTTACATCGAGGGAGCTGGGGCCATGATCCACCACTCGGGTCCAGTGCGGATTGGCGGATTTCACATGCCTTAGATTTTTCTTCTTCTACGGCATGCAGGTTTCTCGCATGAAAATGTAAGAAAACCAAAACCTATACGGTCAACGGGAGACCTAGAATCATGAAAGGCAAGAAGCTAGGTATTATAGCACAAGTAAAGGAAAACATCCGAAACCCCTATACTGGGCTAATATAGACGTGATGTATGTCGCAGTCAACTGGTTGAAATAGACGTGTGATTGAACAGCTAGCACGTTAATTGAACGTAATTTGTTGATATTTTGCTATTGTATGTGAATAATGCTGTTTCAAAATTAATAATAACACAGTTAGTATGTCTTGTGATCATGATTATTGTAACGGTGTCAAAATATCTCATAATTCAGTCTAAATCGCGGTAAGAACCTGTTACTAAAATTTGCAAATTGACTTCCAACCAGTCAGCTGAGCGTCGTTTAGCTGTAGGGTTGAACGTTGTGTTCAACCACTCAGCTAATTGACACTTAGATGTTTGGTTGGACGCCGTCGTTCAATCAAGGTGCTAGCTGTTCAATCACACTTCTATTCCAACCAGTTGACTGCGACATATACCTACGTATGTATTGCTATTGATCCATGTGTTTACTATTTTATATAAATAACAAGACAAGCTGAATGAACATTCTGTTCCAAGAACAACATTTACTGTTTTCAATAAATGAGGTGTTTCCCTGTGTCTTGGAAGGATGCCAGATTGCCAAGATTTCTTATGTAGATAAAGAAGATGTATGTTTGTTCAGATGACATGATTTATTCTAGATTAAAATCTTTTTTTAAAGTCGTATAAGAATTTTAGTGTTATTTACAAATCAAACTGGTAACTACTTTTAATTTTACCCGATTATCCTAGAAGGAGGGTAATGTTTTTCGGATGTAAGTATGTATTTATGTCCAATTCTTCCTGTCATACTGTAACCTAAACGGCTTGATGGGTTTTGGTTACAGTATGACTTATCATATAACATTATTTACATTATATTGTAGTATTTAAGTATTATTTTTATTTTCGCCCGTATTTTTTAGCGGGGTTATTTATTAAAAAAAAAAAAAAAACGAAAAAAATATGGGTTTTGGTCATTGACCTCCTATAAACAACTAGATACCTACACAAAGGTCATACTAAAACAATTAAAAAAAACGTCCAAATAAGGGTCCATTGTTAACCTCCAAATAAAGCAAATGGTCCATTCATTCGTTTGGACCTTCTTTGCGCTCGGACATTTTTAGAAGGCAGACTGTGTATCTAGTTGTTTATAGGAGATCAATGGTTTTGGTGTATGAGGTATCGTTAGATTCGTCTTGATCGTAATCACTCCCGTAGGAGTGTCATAGGGTATAAAAATTAATTAAAAGGAGATAGTTTTTTGGCAGTCGGGTTTTTGTTTTTTGAAATAATTTCTGTTTGTTTCCAAAGATTTTTTATGGCGAAAGCCAGTGTAAACCCTCAAATCGTGATTTAAACGACAGCCTAACTTAAAATCACGTTTGTGGCTAAGAGACCTACTGACAATGAAGAGATAAGTATATGATTTTAATTCTGAATAAAAAGTTTAAAAGTATTAAGTAAGTAATTTGTTGAAAAGTCAGATTTCGTCAAAACCCTGCGACATCATTTAAATAATTACTTAACTATCCAATGAGAGACTTCAGGTGGGGCTTTTGGAAATGGCAGGAAACGACGGTTGCGAAATTATTTGATAATTTTCAGTTTAATGTCTACAGTAGTTCTGTGTTTAATATCACGTTAAATTAATCAGAAAAAGTTGGCGAATGACAGTATGGTGAAATTATTGGAGGATTCATGCAGGATCTGAAGTTTGGCGCTATGGTGAAGAGTTACACTACGAGCTCGGGAGTGAACGTGACTGTCGAGCTGCTTCGTCCAGGGTGACGACGCTACGGCGGGCGACTCCCCTGGATGATAAGAAGACTATACGATATTTTGAATATTCTGTAACACGACATTGGCAAATGACGAACTGTCGAGTCCATTAATAAAATAAATAAGACTTTTTGTCACACAGCGCACCCTATAAGGTACACCGCGTAACGCAAGTTACGCAACACTTCACATTACGAACAAAGCCTACATTGAAATGGAGTTTGCGTACTTCTCTGGTAGACTGTACGTCCTGAAATATCGTCCAGTAGTGTCTGAAAGCAATCTTTCATGAGCTGACGTGTTCGGTGACTATATTTTCGTGCAAGTTTTTATTTAGAAATACCAGAGTTCTAGGAATTACGAGAGTGAGTAATACACTTATTTATTTAATAGAGTATCTAACGTTGTAAATATGGTTAACTCCATCGACGGCTCTTTGTTATGATTTAGTTATGTATTTATTTATGGACTCGACAGTTCGTCATTTGCCAATGTCATGTTACAGAATATTCAAGATATCATAGTCTTTTCTCTTCCTCGAGAGGAGACGCCGTAGCGTCGTCACTCTGGACGAAGCAGCTCGACAGTCACGTTCACTCCCGAGCTTGTAGCGGGACTCTTGATAAAAGCTTGAAACTTCAGATCTTGCATAAATAATCCAATAACTTCACCGTACTGTCATTCGCGAACATTTTCTGATTAATTCAATAATCAGATTTTTAATTCAACGTGATATTAAACACAAAATAGGCCCTGTAGACATTATAACAAATAATTTTGCAACAGAGAACCTACCGCACGTTCGTTGGCCTTCGAAGATGCGTCCGTCAGCTTACTACTTATTACTGAATTAAATGGATGGTTAGGCTTGTGACATAAAAGTCACTCAAATGTCAAATAAAACTGAATATAACAATAAACTGAATCACATTAAATAATATCACCGCCAGTTAGTCCATTTAATTAGGTATATTTGGCAATGTTTAATAAACATGTCAAGCTAACGTTTGATCTACGCATTTGAGGCAGAAATCTATTTCCATAGCAACAGTATATCTATCTACATACCTGTCCTTGAATTCATTCGACAAATTGAAACTGCGGGTTGTACTCATGATAAATATTCAATTGGTAAGGTTTTTTAGTAAATCAAAACTGCAATAAAAATTTAACTAAGTACGTCACAAGTCACACAATGACCTTAGAAATGACCATTAGGTCAAATTCCAGTGAAAGAAATCGTTGCAAATAATTAAAAATACCTTAAAATATAGAAACTCTAAAGCACAGTAACAGCTCAGACAGACGAGCGACCGTGCGTCGGGTGATAGCTCGCGACACCTTTCGTGGAGGGATGTAAAGCCAAGGGGGACAAATGTCCCGCGACACGGGTCGCCAGTGATGTCGGGTGAAGTAGCGAGACGTTGCCGGACTTCGCGCGACATGTCTGGCAACATCGCGCGACACGGGTCGCCAGGGATGTCGGGTGAAGTAGCGCGACGTTGCCGTACTTCGCTCGACATGTCTTCGCCTGACGTTCGCTACGGACATAAGTCGCGCGATGTCGCCAGATATGTCAGGCGAAATCGGCCGGCTTCGCTTGACATGTCGCCGATACATGTCGTAGGACATTTGTCCCCTAGTGTATCATTGGCTTAAGCTGTAGCGCGAAGTCGCGACCCTCTGCGACACCCCGCGACACTCCGCGACGCAATTTTCCCCAAATTGTTTAATTTTCTTAAACGCTGTGCAGAGTTAATGTAGGTATGTCACAAGCCTCTTCGCAGAAGGAGGCGGCGGAGAGGGCAAGGGAGGTCGACCCCTTGTCCGATAGAATCCGCCGCAGGAGAGTCGGGCGGAGGAGGCTGGCGTATGTCCGAAACCTCCCCCCATAATGAGGGCTTCCGGGCGAGTGGACACGGGGTAGTCCAACGCCCGGTAACAGGTCCTCGAGTTGGTCGGCGTGCATGTGTTCCAGCATGCCACTAACAGCCGGATGGGAGTCAAAGTCCCACGAGAAGGGTCCCCCGGACACCCGCTGGCGGAGTCGCGGAAGTAATACGCAAGTCTCCCCGTGACTCCGTCGTAAGGCGGCGAGACGGAACACCGAGGGGTTTTAGTCGGTAAGAGTCCGACATAACCTCTTCGCCTCCCCGTGGCAAAGAGGTATCCATGAGGATTTTCCCCTCGAAAAAAAAAAAAAAAGTTATGTCACAAGCCTAACCATCCATTTAATTTTGTCGAATGAATTCAAGGTCACACTCGTTCTTTGGCCTTCGAAGATACTAGATAGATAGATCGAAGACCAACGAACGTGCGGTATTGTGCGGCAGCCGACGCCGAATGCCGTTTTGCCTTCGTTGGCTTGGTCTGGAACTCTGGACGCGGCTTTAGCCAACTGATTTTAATTAATCGCTAACGCTCAAATAATTAGAAATGACATTGCCACATTTCAATAGAGCTTTGCCCCACCTACAAAAATACGTGACCATTTAAGCTGTAAGCATTTTGTAGGGTACTTATTACAGGTTTCATATTGCACACTCATAATCAGTATCATTTTCTACTACTCTCGCAACTCCTATAGGTAGAAGAATAACAAAAACAATGAATAATTCGCTTCGATTTCTTAATTAAGCTGTTTTTTTCGACTCGCTTGATGTACAAGACTTTGTTTTAAACCAATAATTTTAATAAAAAACGGAGATATTTTTACATTTATTCGTTATCTTGTACATCATGCGATTGATGGTGGGGCAGAATCTGTCATTGTCATTTATATGAGATTGACATTTGATTTCACGTTAATTAACTATGGACGTATCCTCCTCTTACCTTGTCAGTCAAAGACGTGATATGCGCGGAGACGGTCTGCTGTTTGGGCGCGGTGCGTGCGCAGGCGCAGGCCAACAGGCCGAACAACGCACACAGCTGCAGTCTCATTCTGGGGACAATATAATGACGATAGTTTCGATACACACTACGTAATTAAAGATTTTCAAAGGGACATTTAAAAAAAAGTAGTACAATAATAGCCCCGGTAGATGGCACTGATTCCTAAGTAGATGTTTAAGAGTGGAATGAGTTTTAGTCCAGTTGCGAGTACACGTTGAAAACGATCGTACAAGTTAAGCAACGCTGGGCGAGGTCAGGACCTAGATGGGTGACCGCTAGTGACATTTTCATCTGAGCCCCTCCGTGCCTCGGGGTGCACGTTAAGCCGTTGGTCCCGGTTGTTGTCGCTTGACAGCAGTCGTTACAGGCGGCCTGAATAACTTTGACAACTAGGTTTGGTCACTAAACCACACGAAAAATAATAATAAAATAAAATCATCATCATAAATCATGTTTCTAACCGAATGTTAGACATGGTTGTCGGAATAATACTACTATTGTCCGATAGATGGAATTGCGTAACCCTTTAAGTATGTATAAAGCGATGAAGATTTTAGGTGGGCTCGGCGTGGCCTGTGGTGGCTCAGTTTCAAGTCGCAGGTTCAAGTCCTGCCCACGGCAAGAATTTTTTCATCATGTTCTAATTTATTCACCGAGCATGGATAATGCGTACCTAATTCAAATTCTGAATAATAAAAAAGTCCAATTTGCAGTGACCTCGCTTTTATAATATATTTTGAATCTAAGATTAAAACCTACATATTATAAGCTATAAAAAGCTAGGAACATTGGCTTTATTATGCCTCAAAGGCAATGACTCAAACTGAGATATATATCGGCCTTGAAGTATTATGTGCCTTGAGGTCATGAGTAACCGCTTTTGGGCGATCGTGTAATCTTTAACACGAATCCAGACAAGTTTAAACCATTTATCTTTAATCATAAACGTGACTTAAAAGATATTCCACAATTTAATCCACGGTCACATGCGCGTGTTTTCAGCTTTTCTACGAAGGCTACGGCACTAACTATTAAAATTAAACGTTTCAAAAAATTACATAGCAATCTTGGGGTGTATATTTAGGGACTGATGAATACCGATACACGATTGGACAAACTTCGCTCGATAGAAAAATAATCACAAACATACCCCTTCCATGTCTTTTAAATAGACTTTTCGCGTGACCAAAAGGCTGGCACATATTTCGCCCAACGCGTTAGCCTCGCTATACAGCGGGGCAACGCGGCCAGCCTTTTGGGCACGCTGCCAATTGTGGGGGACCTTGGCCAAGTTTTTTACCTCTAATTTTTATTTTTATACTTATATTTTATTTGTACATATAGTTTTAGTTTAGTTTTTAACGTATTTAATTAATAACTTGTAAATTTTAGTTTTCTCCAAATATAATAAAATAAATTTCATATGTGATACTTAAAAAAAAAAAATAGACATTCATACAAAAAATATATAAAAACGACAGCTTGTTTAAAAAAAATCTATTTTTTACCTCACTTCATTTAAATCGTGTTGCTATTCCTTTCACACCTTGTTAAAAAAGGTTAAGATAGAAAGGGGCAGGGGGGCTAAACGGCGGCGTAACTTTAAATCATGTTTATTGTTATTCATTTATTATGTTACGTTGGTTTGGCCACTTAGAGCGGATGAGTGAAGGAAGGGTAACGAAGGAAATACACAGAGCGAATGTTGACGGAAGGGTCGGCAGAGGCAGACCGAGGAGAACGTGCGGCGACCAGATTGGCGAGGTCTTGAAAAAGGGTCAAGTACGGTCTACTACAAACCGACGAGCATGCATGAAGAGATTGATGAATGTAGAGGACGCAAGGGTTGTGTGCCAGGATCGCAGCAGATGGAAGTCCATCGTCTCTGCCTACCCCTACGGGAATCAGGCGTGAGTTTATAAATAAATAAATACAAATATAGTTTTTTTTTTTTTGGCATTTTGGGCACGTTGCCGGACAACGGGGATCGGTTGAACTATCTGTAATGCTAAGCCATTCACATAGTACAACCGACCTATTGTACATATAGTTTTTAGTTTAGTTTATATTTTCTAGGTTAATATTATAATAGTTATTTTTATTGTTTTCGAAATAAATGTTTACTTATATATATAAAAATATTGTTAATCATAAACCATTGGCTGTAACTTAGGTTACGTAGTCACAAGGGCGACTTGAGATTAGCGCCTGACCCGGAGTTTAAATAAGGAAAATGTATGGCGCTTAGTCGGATTATCTGTTTTAATAGAAAATTATTTTATTGCCAATTACACAAGCTTTCAAAAATCAAAATAAACTTTTACGTTAAATGTTAAAAAAGGTGCATGTTTTTGCGAAGCTGCCACTGTTTTCGACATTTTATTGCAAGGTAAGTATGTAACATAACAGAACTTGGCTTACATGTGAAATTCCCACGCACTTGTAATTAAAAAAACAATGGTTTTGTTCTCACAACACGTATGCAAAGGCACTCGTTTCGCAGCCAACTAAGGCATACTAGTAAAGTAAGCGAGTCACAATCACAAGTCAATTGACCATACGGTCAGAAGTCAAACGAGATTCAAAATGGCGTCTTTTATAAACCCGTAATAGACTGCGGATTAATCAATTCAAACACATTTTATAGTACAGCTAGGTTCTCTTGAAAATGGCGGGAAACGACGGTTGTGAAATTATTTGATAAATTTCCTTTTAATGTCTACAGGGACTATTTTGTGTTTAATATCACGTTAAATTAATCAGAAAATGTTCGCGAATGACAGTACGGTGAAGTTATTGGATTATTTATGCAAGATCTGAAGTTTCAAGCTTTTATCAAGAGTTCCCGCTACAAGCTCGGGAGTGAACGTGACTGTCGAGCTGCTTCGTCCAGAGTGACGACGCAAGGCGTCTCCTCTGGATGAAGACATGAAGACGCGGCTACCCAGGGTGAAGACGCTACTGCGACTCCTCTGGAGGAAGATAGAAGCCTATTGAATATATTGAATTTTCTGTAACATGAGATTGGCAAATGACGAACTGTCGAGTCCATTAATAAAATAAATAAATAGTACAGCTAACAGCAGATCAAGTGCAACACTTTGGACCGTTCTTATTATCTGCGTCGTAAGCCTAGGGACACATTATGCGGAAAGTACGCGACGGAATTCACAAAATTGAAGTCAAAATCAGACGCTCTGCTCATAGCCATAACCCTGCTTTCAGTCTGGCAGGAATGAGTCGGGCGTCGAAACAAAAGCGGTTCACCGCTACAGGCTAAAAGCAGCGTTACAACTATAAGCAGAAGTTCTGTTTTTGACTTGAGTTTTGTGAATTCCGTCGCGTACTTACCGCATAATGTGTCTCTAGACTAAGAGTTAGAATCTTAGTGTTACCATTGATCTGCTGTTGTCCGTACATAGACACAATCAATACACCGGACTTTTGCTGTTATTCATAAACCTAGTTAAACCGCGCTTTCCTTAAATCGTGTTGCTATCCCTTCGTTAAAAAAAGGTTAAGATAAGAACAGGGGGCCTAAAGGGTGGCGTAACTTTGAATCACGTTATATTGTACGCGCCTATAAGTTCAAGTTCTTTTAATCGGTAACAAATTATACAAAAATAAAATAAAATTCTAATGTTAATCCCGTGATTAAGATCTATCGATACCCTACATCAAACCATTTAATTTTTTGTTTTGTTAGATTCTTCCCAGAGGGAAAGGCAAAGCCAACTGGGCATACAGCCTGGTCTGATGTTAATAGAATGTCTGAATTCTTGTAAATACATACGTATATATGAAGATAACCTAACCTAAACCTACGCACAACCCACCCAAACCCCTAAACGAAATAACTCAACAATCCACGCAATCATCGAATTATGCAAGGAATCCTTGCTAAGAGCACAAAACTTCACAAACACGACTTCTTTCAAGCACTCCAACTAATAGAAACGTTCGCGGACATCTCCTGATTAACTTAACGCGATCATTAATCACTAAATACCACGGAAACTATTTAATTAGAATTTTCACAAAAAAGTAGCTAATGACGTTTCGCGCGCTTAACAAGGAATCTCAAACCATTTAAGCTATAAGTTCCTAAATAATTATTTCGGCAGTCTTGTAAATAAATATGTTTTTTCATTGCTTAATAGTCTCAAATGTGAAACAGGCCTTACCTTTAGTATAGTATAACTTTAATTATAAATAAAGTTTTGTTTAATAAGGTCAACAGATTATCGGTCTGTTTACTACCTATACTTGCTTAGGTATAGTATATTGTGTGTAGTTTCTTATTAGTTATTAGGCTATTCTGCTATTCAATATTGTCCGACATCGTCCGTCCGTCTGTCAAGACCTATATCTCAGAAACGCGTGGACGGATCAAGTTAAAATTAATACCAAATACTCAGGTCTGCAACCTCATGCAGCCGCGAAAAAATCTACCTTCTACGTCAACGCAATCAAAAGATATCGCTGTTTATGTCGCGTTTTCTCGCGAAAAATGCAAGAAAACCAAAACCTATAGGGTACTTCCCGTTGACCTAGAATCATGAAAGGCAAGAAGCTAGGTTTTACAGCACAAATAAAGGAAAAAAAAAACTGTAAATTTTGGGGTTCCATCACGAAATATTTTTTTTGTAATTACAAACTTATATTTGCATTTGACGCCTGGTATGTCGATGTATGACGTTATCAGTTTCGAAAACGCAAACATAAGTTTGTCCCTAAATCTAGTTTATCTTTTCGTTAGAGCAAATGTTATGGTGAAGTTGCACGGAACCCGAGGTGCGTGAGTCCGACAGCCGACTCGCACGTGGCCGGTTTTTTTTATCTTCAAGTGGCTCTTATTTTTCTTAACCGAAGTGATTTAGTGACCGCACCTATTGTCTGAGTTATTCAGGCCGCCCGTAGGCCTCTGTCGTGGCCTGACGACTGCTGCCGAGCGACAGCAACCGGGACCAATTGCTAACGTGCGTTGAGTCACGGAGGGGCTCAGATGTAAATGTGTGGCCTTTATATATTCAATACATAACAGCCTAATAAACATAATACGTGACCGCGACTTCAATCGTTACGGTTATCGTTTTCATTTTGACACTTGACGAATATACATTGCTGCGTTTCGTTGTCGTTTGTTCCAATTCCAATTTGATGTTTATGGCTCCATCGTTTTGTCGATGATTCTGCCAATGTCAGGGTTGAGAATGACACGGTATGTACGGGTGCAATTGATCAGTACGATTGATTACTCGGTGATATGGTTGAGTTTTCTGTAAGATAAATGGGACAACACAAGTTTGTTAGTGTGTTATTATTATATCTAAATCGTGCTTTATGTTTTAGTACTTAATATAATTGGGTTAGTAGGCATTCACAAAACATAGATATACAATTATTAATTGTGTCCTGCCTTAAAGCGATTATTTCACTTTAAAACGGGACATCAAGAAAATATACTTATTTTAAACAGGATACTATAGTCTGATGTTGTTAGAAGATATAAATTTAGTAAGTATTTTAATTAGTGGGGAGTGTGCTAGAGTTAATAAAAAATTGACATTTACTGGACGTGGAAACTTTTTGGGGAGGATATCATAAAGGGGTACTGACACATTCGGGCAATTGAAGAATATAAAAAACTTGCAAAAACATAGCAGCAATGTATAGCGTCCATGTGTCAAATTGAAAGCGATAACGATTGGAAGTGGCGGTCACCCCACTGACTGGTTTACAGATGTCACCAAAGCATCGAGTCAGTGGATACAGATGTAATTGTAATACAATATAATAATAATACTTACAATTTCCAATCACTGCAATAGATTTCCAATCACTGCAATAGATTATGCACCTGTCGGGGTCTGTCATTGAATGCATTCTGATGCGCTCAGAGACGGGTCCCGCTAGGTGCATCACATATCCCATTAAATTAAAGTTCTCTAAGGGGCCTCTACGCGTTGGACCTGTGTCTCCGTGCAAGCTTTTCAAAGCACCGGGTTTTCTTAAACCCGTGAAACCTAGAGAGATACTTACAATAATAAATTATACAATTAGGGTAAACTAGACAGTGTTGCTGTTAAGATAGCAATATATATTTTTATACAGAGAACACCATGGATCGGCAAAAACATCAGCATTTTTACTTCGTTTAAGAAACAGTTAAATTAAATCTTTATTAGTTTGAGAATAACTCCACTTTTACTACGATACGATTAGCCGTATTTCCCAGAATATATTACCAAAACAATGGAACTCTTTCTAAGTTATTTTCCTTATTATTATGGAATGGCAATTTTCCCGTCTTCGATGACATCTTCTCTGCGTAAAAACGTTACTCAAAGACCGTCATAAAAAGTTTTGAGTATGAGTAGACTTTTGCTATTATTCATGTTGCTATCCCTTTCACACTTCGTTATAAAAGGTTAAGGAAGAAAGGGACAGAGGGGCTAGCCGGCTAGCTTTTTCTGTCCTGCCACAGCCTGCGCGAACGAAATTTTTGTACTAATTTTCGCCAAAAATCTGACATTGACGGCTAGTAACAATCTATGCAGCGCACCCCCCTGGGGGCCGTAACTTAAATCACGTTTATGAATAACAGCCTTCGAGTTCGGTTTTACAACTGACAGTTTTTATACAATCGTAACATAGACAGGTAAACAGTGAGTTTGCGATGAGTTAGTGCTGAAATCTTTGTAGAGAGGACTATGGCCCGTAGGGGTGCCACAAAATTCCACCAATCACGATCCTTGTAGCTAACGTTAACGAAGGGCCTCAATAAGGTTGAGATCTTCGCTATTTTACAAGTAGATAGTTATTAACGGTAGCTTAAAAAGTTTAACAAAATCGCATAAACGCCTGAAAAATAAATAACCATAATTTTTCTTTCATTTGAGAACAAAATTGCTTACCGAAGTTATTAAGGTACTATTTTATCGATAATAATCATCATCAGCTCGTATCAGTCCACTACTGCCCTTGGGCCTCTCCCAAGGCGCGCCATTCGACGCTGGTGTTCGCGCCGCACTCGCCCCACAGACACACGCGGGACACCATGCTAATGAGACTCCAGGCGGCTCATAGTGTCCTGGTACTTGTAATGATACTTAAAGAGCTGGGGCTTCTGACCGAGTGGACACAGCAGGTGTTGAGTGAGACATATTGAGACTCCGTGTTAGCCATGGTCTCCTGGTACTGTTAATGCAACTTCATTATCATCAGACGTGGTGAGACTTCATTAGAATCATTAGGATGTGGATCTATTTAGTTTGCGGCTGACTGTCGCAGCTAACTCTAAGCTGCGTAGTGTATATGTCGCAGTCAACTGGTTGGAATAGACGTGTGATTGAACAGCTAGCTCGTTGATTGAACGACGGCATCCAACCAAACATCTAAGTGTCAATTTAGCTGAGTGGTTGAACACAACGTTCAACACTACAGCTAAACGACGCTCAGCGGACTGGTTGGAAGTCAATTTGCAAATTTTAGTAACAGGTTCTTACCGCGATTTAGACTGAATTATGAGATATTTCGACACCGTTACAATTATCATGATCACAAGACATACTGTGTTATTATTAATTTTGAAATAGCATTATTCACATACAATACCAAAATATCAACAAATTACGATCAAATTACCGTGATAATTATTGTTATACTTATATCGCTTAATTTATTTCAAAGTTTTCTTTAAACAATATCTCACTGAAATCACTGGTATGTTGCTGCAATATTTGAATTTTAATACTTGGACATTATTTTTCACCATAAAACAACTCGCAATGTTCATATAATATCAGCTGTCGACGCCTGAGGTATTGAACGTGTTATGCGCCATAATGATCCAACCACCCAACTAGCTGTTTGATTGGATGCCGTCGTTCAATCAACGTGCTAGCTGTTCAATCACACGTCTATTTCAACCAGTTGACTGCGGCATATACACTACATACATACATTTAAACATCGTTCGCAATAATCAAAATAGGCAAACAGCAACTATTTGCCTAGAGGGTCCATCTGGCTTAATTTTTTGTCCAAAAAGTCGTCGGATTGAAATCTATTTCGTTTATAGCCCATTAATATTTTTGGTAGTTGTAAACATGTGCGATATATTTAGGTACTAAGTTCGTCAATGACTATTTCCGTAGGGTGACATAGGACATAGTCCACCAAGCCAAGATGTTACTTGAAAAAAGTGTATTAATGTTGTGTTTACAAGATAAAAATGGTAAATAGAGTCAGTGTTGCCAACCGCGGGAAACAGCGTAGGCAGCGGACGCTTGACTCATTTTATCACAGACACATTATAAACGACCTAGTAGAGTGACAATAGGATGCCATATACCAGGACTTTCCTGGTTTCGTGAAACACACACTTTATAAGGTTTTAATAATAATAAATGTCTCCGTGCAAGCCTTTCAAAGGACGGGTGACCGCGACTTCCAATCGTTATCGCTTTCAATTTGACACGTGAACGATATATATTGCTGTGTTTCGTTGTCGTTTGTTAAAACTTGCAAAAACATAGCAGCAATGTATAGCGCCCATGTGTCAAATTGAAAGCGATAACGATTGGAAGTCGCGGTCACCCCACTGATTTCGTGAATCACACACTTTATAGACCTTGTGTCCCTATGAACTTGTAGTTTGAGAAAAGAATTGCTAAGCAAGGTGTCTTGGTCACTCTTACGCGATGTATCATTATGAGTGTCAGTGTCAGCTTAGTTTTAGGATTAAGTAGACATCACACCCCTACTAAGTATCTTATCTAGTACTTTTATCGAAAAAAATTAAGAAAACGAATTTTTTGCCATTTGTTTGCAAGACAACATTTTTAAAACTAAAAATTACGCGGCGCGTTCGTTCTTTCTATAAGCACCTAGCTTATAAAAAACCTGGGTACGCCCATGTATACACATACACAAGCCTCATTAAATAAATAAAACTTTTTATTAAATATGAAAATAACGTAGATCCGCTTTTATAAGACGATGAGTTAAAACGTGCCCACGTTGTAGCAACTTGAGACCTATCTATATACCATTAGAAAGTATACTCTTATTAAGGTTGAGTATTATTAAAAAACTGCTTACCCGATTTCTAAAGTTCTTTTATAGTTACTTAAGGCTTCGTATGCGCGCATTTTCAGTTTTTCTACGAAGGTTACTAAATTAACTACTAAAATTAAACGTCTGAAAAAAATATATAGTAATCTTGGGGTGTCTATTTAGAGACTGATGAATACCGATACACGATTGGATAAACTTCGCTCGATAGAAAAAAAAAACGCAAACATACCCCTTTCATGTCTTTTAAAATGAAAATTATATCTAAACCGAAATAGTTATTCATACAAAATATATATCAAAATGTAGGGTACTATAAATACGAGAGCTTGTTTAAAAAAATCTGATTTTTTGTTGGCGTATTTTCATTTCCCTGCCAAACTAGGGGTTTATACTGTAAATTTTGCTCAATTGCTAGAATTGTTAGAATTCAGGTGAAGGGGATTTTCAGGAGATACTGTTATACCAAATCCGATATAAGCTGACAAAAAAAGCCCAGACCAACATTTATTCCTGGTCCTGATCGAAGATATCCTGGTCTAAACACAACGAATGGTCACTCTACACCATAGCGACTCAAATGTTAATTTAGTGAGTGACCAGGCTTTACCAGGGACAGTCGTGTGGCAACATTTTCCGTGAGTCTTAAAACAAATATTACGTAGTATATTTCGATTATATAGAAATTTATTTGAGAATAGTTATTGAGATTTACATTAGTTTTTTAAAAGGAATAACTGTTTTAGTTACGCGGGTTTGATCAGTGTTTAATACAGAATGTTTTTATGTGTTTATTTCCAAGGATTTTCGTTGGAAATACAATGGAAAAAAGGTTATTGTAGACCGTTACTAAACATGGTATTCTAGAATCTAGCGTGTCTAGTATAGATGGTGTCCTTGAATTCATTCTACAAATGAAAACTGGGGTCATGCTAAATGTTGAATTGGTAAGATTTTTTAGTGCCTAAATCAAAACTGCGAAAAAAATTGAACTAAATAGCTACGGTGGAACACAGAGAAAGGTGTACAATAGAGTTTTTAAGGTTGAGATTTTCTCAAAAACTACTTGACCTATTGCAAAAATTCTTTCACTGTTAGATAGATAAAAGTTAAAACTATGTAACTGTAAAAGAATTATTAAAATCGGTCCATTAGTTTTTGAGAAAATGTCAACCTTATTGAGGCCCCCTGTATACTTATCTCTGTCTTCGACTGTACGTCACAAGTCACACAATGAAAAAAACCTTAGAAAAAAACCTTAGAAATGACCATTAGGTCAAATTCCAGTGAAAGAAATCGTTGCCAAAAATTATAACTACCTTAAAATACAAAAACTCCAAAGCTTTAACGATGCACATCAAATGAATAAAAAAAAATTGATATCTATTTTTGATAGTTGTATTTATTGTAAGTAAATATTTATTTTTATTTTTCCCCAATTGTTTAATATAGGTAAGTACTTAAACGCTGTGCAGAATTAATGTATGTCACAAGCCTAACCATTCATTTCATTATGTCGAATGAATTCAAGGCCATCCTGTATAGCTGCCCTGGTCGAGGATCGAACCTGGGACCTCCGTATCGCAAGTCCAGTGACCCAACCACTATACCATCGAGCTCTTCACCGAAGTCCTAATATGGGTGAATGACAGTCATATCGCATCGGTCTATAGCAATTACTTAATTAGGTATTACTACCAATTTACCTGTGACTTACCTTCCTGTACAACTTAATATTTCATATTTCCTGAAAAGTTTTCCTGTCAAACACAAGTAGGTAATGATTCCGTAGTTCGTCTACGAATGAATCATTGACTGATTCATTCTTTTGACATGTTTTTCATGTCTAGATAAAGAAGACGTCTTCTTCTTATTAAGGTCACCGGGAGCATTCGCGTGTAATGTAACGTTACAGATTCGAGCATTACATCAGTGAGGGAGAACAGCGTCAGTCAGGGAGGTAGTATTGTAATGTAATGCTCAAAGTCGAATCTGTAACGTTGCATTACACGCGAATGCTCCCGGTGAGGGAGCACCTAGCCATTCTCTACCAGTCTGGTGTAGGCCTCCTTTAAATTTCTCCACTCTCGTCTATTTTGCGCCACTTGGATCCACTTCGAACCGGCTGCTCTTCGGATGTCATCACGCCAGCTCTTCTGTGGCCTCCCTGTAGGGCGTTTTTCTCCCCATGGCCTCCACTCAACCACTGCCTTACACCAGGAGTCTTGCTTGAGTGCCACGTGACCAGCACATTCCCACTTAAGCTTTGCTACTCTTTTTAAAGAAGACGTAGCGATAAATGTGACTTAAAGTTGCGGTGCTTTAAGCCATGGCTTAAGCATTTTCGCTGGATTCGTCGACTCAACAAATATTCTGGCCTATGGCGTTCGACTCCACGAATATTCGAGCCAGCCGTCATCGATAAAATGAATTTCGGTCCCATGGGGTATACTTCACAAAATCGATAGTTCATCATCATCATCAGCCCGTATCAGTCCACTGCTGGACGTAGGCCTCTCCCAAAGCGCCACTCAACCCTACTCTCGGCCCTCTGCATCCAGTCCCTGACAGCCATCTTGCTAAGGTCATCCCTCCATCTGGTCGGGGGGCGTCCCACACTACGTTTACCCGTTCGTGGCCTCCATTCGAGAACTCGTCTCCCCCATCGGTTATCGGTTCTAAGACAGATGTGACCAGTCCACTGACACTTCAGTTTACTGTGAGAGAAATGTCAACCACTTTTGTCTTCTGGCGGATACTCGTTACCTACTTTATTTAATTTTTATAGCTTAATCACTCATTCAATCAAGACGAATCTAACGACACCTCATATATTAAAATTCATCAAGCCGTTTAGGCTGCAGGGCGGGACAAAGAACATACATTGTTTCTAGCGTATTATGTAAATAAAACTTTATTTACTGGTTAAAATAGAGACAGCGATTTGTAGCAAGGTCGGAACACCAATTATAATGACCGGTTGTTTGAAGACAGGCAAAGAGGGGAATTTATGTTAAGACAAGAAAACCGGCCAAGGGCGAGTCGGACTCGCGCACAGAGGCTTCCGTGCAACCCAACGTAATTTAACTTAATACAACCTTACTTAACCCCGTAACTTTGCTCTAACGAAAAGATAAACTAGATTTAGAGACCAACTTAACTTTGTCATTATCAAAATATTATGTCCATACATCGACACTTTTGTACAGTCGAAGACAAAGAAAGGTGTGCAGTAGAGTTGAGATTTACTGAAAAACCACTTGACCGATTTTAAAAATTCTTTAACTGTTAGATAGATAAAAGTTAAAACTATGTAACTGTAAAGAATTATTAAATTCGGTCCAGTAGTTTTTGAGAAAATCTCAACCTTATTGAGGTCCCCTGTATACTTATCTCTGTCTTCGACTGTACTAACAAAAAATATTTTGGGGGGATGTAATTTCACATTTAAGACTGTAAGACCTAGCTTCTTGCCAGATTTCATGTTTCTAGGTCAACGGGAAGTAACCTATAGGTTTTGGTTGTCTTGCATTTTCATACAAATATGCTAGAATCATAAAAAAGGCAAGAAGCTAGGTGTTAGCACAAGGATAGGAAAAAATCCGAGAACTACGTCTCCCCAAATATATTTTGTTTCTTATTACAAACTTATATTTGTAGATGATCAACTAATCGTGTCGATGTATGGACAATATTTTAAGTTTGTAAAAAGAAGAAAAAACATTTTTGGGGAGATGTAATTTCAAATATTCGCCAATATTCGACACAAACGGCCATATATTTTGATTGCGTCAACGCAGAAGGTTAATTTTTTTCGCGGCTGCATGAGGTTGCAGACTTGAGTATTTGGTCAACGGGAAGTACAGGGGTACAGTGCGCAGCAAGTTACGTCGACCCCCCGGAGATTATCGCCGCGCAGCACCCAGTCGTAACCGATGTTCCACAGGAGCGGACCTAGGACCGAGCCCTGTGGAACACCGCACGCCATCGCCTTTCTCGCCCAGCCGCCACTGGCCGGGTACTCAATCGCCCGGTCGGCGAAATAGTCCGCCACCACGTCTCGCAAGTATTGCGGGACGCGATGGAAGACTAGTGCCTCCTTGATTGTGGGCCAGGGAAGGGTGTTGAAAGCATTCTTAATATCTAGAGATACCGCCATCAACACCCCCCGCTGGGCCACCTGCTCCTTCGCGGTCGCCATCACCGCCGAGATGGCGTCGATGGTCGACCGCCCTCTGCGAAAACCGAATTGGCGGTCACAGAGGTTCGGCCCCACCTCCTCGAGGTGCTTGACGAGACGGGCAGCGATGATACGCTCAAATAGCTTGCTCGTCTCGCCAAGCAGCACAATCGGCCGGTAGCTATTTGTGTGCGTGATAGCGGTACAAGAGGTGAAGTGCGGTGCGTGCGCGGCGGGGTGTATTTTGTTGCGTTTGTATTGGACGCGTCGCGCCTCAGACCGAATATCACTCTACACTATCCATGTGCACTCACACAAATGCAAACCTGAGCTTACGCCTCGCGCACTGTATACCCCTATAGGCTCTATAGGGGTGGGTTTTATGCATTTTCATACAAATATGCGATAAAATGCGACATAAACGGCCATATCTTTTGTTTGCGTCAACGCAGAAGGATTTTTTTATTTTTATGGTTTTATTGGGCAGTCAACAGCGTAGTAGGTTTTATAACAAAGATAATTTACATAAAGTAAGGCAAATAATAGACTACCACATTATTACAAAACAATTGACGTGATAAAACAATAGACGTGATTTTTTCACGGCTGCATGAGGTTGCAGACTTGAGTATTTGGTATTTTTTTCAACTTGATCCGTCCACGTGTTTCTGAGATATAGGTCTTGACAGACGGACAACAAAGTGATCCTATAAGGGTATAAGGGTTCCATTTTTCCTCTTGAGGCACGGAACCCTAAAAAAAATCTAGTCACGTTGATCATATAATAATACTTACTTCATTTTGATAATGGCAAAGATACTCATACTACTCATACTCATTTATTCCACTTTGAGGTACCATTGTACACTTGGTTACGTCTATACAAAAGTAATGATTTAATGTATTGTATACAATTCAATTATTTCAGCAATAGCTTCGTCAGTTGTAAATTTAATAATTCTTATAACATACTAGTATCATTGTTTAGATTACAAAAATAGTCATCAACAAAAGCCTTGTCAATTGTGTAATGTTGATAAGTTGAGAGACCAACTTATCAATAAATGAATATTTATTGCAAAAAAACTAACTACTACAAAATAGAACTAACTTAATATCTAAAAAAAAATACTTATGAAATAAAACTATAAACTAAAGAACGAACACGTCGTCGAGGTCCCCGTTCTGTGGCATGGTGCCCAGGACGCTGGCAGCATTTCCTCGCTGTATGGCAATACTTAGCCGCTGAGCGAGGTAGCTGCCAGCTCTCACCCGAGATGTGGACCAACCGGGTAGACAGCTCGTGGATGATATCTTTTGAGTCTTATCAATTACCTACAAATCTAGTTTATCTTTTCGTTAGAGCAATGTTACGGGGTTAAGTTGCGTTGCACGGAAGCCTCGGGGCGCGAGACCGACTCCCACTTGGACGTTTTTTTAAAGATGTGCTGCTGAAAGTATTTTTGTATAATTATGTTACAGATAGACCATGCCGGAAGTACACGAGGCGTTTAAAAGTTGCGGCAAGAAGGCGGGTCTCGAGATATGGAGGATTGAGGTGAATATTTACGAAATGATACTTACGAGTGCTCTCAAAACGGTGAAGGAAAACATCGTGATGAAACCTGCATGTCGTAGAAGAAGAAAAAAAATCTAAGGCATGTGAAATCCGCCAATACGCACTGGGCCCGCGTGGTGGATTATGGCCCGAGCTCCCTCGATGTAAGGGAAGGTCTGTGCCCGAGCAGTGGGGCAATATAAATAGACTGATGATGATACTTACGACCCATGAATAATAAACATCGTAGAGTCCCGTATGGAGAGAGTCGAAAGTATATTTTGTACGGAGAGAGGCCACTTTGTTAACTTCCATTCATCTACTTATATCAGAAATGATTTTGATGTTTCGACTTCGATTAATAAAGCAAATAATTAAATAAAAATATTTAAAAAAAAAATCAGTTTCAATTAATTAGTACCTATTTCAAATCGTTATAATTATACTAATTGTATTTTATGTAGTTTTCGATAGTACATAATTAGTAAACATCATTAATCCTTTCAAAACAATTAAACATTTCCACCATTAAAAAGTTTGTTTGTGCTATGTTACGAGATTATATAATTAAAAGTTTAAAACGATCAAATCAACTTTATTTGCACACAAATCGATGTTAGTTACTTCTATGTAACCAGAATCATACCGTACTTAATACTTACACAAACTAACGGTTGTTTACCTTAAGTAGGCAGACGATGTCCTGCCATCTGCTGCGATCCTGGTACATGCACTCTCGCTTCATACACAGCATCACTCTCTTCATGCACGCTCCTCCCGCCTGTCTCACGTAGCGGTAGGCAGACGTACTGCCATCTGCTGCGATCCTGGTACACTACGCTCGCTTCATACACAGCATCACTCTCTTCATGCACGCTCCTCCCGCCTGTCTCCCGTAGCGGTAGGCACTAGGCAGACGATGTACTGCCATCTGCTGCGATCCTGGTACACTGCGCTCGCTTCATACACAGCATCACTCTCTTCATGCACGCTCCTCCTGAGCGGTAGGCACTAGGCAGACGATGTACTGCCGTCTGCTGCGATCCTGGTACACGCACTCTCGCTTCATATACAGCATCACTCTCTTCCCTCCTCCCGCCTGTCTCACGTAGCGGTAGGCACTAAGCAGACGATGTACTGACATCTGCTGCGATCCTGGTACGGTGGAACACAGAGAAAGGTGTACAGAAGAGTTTTTAAGGTTGAGATTATCTCAAAAACTACTTGACCTATTGCAAAAATTCTTAAGAGTTTTTAAGGTTGAGATTATCTCAAAAACTACTTGACCTATTGCAAAAATTCTTTCACTGATTGATAGATAAAAGTGAAAACTACGCAACTGTAAAATAATTACTAAAATCGGTCCAGTAGTTTTTGAGAAAATCGCAACCTTATTGAGGCCCCCTGTCTACTTATCTCTGTCGTCGACTGTACACGCACTCCCGCTTTATACACAGTCATCAATCTATTCATACACTTGTCAATATAATAAATGGTTGATAAATGATTATTATTATTTAAACTAAAATCATTTATCGCAATTCTATGTATCAGAACTTCGAGCCAGTCACAGTGCCTCCACAACAGTTTGGTAACTTCTACTCTGGAGATTCCTACATCATATTAAAGGTGAGAATATCACATTAACAGTGGTTAACAAGACTATCAACTTACATACGTGATCCTAGTAAAGGTCTAAACTATCTGAATTTACTACTCGATATTCCTATGACAGTGGACACACAATTTAAGTCAAGTTCTTCTTCAGTAACTTATTGTACATCGAATAAGTTACTGTAAATCACTCACTTATCTCCTTATTTTATTGTGTATAAAACTGTGGATATTTAGTATCCCAAAGTTAAGTCAAGTCTAATGACAATGCCAGATTCTGCCCCACCATCAACCGATATACAAGATAACGAATAAATGTATAAATATCTTCGTTTTATATTTAAATTATTGGTTTAAAATATAGCTTTGTACATCAAGCGAGTCGAAAAAAACAGTTTAATTAAGAATTCAGAAAATAGTAAGAAATCGAAGCGAATTATTCATTGTTTTTGTTATTCTTTTATAGGAGTTGCGAGAGTAGTAGAAAATGATACTGATTATGATTATGCAATATGAAACCTGTAATAAGTCCCCAACAAAACGATTGGTACACCTTAAATGGTCACGTAGTTTTGTAGGTGGGGCAAAGCTCCATTAAAATGTGGCAATGTCATTTCTTTATGCAAGTAAGCACGTTGTGTACATTTTTGCACGTCAACATATTTTTTGAATTTACATTTACACCATTTTGAAAAGGTGAAAACGCTGAGGAGAAAAAAGTGGCAAAAAACTCTCAGCAGCACATCTTTTAAAATAATAATAACACAATTACTTAATAACTAGGTATTACACAACTATTACTATTGTTAGTAATCTACACTTTATCCCTCATGCGGAACCGGCGACACACACCATGCATGTTCATCGTTTAAATAGTCCTCTATTCTGTAATACGCCTTCTTAACAAGTGTTCCTTTAATGAAATTTTTCAATGTTCCATATTCGCTTTGATTCGATTATTTTCTCGTCACACTCTAATAAAGTAATAACCAATCCATTCGTTCCAGACCACGGGCGGCAACTCACAATTCAGTTACGACATCCATTTCTGGCTCGGTTCTGGTACCTCTAACGACGAAGCTGGCACAGCAGCCATTCTCACCGTAAACCTGGACGATGGCCAGTTCAACGGAGCAGCGATACAACACAGAGAGGTCCAGGGGTACGAGTCGAAACAGTTCTTGGAGTACTTTCAACCTGGTAAGTAACACCTCGAGAGCTCGGTGGCTCAGTGGTTGGGTCAATGGACTTGCAATACGGAGGTTCCTGGTTCGATTCCCAGCCAGGCAGCTATGACGGGTTTTTGGACAGAAAAACTTACGTACATTTACCGAGTGCTCTCAAAACGGTGAAGGAAAACATGGTGATGAAACTACATGCCGTAGAAGAAGAAAAAAATTAAAGGCATGTGAAATCCGCCAACCCGCGCTGGGCCCGCATGGTGGATCATGGCCCCAGCTCCCTCTATGTAAGGGAAGGTCTGTGCCCGAGCAGTGGGGCAATATAAATAGACTGATGATGAAGTAAAAGCTCTCAAGAATACGATAGCATATTAATTGTTTAAATAAATGTTTTCTATTCTATTCTAATTATTCTGCAATTTGACATTGGTAAGTAACAAAAGTGGTCTATCTCGGACACGTGCTGAGACACGAGCGGTACCAACTCATAATGATGGGCTAGATTGAGGAGAAGAGGTGGGTTGGCAGAAGGAAGAAATCGTGGCTCCGCAATATAAGGGAGTGGACAGCGATAGCCAGCGTCGAAGAGCTGTTCCGACTGGCTCAAGACAGAGGGAGATATGCGGAGCTGACGGCCAGCCTTCATTAGTGGAGAGGCACAGCAAGCAGAAGAAGAAATAGCAAAAACTGATGAGTCTATTAATAAAACTAAATAATGTAGGTACTCCTTAGGTAAAGACAGACATGATATCAAAGGCTAATGTTTTACAATTCGACATTGAGGTAGGTCTGCCGGCTCTGAGTATGTCTGCATTTAGCATTGCAGTACGTGATGCAGGTAGGTTAGGTTATCAACTACCACTTGTAAATACTGTGAAATTGATAACGGTTCATTTTCCATTATTATCTTCCAGCTATCAGGTACCTAGACGGAGGACATGCTTCCGGCTTCAGTCATGTGACCATCAACGCTGGCGCCGAGAAGCGCCTCTTCCAGATTAAGGGCAAGAGGAATGTCAGAGTCAGGCAGGTTGGTTCACGTAATTTAAGGCTTAGATTTAATGAAGGAGTAAAGTTGTAACAAGATTCTATCCTATGGGATGGAAGATCTTAGCATCGACAGGCCCACAGTCAATCACTTGTCCCAGATTCGCTAACGTCCGATTCGACTATGTTCGAGCCAATATCTTAGCAAAATTGCAGGACCTATATTGTTACAGATAGCTCGGTGGCTCAGTGGTTGGGTAATTGGACTTGCAATACGAAGGTCCCAGGTTCGATTCCCAGCCAGGGCAGCTATGTACCAATGAGTTTTCCTCGGTTTTTCACCGGAAAAACTCACGTACATTTACCGAGTGCTCTCAAAACGGTGAAGGAAAACATCCTGATGAAACCTGCATGCCGTAGAAGAAAAAAATCTAAGGCATGTGAAATCCGCAAATCTGCACGAGGCATGCGTGGTGGATTATGGCCCGAGCTCCCTCGATGTAAGGGAAGGTCCGTGGTGCCCGAGCAGTGGGGACATATAAATGGACTGATGATGATGATGAAATATTGTTCCTACCAGCGAAATTATAATATGAATGAAGGATGCTCAGGACAGAGATGGGTGGAAAAAGAGGGGGGAGAACTTTGCCTAGTAGTTGCATCTATCTAGGTTAATGAAAAATTGGTTCCGTACACAGGTTCATTCTTCTGCCTAACCTAACCTAACACAGGCTAATTCGTCATCAGGTGGAGGCTTCTGTATCGTCAATGAACAAAGGCGATTGCTTCGTGCTGGACGTGGACCGCACCGTGTACCTGTACGTGGGCGAGAAGGCAGCCAGGATGGAGAAGATAAAGGCAATCTCAGTAGCCAACCACATCAGAGACCAGGACCACAATGGAAGGGGCAGCGTTGAGATTATTGGTAACGTACTTTCATTTCTGGTGTGGTTCAGTCAACGCACCTATTGTCAGAGTTATTCAGGCCGCCCGTAGGCCTCTCACGTGGCCCGACGACTGTCTGCTGCCGAATGACAACAAATAATAATATTTATGATTATTTAATAGCCTGCAATGTCCCACTGCTGGGCAAAGGCCACCCTAATAATAAGAATTTAAATATTTCTTTTTCCAGATCCCTATTCAAATGAAGGCGATGTGGAACAATTCTTCACTGCTTTAGGATCTGGAGACAAGGAGTCAGTCCCTGATGACTCCGATGGTGGTGATGATGAGGTAATTCACTAATTAGTCTGATCCTCAATTCTTCGTCTTCTCGTGTGGTTTATAGCGTCAGAGTTATTCAGGCCGCCCGTAGGCCTCTGACGTGGCCTAACGACTGCTGCCGAGCGACAGCAACCGGGACCAACTGCTTAACGTACTAATATCTGATCTTCAACAGTTTTCGGATTTTTCCTTTACTTGTGCTGTAAGACCTAGCTTCTTGCCAAATGTCCTGGTTTTAGGTCAACAGGAAGTACCCTACAGGTTTTGGTTTTCTCGCATATACAAATATGCGAGAAAATGCGACATAAACGGCCATATCTTTTGATTGCGTTGACGTAGAAGATTGATTTCACGGCTGCATGAGTTTGCAAAGCCGAGTATTTGGTATTAATTTCAACTTGATCCGTCCACGCGTTTCTTGAGAGACAGACGTACAGTCGACAGCAGATCAATGGTAACACTTTTGACATTTCTTATTATTTGCGTCGTAAGACTTGAAATCGTACTGCAAGTGTTACCATTGATCTGCTGTCGACTGTACAACAAAGTGATCCTATAAGGGTTCCTTTTGAGTACGTAAAGAGGACCTATTTTACCACATTTAGGTAGGTATATTCGAAAACAGAGAAAAATACACCTACAGGGGGCCTCAACAAGGTTGAGAGACCATTTAATGGACGCAACTATAACGATGTATCCATTATATACTTGATAAACTAGCTACGAAGATAAAAAACATAACTTTTCACCTCAACAGCCATTGTTTATTTGTCGTCATAGCAACCGCTACTTATATTTTTACATTGCTCCAAAGAGACTTAATTAATAAGGTTTTATGTCGTGAACAGCGCTGGCACCATTTCTTTGCAAAACAACATGTCGTGCAATAAAACAAACAAAATATGATTCGGATGATGAATCCGAATCGCTTCATACACAGTCATCAATCTATTCATGAACCTTCGTCGGTTTAAATACCTTTGAAAGAACGAACGCGCCGCGTAATTTTTAGTTGTAAAAATATTGTATTGCAAACAAATGGCAAAGAATTCGTTTTCTTAATTTTTTTCGATAAAAGTACCTACTAGATGAGATACTTAGTAGGGACGTCAACATTATCCAGGGGGGGGGGGGGGGGGGGGGGGGCAGCTGCCCTCCCCTGCCCTTACCTGGGTACGCTCATGAGTACAGCACTATTGGATCTCTTCTAGCGCTAATGCAGTGAATTTGACAGGAATTCGAGCGGAGCACTGTTGCAACCCTGAGCGAAGTATCTGATGCTACTGGGGACATGAAGGTCACGCCGCTGGCGAAGCCACTGAGACAGGATCAGCTCAAATCAGAGGTAGGAACGCTGTTTGACTTAGGACTCCAGCAGACGAGCGACATTGTGTCAGGGACAGCCTTAACAGGATACAATTGTATGCCTAAATCATTGATCTCCTATAAACAAATAAACAACTAGGTATAGTATGACCGTCTAAATCAGTCTTCGCCTGCGCGGTACAGGGATGCGGGGGAAGGCGACAACGGGGACCGAGAGAGGTGCGGGCGGCAGGCGCATTTCTGTTACTACAAACCCCCCCCCCCCTCCCGCACCTCTCTCGGTCCCCGTTGTCGCCTTCCCCCGCATCCCTGTACCGCCCAGGCGAAGACTGATTTAGACGGTCATACTATAGATACACAGTCTGCCTTCTAAAAATGTCCGAGCGCAAAGAAGGTCCAAACGGATGACTGGTCATTGCTTTATTGGACATTATTTGGACGTTTTTTAAATTGTTTTAGTAAGACCTTTGTGTATCTAGTTGTTTATAGGAGATCAAGGCAGAAATCTTTATATCGCCCCACTGCTCGGACACAGACCTTCCCTTACATCGAGGGAGCTCGGGCCATAATCCACCACGCTGGCCCAGTGCGGGTTGACGGATTTCACATGCCTTAGATTTTATTTTTTCTTCTACGACATGCAGGTTTCATCACGATGTTTTCCTTCACCGTTTTTGAGGGCACTCGGTAAATGTACGTAAGTTTTTCCGTCGAAAAAAACGATTTTGTTTATTGTGTAATAATTAATTTTTTGTATTATTTACTTTCCAGGAATGTTACATTCTGGATACCGGCAAGAGTGGAATTCAAGTGTGGGTTGGAAGGAAATCAAACGAGAAAGTAAGTTACCTTGTATGTCTGTGGTTTACGGTATATCGTCTGTCAGTTGGGACACCACGTATACGTAGTAAAATGTGATCATATACTAATCTATACATATAATATTTATTTAGGTTCTCTTGAAAATGGCGGGAAACGACGGTTGCGAAATTATTTGATAATTTGCCTTTTAACGCCTACAGGGACTATTTTGTGTTTAATATCACGTTAAATTAATCAGAAAATGTTCGCGAATGACAGTACGGTGAAGTTATTGAATTATTTATGCAAGATCTGAAGTTTCAAGCTTTTATCAAGAGTTCCCGCTACAAGCTCGGGAGTGAGCGTGACTGTCGAGCTGCTTCGTCCAGAGTGATGACGCTACGGCGGCTCCTCTGGATGAAGACATGAAGACGCGGCTACCCAGGGTGAAGACGCTACTGCGACTCCCCTGGAGGAAGATAGAAGTCTATTGAATTTTCTGTAACATGACATTGGCAAATGACGAACAGTAGAGTCCATTAATAAAATAAATAAAAATAATAAATATTTATTTATTTTAGTAATGGACTCGACTGTTCGTCATTTGCCAATGTGATGTTACAGAAAATTCAATATATTCAATAGTCTTCTATCTCCCTCCAGGGGAGTCGCAGTAGCGTCTTCACCCTGGGTAGCCGCGTCTTCATGTCTTCATCCAGAGGAGTCGCCGTAGCGTCATCACTCTGGACGAAGCAGCTCGACAGTCACGTTCACTCCCGAGCTTGTAGCGGGAACTCTCGATAAAAGCTTGAAACTTCAGATCTTGCATAAATAATCCAATAACTTCACCGTACTGTCATTCGCGAACATTTTCTGATTAATTTAACGTGATATTAAACACAAAATAGTCCCTGTAGACATTAAAAGGAAAATTATCAAATAATTTCGCAACCGTCGTTTCCCGCCATTTTCAAGAGACTATACATATAATAAGACTGTAAAAAAGTTGTGTCTGTACATTGGATATTTTTGGAAAAGAATAATTGTTATGGTTTTTAGGATCGATACTGATGCCAAAACACTAATTTTTAGGATTTTTGTGTTTGTCGGTTTGTCTGTGAATATGTTCAAGTATCACGCCATAACTACTGAAGGAATTTTGATGGGAGTTTCACTAGGAGATAGCTGAAATATCCGGACAGCTCATAGGCTATAAGCCATGGCGGTATGTGATGTGGAAACAAGGATCCAGAGAGGAAGATCTGCCTCCTGATCTCCTCCATCCTCCTCCTCTACGCAAACGAAGTTCTAGTTAATAATTATTTCTTAAAATTTTCTTTTTTTCAGGAAAAGACCGAAGCTATAAAAACAGCTCAAAAGTATCTCAAATCAAATAGTCTCCCGGACTGGGTAAGTTAATCTTCTTTTCAATTTCTCGTGTGGTTTAGTGACCAAACTTTACTGGTACAGTCGACGACAGAGATAAGTATACAGGGGGCCTCAATAAGGTTGAGATTTTCTCAAAAACTACTGGACCGATTTTAATAATTCTTTTATAGTTATATAGTTTCCACTTTTATCTATCAAACAGTGAAAGAGTTTTTGCAATAGGTCAAGTAGTTTGAGAAAATCTCAACCTTAAAAACTCTTCTGTACACCTTTCTCAGTGTTCCACCGTACATGAGGACCAAGCCAGTTATTCTGACGTGGCCTAACGACTGCTGTCAAGCGACAACAATCGGGACCAACTGCTTGCCGTGCGCCCCGAGGCACGGAGGGGCTCAGATGAAAGTGTCACTAGCGGTCACACATCCAGGTACTGACCTCGCCCAGCGTTGCTTAACTTGTACAGTCGAAGACAGAGATAAGTATACAGAGAACCTCAGTAAGGTTGAGATTTTCTCAAAAACTACTCGATCAAATTCAATAATTCTTTTACAGTTACATAGTTTTAACTTATATCTAATGTAGGTTAGCTATATAAATAACTATATAATATTAACTACGTAATAAACAGTAAAATAATTGTAGCAATAGGTTAAGTACTTTCTTAATTACTTATTACAATAATGTAATTAGATATTGCATATTATGTATCTAATTACATTATTGTTTAAGTAGCATGTAAATTGTTACTTCGTTGTATTGAAGTAGGTACCAGTTAGGTATCGATATATATTTAATTATTGCTCAACAAGCTACCTATTCATCCGCTGAATTCTCTAAACAAAGGTTGTCTGGAAGAGATCGCTTTAAGCGATAAGACCGCCAATTGTGATACTAACTGTATTAGCATATTTCTTCTGTGTAATTCCTTTTACTTTGCAATAAAGAATATTTATCTTATTTTTATCTTACTTTTTAAGATAAATGCAAATGGTTTATTGCAGTCACAAAGACCATAAGTGTTAGTAAGTACTTCAAACTATGTTAGTGTTTACACGAGGTGTATTACGCGCTATGACATGCGACTTAGGTCCGACTCCGAGACCCCGGGACATGTAAGTGTACCCAGTGTCTCAGAGGACTGTCCCTGGTATCCGCAATGCCCTTCAGGATGCTGTTAGGGCTGTCGCGAACCCGGCGCATCTGGGACGCGACTCTTTTGCAGGTCTGACGATATCTTTGACCTAACCTTTTATTATTTCACCAGGTTCATGTGTCCAAGGTCCCCGAAGGCGTGGAGCCCACCACCTTCAAGGAGTACTTCGACAACTGGCAGTAACCAGCTGCCGACTGATCTGATCAAATAATATACCAAATATAAGACGTGCACAAGTAAAATGAAGTGTTTTATTGAGTATTTATTGACGTAATTAATTTATAGGGAACTCGACTTAATTTGATTATCAAATCATAATATAAAATGTGTTTTAGGCCCAATGGCCGTATATACGGTGATATCATTCATTCAAATAACTAAAAATATATATTTTTTTTAAACTTAATATCTTTATTAACAAAGTAAAGCGAACAATAAAAAAAAATACTTATTAATAAAAAATTGACGCCATATCGCTACCCTTTGGGAGAGTGCCCAAAAGGCTGGCGACGTTACCTCGTTGTATAGCCAGCGCCATACGCTGGCCGAGGTAAGCGCCAGCCCTTTGGTCACCCGACGAGTCAATGAGGCGCAACGACAGTTCCTTGACCAGTCGCCGCGCCTCTGGTCCACATGGCCCCATGGCACAGAATATATAATAGTACAAGTACAGAAGAGTCTCTCCTAAAAACCGTTAAAATAAATCGCGAGTCTCGCAGCGACGCAATAAAGTACAATTCAGCTCGCGCAGCGCGAAGTGCCTACAATTATATTCACCTACAACGTGCGTCTCTTTCTATCGGGTAGCTCTTTACTCTTCTGACACGATTAGGGCTGCCGGCTTGTGAAAGATAAATAATCTGAATATTTAATGAACATATATTATTATACCACTCTATTATTCTAGTTTTGTAAACAAACTGATATTTCAAATATACCTACGGTATTAGATCACAAAAGACCATAGGCATGCTATCTTCTTACACTTTAATGGGTGTCTACAATACTAAACATAACTCTTTTAGGTTTTAGCTAGGTACAATCTAGTCCGGGAGCCGAAACCCATATTTACATATTTAAGATGCAAGAACTAGCCTTGCGATTTATTATATAAATCTAATCTAATTATTCGTTCATTATTCATTCAATTTCATTCAATTATCTGCAACTATTCTCTAGATTGCATGGTAAAACTACTCGTAAGTTAATGGAGAATAAAATCGGGGAATAAAAATAACCCTGGGATAGTTACTCCAGTATAAATTGAAGTTTGGTCGAATCCACCCTAAATAAAATAAATTATTATGGTAGGTACTAAATTGTATGAAAGAATATTTTAATAATTTAGACCAAATTCTTGTCACGATTTTTTTCTTCCGATACAATGAAAGACGGCTAAATACGTCGCAGCGCGGGCGCAAAATAGCGGGCTATGTGCAATCAATCTGGCGCGCAGCAGCCCACTGAATAGCCGCGCCGGCGCGGCCCAAGGCCGCCCGCCCGATGTACCTGTAGATTTATACCTAAAGCGCGGAGTGCACCAGGCCTGCCCATGGTCTCTACACCAAACGGCGCAAATATGTAGCTCTCGCTGAGAGCCGCATATTTGTGGTAAAATATAAATAAAATATAAACTAACTTACTAAACTTACAATATTAAACTAAAAATAAAAGTACTTACTAAAATATAATTAAAATAAAATAAAACTATATGTACAAAATAGGTCGGTTGAACTATCTGGATCGCTTGCATTACAGATAGTTCAACCGATCCCCGCTGTCCGGCAACGTGCCCAAAATGCTGGCGTATTTATTTATTTTATTAATAGACTCGACAGCTCGTCATTTGCCAAAGTCATGTTACAGATTACAGTCATAAAAAATAGCATAGTCTTCTTCTCTTCATCCAGAGGAGTCGCAGTAGCGTCTTCACCCTGGGTAGCCGCGTCTTCATGTGTTCATCCAGAGGAGTCGCCGTAGCGTCACCACTCTGGACGAAGCAGCTCGACAGTCGCGTTCACTCCTGAGCTTGTAGCGGGAACTCTTAATAACCGCTCGAAACCTTAAATCTTGCTTGTATCATACAACAACTTCATACTAGTATTCGCGAACATTCTCCGATCAATCCAACGTGACATTAAACAAAAACAACCACTGCAGACATCAAAAGGAAAATTATCAAACAACTAGCTGTACCCCGCAACTTCGTTTGCGTAGAGGAGGAGGATGGAGGAGATCAGAAGGCAGATCTTCCTCTCAGGATCCTTGTTTCCACATCACATACCGCCATGGCTTATAGCCTATGAGCTGTCTCCTAGTGAAACTCCCATCAAAATCCCTTCAGTACTTATGGCGTGATACTTGCACAAAGTCACAGACAAACATTCTAAAAATTAGTGTTTTGGCATCAGTGTCGAACCTAAAACACATTACAATTATTCTTTTCCAACAATATCCAATGTACAGACACAACTTTTTTACAGTCTTATTATATGTACAGATTTCGCAACCGCCGTTCCCCGCCATTTTCAAGATAACCATTCGGACAAGAATACTTCAATAACTACTATAAGATCAGAAAAAAGTGTCTAGACGTTATTTCTATTGTTTTATTCATTGACAAACAACGGTATAAGTGGTAGGTACCTAACCTACCTTCATGACTACCGCAATGCATTCATTCAAAGCCGGCAGACCTACCTCAATGGCGAATTGTAAAACTTTAGGCTTAGATATTATTGTTCTTGAATGGATTTCTTCAGGGTCATCCTGAAGGTGTAAGTTTATAACATCCTTATCGTATGAATCTTATAAATCACTCTCAGCTCAAAAGTCAAAGAGAACGACCTCAAGATGGCGTTCCTATTAATAAACGTAACTTAGGTGCGCGTTTAGGAATCGGGTATCACGTAACGCCGTATTAATAAACAAAACTCAGTTCTGAAGAGAACTGTGA